>VDFB02281492.1:504048035-504375009 GCA_007258455.2 Sequoia sempervirens
TCACTTTATATTGTGAGTTAATCCTCACCATATTTTTTACCTCATTGGGTTTTCCACATAAAATATGGTGGTCATTGTGTTGATTTTTCTTTTTTTATCCGCATTTCATGTTCATTCTTAATAATAGAATAGTGTGGTCATGAAGTTGATAAGTGTTTGAAGTTTTCGTGATTGAATTTGGTGACAATTGATTCACCCCCTCTTAGTTGTCTTGTGGATGGTTCCTATAAGGTTCCTAGTCTAGATGGTTTCCCCCCAGCTTTCTTCCATATTTTTTGGGACATTTTCGGGGAGGACCTAGTTTTGATTGCTAAAGATTTCTTCAAAACTAGTAAGATTCTCAAACAACTGAATCACACCTTTATTTCCTTGATCCCCAAGATTTTTTTATCCCTAATTAATTATTGATTTTAGGCCAATTAGCCTTTGCAATACCATTTATAAAATCTTCTCTAAAATTTTGGTGAATCACCTTAAACGTCTCCTAGAAAAATTTATTAGCCCTACCTAGAAAGGGTTTTTCCTAGGTCGGCATATCTTGGATGCTACCATTAATATACATGAATTGTTCCATTCTATGGATAGATGTAATAATTCCAATATTGCTCTCAAGTTAGATATTTCTAAAGCTTATGATAAGGTGTTATGGGACTTTATCCCCAAAGTCCTAAATAAGCTTGGTTTTAACCAAGGGGTGGTCAACCTCTTGATGGAATGCATTACCACAATGAAGTACTATGTTTTGGTCAATGGGGCCCCCTTTGGATTCTTTAATGCTAGGAGAGGCATCAGACAGGTAAATCCCCTCTCGCCCTATTTATTTATTATGGTTGTGGATGTCTTGAGTAGGAACATTTCCAAACTACTGTCAGAGGGTTCTATTATGGGGGTTAATGTTGCTTCTTCTCTAGAACCTACTATCATCCAACAATTCATGGATAATGCAATTCTCTTTGGGAAATCCTCAGTGATTGAAGCCAGGAAATGGAAAAATTACCTCAATAACTATGATGCTTGTTCTAGACAATGTATAAACTATAATAAAAGCATGATTTACTTGTTTAACAACACACCTGCTCTTCAAGGTCAGGTAACTATTGTCCTTGGTTGTGTGATTGGATCTCTCTCATTAGTGTACTTAGGTTTACCCCTCACTATCAAGGAAGTCACTCCTACCTTCTAGAATTTGGTCCTTGAAAGGATTCAAAGGAAATTGGCAGGATGGAAAGGCTCCATCTCAGTTATGCTGGAAAGCTACAATTTATGTCTGCTTCCCTACAAGGGATCCCTGTGTACTTCCTCTCCATCTTCAAGATCCCAAGATACATTGCTGAAAATATAGAAAAAATTCAAAGGAACTTCCTTTGGTTTGGGACTGAGGAAAAGGAAAAGTTTTCTTTGGTCAGTTGGGATAAAGTCTGTAAGCCCAAGCATTGTGGTGGGATTGGAATTAGGAATATTCTTAGCACCAACAAGGTCTTTTTGGCTAAGGTTGGTTGGGATTAGCTAAGGAATAAAAAGGATTGGTACAAGATTATGATTACCAAGTATATTCACAATAGACCTATGATCAAATGCCTCTCTGATGACTTGCCCTTGGGTTCATTGTCTTGGAAGAATCTTTGTAGAATTAAGGGGTTACTCATGACTGTGATGAAATGGAAGATTGGGAATGGCAATAGTATCAAATTCTAGGAAGGTCCTTGGTTGTTACAAATCCCCCTGGCACTCTTTGATTTCAAGAATCTTATGAGACCAGCTTAATAGTATTTAGGGTTGTACATTAGAGATTACCTCCTCAGAAAACCTAGGGCTTGGGGGTGGAAAGACCTACTTCTTTGTGGTCCTTTGTCTCTAGAATTATTAACTTTGGATAAGTCTCTATAGGAACTATTCATCCTTACTAGATTACCTCTATCCAACATGGAGGATGATTTCTACTGGATTTATGATTGGCAGGGTAATCCTTTTGTTAAATTGGCTTACATTCTGTTATCGAACTAGGGTGTTGAGAATGGACCATGGAAATAAGTTTGGAATAGACACATGATCCCAAAAATAAACTTTTTTTGGTGGAAATCTTGCCATAATATAATCCTTATGTAGGATAATCTAAGGAAAAGGGGATTCAAAATCCTTAAAAGATGTTTGTTGTGCAAGTGCAATGAAAAATTGGCAAATCACTTATTGTTGCACTATTTGTTTGCTGCTAGTGTTTGGGAGTTGGATTTGGAGCACTTTGGAATTCAATGGATGATGTGTAAAGACATAAAATCCTTTATCTCAGGTTGTTATGGGCCCTTCCTTCACCCTTTAACTCGCGAGATCTAGAATTAGGTTCCCCCCATCGTCTATTGGTTTCTTTGGAAGGATAGGAATAACATGATCTTCAAGAATATTGAGATGCACCCTAAAGATGTTTTTGGTATAGGGAAAAGGCTAATTTTAGAAAATATTTCAATATTTAGGGGGAAAATCCTAGAAAAGTCTCCTATTGAGTGGGAAATTAAAATGGTTAGATCTTGGCACCAAAATCTTGATGCTAACTCCTACAATGACTCTAGGTCCTAGGCAAGATGAGATACTATGTAGAAACCCTCAGACCATGGCTATCATACACTAAATTTTGATGGTGCAGCCAAGGGAAATCTAGGCAGGGCAAGCATAGGAGGAATTATCAAAGATTACAAGGGAAAGTTTGTTGTTCGTTACTCGGGTGGTATAGGAATTCAGTCATCCATGACTACGGAAGCTAGGGTGCTACTAAAGAGGGTCTAGTTAGCTTTCACTTTGGGGATAAGGAACCTACACATTGAAGGGGATTCAAATTTTGTGGTTGACGTTGTTAATCTAGGAAAATTACTTGGCTGGAGTACTAGGGACATTTTGTTAGAAATATTTCATTTAATGGCTAAGTTGAATATGAAGACTACCACCCACATTTTTTGGGAGGGTAATCAAGTTGTTGATGCTTTGGCTAACCTGGGATCCCGTTGGAGAGATTCTAAGTGTTAGAGGAATTTGGGGAACTTACTGCCAGGAATACAAGGTTTAATCCTTAAGGAGCAAGGCACGTGTATTGTTCTTAATCACACATAATTTTGAGATTGTGCTAGCCTTTTGGGAGGTCCACATACTTGTCTACTGGGTGATGTGGATGGAGTTAAATGTTGAGGTGTTAAACTCATGGCATCATTTGAATAAAGTGATAGATATTGATAGTAAAGATTTAATTATGAGGAGGAGTGGGGAGTACAACTAGATAATGGCCAAGTTGGGATGGACCTTATGCATTATTTATTTGAGGTATTGTCTCAGTCTTCGCATATCCTTGTAGATTTTTAAATTCAAATTTGATGTGACTAATAATTATGATGTGAAACTCTTTCCTTCTCCTATCAACTCTACTAAAAATTTGCTAATGATAGATGTATGGATTTTGGGGAATTCTAAATTTGGCCCTACAGCTAAACATTTTTGGTACTTCTACAAAGGAAGCATTAAAGGAAAACCTTTCAATATCATAATTTCTAGCAAACCTAGCTATAGGTGTCTCAAGATTTCCATTAATGGGAATTTGGTGATTTCCTTTTGGGATTTAACTCTTCAAGAGTGTGTCCAACACACCATCTTGATTGCCCAAAGCAACCTTCTTTGGCTTAAAACCATAAGTGTCTAGGTGACCTTTCACTTTGTCAAAATTTCTAACATTTTACTCTCACAAGTTTTTTGGTTTTAAAGTGTGCAGAACAGAGATAGGGGTGGTGATAGAATAAGAACAAATCTTGACAATTATGGAGAATTTTGTAAGGACCCACTCATTTGGCACATCTATGTTGAAGGAATCCTGGCACCCTTGATGGAAAGTTTGGTTGTTCATGGTCCAAACATGTGTGCAATTTGTGAGTTCCTGGAAAGAACGTAGGGTTTCCATGGGTGATATTTCTTTTGAGGTGAATGAGGAAGTGATTTCCTAGGATACGGGGTTGTGTAATGGGAAGAAGAACCCTAAGTATACCAACAAAGCCTAAATGCCTTATTTGTGGGTAATGAAAATCTTGTTCGCTCTCAATCTAGATTTGAAAGAGAAGCTCTCTTGTAGTTGTGGGACTAGGTTTGTCTCACCCTCATGAAATATGTCACTTTAGAGGGTAGATTTAAAACTCTTTATTTTTATCATTTTCCTCTCTTAAACCACCTTCATCATAAAATTATGTTGAGTTTCCTATTATTTTTACTCACTAATTTGGAAAGCTCTATTGAGAAGTGTCTTGAGTCTGCTACCAATAACCCTAAAGATCCCATTCCCCTGCCACTCCATCAAGGACTCATATTGAGGCTCTATCATTTTCACCTCACTCTCTACCTTCCCAAACCCATCTATGTTGTTCACATTGAGGAAATTGAACCCCCAATTCATACTAATATTTCCCTGGCCAAGTCCAAGGGTCCCAAAAAGAAAAAATCCTTTGGCAGTTGTTGAAACCCCTAAACCCAAGTTGACTACCAAGAAGAAAAAGGGGATTATGGGGATATCCTAATCTCAAACTATAGTTGGTCTCTACGAACTTAAGTATACCTCGTCCAAGATTGACAACAAACCTACAACTAAGAGGAATGTGAAGGATGAGGGGAAGAAGTTGGTGGAGCATCTGCCACTAACAACATTGGAAAGAATAGGGTGGGAAAAGAATCCATAGGGGATACTATGGTTGCTACTATTGTGGAGACTACAATAGAAAATACTAACATTTGGAGATATGGTAGAGTGGCTAAAAAGAACAAGAAAGTGAAAATTAGTGAAATTTCTACTAATGAGGAGCAATATGATAGAAAATGGGATAACAAGGAGGACACTAAGGAGGAGGACGTGTTTGTTGAAGCGCCTAGCCACTTTTCTAACCTCAAAAAAATGCTAAAAGAGAATTCAACTTCCCAGTCCTCAAACCCTCAAGGTTTGGAACATGCTAACATTGTGAAGACTGTGGAGAAAAGGGAGGATCAACATGGGCTTTTGGAACTGGTGGAGAAGTTGGAGAAGAAACTCAACAGTTTGTATAGGCTCACTGTCAAGCTAATCCATTGTGTGGATGGAACCCTCTCTAATGTGCTTAAGGATAAAGTGGAAAAAAATGTTGCAAAGGATGGTCCCTACAAGGCTGGGTAGGATGTTTTCAAACACCTCTCCTAGAAGTGGGAGAATGCTATCTATTATGTTATTACTTTGTCTGTTGGGGTTTTTGGTTGGCTATTTGTCTACTACTTCTATTTTTTTTTGGTTTCTTCTTGTTTTCCTTGGAATTGATCTTTTCTGGCCCTTGAGGCTCATCGTGTAAGGGGTACAATTCCCTGTAAATGTTTCTTATAATATCAAAAACATCAGATCTATAGGAAAATTGATTACATTATCTCAAGCATTACATAGTTTATATTTTTTACACAAATTCATAACTCTAGGTTGTTACAATACATTTACAAATCAATTATAAGCATGTTTCCTTTTCAAATATTTGGTTTTTATGTGGTTATGCATGGTTTTCATAAGTAGAATTTCCCTACTTTTGACTACAATCTACAAAAAATAAATGAGTTCATTAATAAATATGTTAGTCATTCTTTCAATATCTCTCCTAATTATGAGAATACCTTGATGCAAGAGAATGAAATAATTGATATATTTATTAATATAACCTTTCCTATACTTCATTCATCCCTTATCATCTCTTCTAATTGTGAAAAAAAATTGGTGCAAGATGATGCAATCATAGAGAATCATGAAAACCATAGTTTTTTTTCTCCCAATACCTCTCCTACTTGTGATGAAGGTATCTTGGTGTTGAAGATCCAATTATTGAGTGTAATGAGAATATTGTTTGTCCCTCTCCCAATTCTTTACCCATTCAATAAAATGTGTTAGAAAAAGAAGATATCATTGAGATATTTCTTTCAAAATATATTAAGATAGGTTACATAGATGAACAAGTTAAGTTCAACTTATATTCATTTTCAATAGAAGATCATCAACAAGAAGTCAAATAGACAGAGGTTACAAACACAAAATTAGCCATTAGATCTCCCTTGAAAATTGGTGCTATTTTACTCCATTATTTGATCTTAGAAACTTCAACTTATTTTTTATCTCATTCTAAACCAAATCTTTCCATATCTTAAAAGTATAAAATACATCATACTTTCTTTGAATCAAATAAACCCAATATTTTCTAGTTGTATCATCAATAAAATTAACTTAATAATAAGAGCCACCAAGAGATGATACTTGAGATGGTGCACATACATATGAATGCACAAACTATTAATTTTTACTCTTGCTTTCCTTCCCAAATTTTCAAAATTTGACTCTCCTTTTTTATATATAAACTTAGTTTTCATAGAAATCCTAGTCAACTTGATTGAAACTTGACAAAAAAAATTGAATGGAGAGTCTATTGGAATATGTTCACTATTGCACCAAAAGATCGACTTATTAACACTCGATACAAATGCTAGAGATGAACGGATCCACAAGAGCTGGTTATTCCATGTCATGAATCTAAAGGGAGACAATAACAATTAGTCAAATAATCCCCCCATGAGTGTCCACCAAGGGGAATCAAATTTTCAACCTGACTCTATTACCATTTGTTGTAATATTTATGTCATTATACCAAAAGATTGACCTATTATTGTCTAATACAAACACCAAAGATAAACGAATCCATGAGAGGTAGTTAGTCTATGTCATGAATCTAAAGTGAGACATTGTTGATTAGTCCAATAGAATCCTCGTCCACTTCTTGCTCATGTTCTTAAGCCTATGGTGCCACATATTCATGTAGAAAATTTCTAAGTAAACAGATGAATCAAAATTACTAGTACATAAATAAAATGTATAGATATCTTTTCCCCTTTTTCTATTATCAATGCTCCTTTAGTGACCTTTCACAAATTCTCTATAAATATAATTGTACAACCGTCACTTCCTAGTTTTCTTGTTGAAATTATATTTCTTCTCGAATCAAGAACATGTCTTACCTTTTTCAACAACCATTTATTTCTATTCGGTAAATTTATATGTATCTTACCCTTTAGAACAAATTTTCATGGTTCATCATCAATCAAATAAAACTATTCAAAATAACCTTGAACACAATTTAGAAAATATTTCGTATAGGTTGTGCCATGAAATGAAGCCCTTGAGTCAAACACCCAAGAATAAGATATATTATCTAATGGAAGTGTCAAAATTATCATGTAATAAATCACTTCATTTTCTTCCTTACTATTTTCTTGTTGTCTATCTCCTTGATTCTCTTTTCGAGGCAAAAAATATTGTCCTTTATTCCCAAAAATCTAGCACTTTGACATTTCCCTATATTTGGATCTTCCCTTCTTATATGTGAGGCCCCACCTAATGAGGAACTTTTCAACATCATTTTCATATTTATATAGTGATAGTCTTATAGGGTAATCTTAAAATTAGCATATTTGATTGGTAGTAGGTACATTCTTCAAATACAAAATCATTAATTTTTATTTTATATGATTCAAGTTAGTTTAGCCATATCTCTACCCTTTCAAGAATTATCTCCAACAAATAGGTTCCTATACTATACTGATAGGTATGTGATATTAACATTTTTAATTATAGGAAGGAATTCTTATCACTAAATATATTTTAATTATTATATCAGAATAAAATCAATCATGATAGCTATGATAGACAATGCAATGACTTAATCATGCCATGTGTAGTTATTGGATTATGATATTGGTTTTATACGAACTACAAAAAAAAAAAACTTAAATAGCTACAATTAAATGTATCATTGAAATTTAAAATATAATAAGATTGAAATTTAAAAATTAAAAAAAAAATGAAATTTCTATGGTACTTTAACATATCAGTAAATCAGATATTGTTAACTACATTTATTTTGTGGAAGAGCACCGTTTTAAATTGTATTACATGAATGTACTTCTTGCCTAACACTCCTTGTTTATATTATATAATTGCTTTTGTAAAATTGGCTGATTCCAATTTATTGTTTTCCCAAACATTTATAGAGTATTTTAAACAAACACAAGCTAATAATAATGATAGTAAGATTTAATCCATTTTCCTAACTCTAAGATTAAAAATTCAACCTTGCCATCTTATATCAACTAAAGGTTGAGGTTAGAAGAAATTAGTTATGTTTCAGAATTACTTTAATGGTTTACTCTTTTGAAATCTCAAAAAATTACAATCTAAATTTTAATTATTTTGGAAGGAGTTAAAGTAATTTACCTATGTATGAATGGGGTAATTAAATAACCAAAAAAGAAAGAAAGGTTGAGACACAATATAAATGGGTACAAACCTCAGATGTTTCAATAGTCCAACCATATAACGAGGACAATGAATCATTTGACTTTTGTTGCTATCTATCTACCTGAGTTTTAAACTTAATTCATACCAATTAACAGTTATAGGTATACATATATGTTATTGATTGGTATGCTTAAAGATTAAGATGTATAGAATTTAGATATTCAAATAAGATGTATAGAATTTAGATATTCAAATAAGCATTCTTTCTGGAGCTATGGGTGTCCTTCATATTATATCTTGCGTGACTTTGACATGACCATGTATCGAATCCCTCCAAGATTGGAGTGTTTTGTATGCTAACGACCCTACTAATAAATGTTGACTTGACAAGAAGCTTTGAATGGGTATGGTAAATGGGCATCTAATCACCCTTAATTTATTGTGTTACCAACCTCTCCCAATTGCTAGTCTAGTCCTTTGCTTCGATCATTATATCTAATCTATTACACATAACATCTGGGGAATGAAAGTCAAGCGATCTTACCATCTAGGTCAGTGTTTGTCGAGCGAATTAAAATATGAAAATAAAGAGATGGGACAGACCCTACCAACTAAAGGGAAAAGGGAGGCTAAATAATTATGAGGTGGAGGGACCCAATGAATAGTGACAGTCATCTTAGGCAAGGAATGATAGGTATTAAAAAAATAGAAGAGGAGGAGAGATAGACGGGAGTGGGGAATCTCCTCTCAGTAGGTTTTGAGAGGAAGGAGGTTTTCTAGTATGGAGAGGAGTGGGTAGTGATGGTCTGTGGGGAGGCCGAGCTAAGGAATATTGGAGTGCTTAGTTGTTTCATTTCAATATTTGCATAGAAAAGTAAAGAAAAAACCAAGGAAAATGTGCTCATCGCCAGAGAGTCTCTATGTTGCTTTATTGTCATTGAAAGGGGTAAGCTCAACAAGGACATAATTGCTACCAGTTTAAATTGAAGCCTTCCCTAGCATGCATGGGGGGTACCTACTATGTGAAGTGTTGGTGTTTTGGGTACTTTCTAGCGGAGGGACGACGTGAGCTTCCGAAAATGCAAAGGGGTTTCTTAGCATTGCCAAGTATGTAGGTTGCATATACGCGTAGAAGTTTTTTTTTTAATTCCTATTGATAGATTCATGTGTATTCCTATCCTTGTTTTATTCGATTATGGGATGATTTTCCTGTAACAACATTTATTAAATAGATCCGATGTAGTTTTCCAGATGATAAATCTTTTAATTGAACAAATCTATTCTGTGTATTTGGGTGTTAGCTTTTCATTTCAAGAGAAATATCATGTAAGGGTAATATAACTCAAAACCCGTAATGGGTACTGTGTTTATCTTACCTTCAGTAAGAATTGAGGATGTTGCGCTGTTTCCATGTTCTAATAGAGATTTTTAACTAGTTGTTTAAGACCTTGCTGTGACTAAATGGTTCTATTTAGTGTGAATGTCTTTCACCTATGGTCCAACAGTCTAGTTCTCATCCAAGTATTCTTGATTCTGTATTCTTCAAATCCTTATATTCTCTGTAATTTTTTTTGTGCATAAATTTCTGCAAAAAGAAAAAAAAATGATTCTCTCTCTGAATACTGTAGTTGAGCAAACTATTCAGCAACCCCACCCACACAATCTTTTGCTTGGTAGAGCCTAATTACAGTGAACTGGACCCAATTCATCATTTACTTATCTATCTTAAAAATTAAGTAGGAAGAAAATTTAGCTTTCAGAATAATGTGTGGTTTAAAGGTAGGTGGCATTTGAACTGTGGCTATCCAATGTAACATCATTATGCCAAATATCCAAACAGCCAAACACTGTCATAGATGTATGAGTGGCTCGAGAACTGTTTTACCTTTTCACACTCACCTTGAGCCCAGTATTGGGTATTTTAAACATATGAATAGGAAGAGCAGCTAAGAATATTCCTGATTCTTTTTGGCTGCACGTTCCTTAATATCCTAGTTCTAGCACGAAAAGCTATTACATTTGTCAGAAAATTTATACCAGTAAATCATATGATCAATTTTTTATTGCTTGCTATTTAGTCGGTTATATATATATATATATATATATATCTTTAGATGCAAATTGAATACTATCCATGAGGGGGAAGATTATCCATATCCACAATTCTCTGCTTCACCAATTTTAGAATAAGCTTTTCTAGAGATTCTGTGAAATTTCCAATGCTATGGTCAATGTTAAAATCTCTAAAGCAACAGTTTGTAATGCTAGAAGGCATGGCTATTGTAATAATAACAAACTGTTTACCAACTTATGTCTGGTGCCTTTTGCGTTCTCTTTATCTAATGTTGCAGAAATATCCCCATTCGATGTAATTAATTATATCCTTTCAAAATGTACATTTGATCTATTCTTTCATTTCCAAAACTACTTTCCTGTTTCATTTACTCAATCAGATTTTTTTTACAAATTTAGAACTGGGAGGGATTCGGCTGTAATGCTGCGTTAATTTTATATGAACCGTTTGGTATTGATACCATTTACTTGGAATGAGAGCATCTCATGGAGCTAAAAGCTATGACAAAATAA
This sequence comes from Sequoia sempervirens, assembly GCA_007258455.2. NCBI lineage: Eukaryota > Viridiplantae > Streptophyta > Pinopsida > Cupressales > Cupressaceae > Sequoia > Sequoia sempervirens. Next base: position 504,058,933 of record VDFB02281492.1, read on the forward strand.
ATGAGGAAAAAAGAAAAAGAAAATAAAATAAGATAAAAATATAATAGAAACAAATGGGATGTGGGAGAACTTCCACCTAAGGCCCCACGATGGCACCTCATAAGATGCCATTCTACCTTGATTTTAAAAGAAAGAGAAAAAAAAAGGGTCGGCTTGGAAATCTTTAGGGTTAAGATATTCCTTAAATAGGGTAGATGGGAATATATTCCCATAATCTAAAGGAAGAGGTTTTTCTCTTAAACTTAATTATTAGCTTTTCTTTAAAGAATATGACTTTATTTCTTTTATTTTATTTTCTATGAGGGAATTACACTATCATGTTTATACATGAGAAATATTATACCATGCCTTTATTCTTATAATCCTTTTTAAATTATTTCCTAAAATAAAACTTAATATAAGGGTAATTAAACAACTAGATAAATAATAGTCTTTCATAAATAAATAGTTATATAAAAGTATATTTTGGTAACAAAGTTTATATTGGGAATTTGAGGATTAAACATGAAGTATTGTTTGCCCTACTCTCTCTTACACATTTGTTTTAGGATAAGCCGCAAATTGATTTGTTTTATAATGCAAAACTATGCTTTCTAGAGAACATCGAATACACTTATCAATTCATAGGTATGAAAATTGAGTATCCAATTTAACAGTATTGAAGATTGGTGAAAATATATATATATATATATATATATATATATATATATATTCTTGGTGGATTACCAACCTCACATGTGTTATCAAAAAACATGAGAGTTATTATTTTAAACATAATTTATTTATTTTTGTATTTATCTAATCCTCATACATTCTTATTATAATGATAAAGTTGTTATCAATTGGTTAGAAAGAGTTAAGTTAAAATTATAATGGGTGTCTTACACAAAGTACCTAATAATTGGTGTAATCAAGCTATCATTTTGGATAACATTTGAGTTCTCTATTATTTTGATAGTAGTCATTTCATAAAGTTTGTTATGGTCTATCTAGGTGATATGGAATTCCAATCAATTTTCAATTTAATGACTAAGCATATAAGGATAAATTCTTGATTATATATTTATACTATAATTAATAGACATGATGCATAAAAGTTGTAACATTGAATCCTAATTATATCATTTGGTGATTATTAAATGATAATCATGGAAGGTGTTAATATTAGGATAAACCCCTCTATTTCTCTTACCTATCTTTTCCCTTTATAGCAAGAGGAGCTCACATAGATTAACTTGGTTGTCTTTTCTATGTTTTTATTGTAAAATTAATGGTGAGTTGAACTAACTTATGATAAATCTATTCTTCAAAGATGTTAAAATTTGTGATTACTAATTCAAATATATATAGCTTCAAGTTTACCATGTAGGAACTTATATTCTTTTATTCTCATTTTCGTCAAATATAAGGGTTGAAGATTTAGTTTGGTTGTTCATGAGAATTGCATGTGTTATTTAGTTGTTTTTGAAGATTCTTGGTAGATCCTATATGTGGGTCCAGTCATAACCCTTGACCTTGATCTATTATTACCTATTATTACAGTGTGGAGAGGTGTTAGTGGTTTGTGTTGGAAGTTGTTGTGAAACCATTTTTTTTAACTCTGTGATTGTATTCTTTTGTTATCAAACCATGGGGGAGATGTTTGAAGTCTAGTTTTCGAACTACAATGCCTCTACGAATTATATATGTAGGCAAGGCCATCTAATGACGAGCCCCTGAGCACTAGGTCTGGCCCCTAGGATTTGTTCTCTTATATATATTTTTATGATTACTACTGAAATACATATGTCATTGTTGGCATATGACTTATAGTTAATGTTTTAGGTTAATTTTGGGTTGGTTGAACTATTTAAGTCTACCTCAGAGATGTGAATTATGTGTCTCCTATTGAATTGGCCATGATTGTCTAAACAATTTAGCTTTGTAACTAAAAGAAGTATAGTTTATGATTGGTCAAGAGTTGTATGCCTTCTGGTTGTGCCTACTTTGGTAGCAAACTTTGAGAGTCTTACATGCGTAATTGAACAAAATTTGGAAATTGTGTTTTGTCCTTAACTATATTTTGTTGTTAAATTTAGGGCATTACATTATACTTCCCACAATTTCTTGGGCTCTTTTCTCTCTCCCTATATCTCCCACTCTTCTCCATAGTTAAAGCATTACATGATGTATCACCTATGATTTTCCATCATGTTTCCTCAATAAGGATAAGACCAACAACATCATCATACTTTAAAGTGTTTGAACTAGAAAAATAATTATTCACAACTATAGAAGAAGGGGGTTGACTACTCAGGAACCCAAGTCATGGGAGGGTCTAGAACAATTAGCTTCCTTGATATACCTCATGCTAAGGTTGTCTAATGTCATTTTAATGTTTTAGGAGGGTGAAAAGGAAGGACAATTGATCTATCACTGTCCTTTTTTCAACTTGAGAGTTCAGGAAACCAAGTGAGAAAATTCTAAAGTCTAGGCTATAACCTAGGAAAATCTCTACTAGAGGAATCCAATGCAGAAGATGAATGACAATGTGGCGCATTGGTGTCCTATTTAGGCACTAGCATTAGTATGGATAGAGAGTATAAAGTACAGTTAAGAAAAACAAGGAATTAACTAATTAACCTAATAAATAGAGTTTTATATAATGACAAAAAACATAAAACAATTAAATTGTTGAAAAGATAAGGATAATACTTTAACTTAAGAGATATATAATTTGAAAAGAGTAGAGGTGGAAAAAATAAAACTCACAGTTAGTCTAGCCTCTTGCAAGCTCCACACAAACATGAAACCTACACACAAAAAAATGGGGAAAAATGTAGGGGCTGTTTTAGGGATTTTCGTAGTCAAACTCTTGTTTTGGTGTTCCCAACTCCACTAGCAATTTGAATAGCCATGATAGAGAAAATGGTATAAAGAAACCAATGGAAGGAAGAATACCAATCAATACTAAAAAAAGTATACTATGTAAATCAAATAATGATGCTAAGAAAAAATAGATATCACCTCCCCAACAAGATGCCCTCGAGCATGTGAAGGGAGATGTGAGCTCACAAGCCTGTGAGTACCAACGTTGTCACAACAACGAGAGTGAAAAATAGGAGTGTCATCTTGGAGCTTCAATAATGGAGAAATTGCTATGAAATGCTTAAGAAGTATGTAGAAATGTGAAGTCATATTGAAGAAGATCAAATGAATGAAGATTTTTTTAGGATGAATAGAAACCCAAAAGAGCCATTTGAGGTTGGTCGAGGGAGAATGGGTGTTAAACTTCATCACCAATGCAGAAGTGTAACACCTCTATAGATTCTAGAGGCCGGAATCCTATCAAGATGACAACACACCACACAAACTTCTTTGCATTGCATACATGTCCTTGACAAAAAATCCCCCACGGACACTACAAACAACCTCCATGTGGGTGGAAAGAAAATGGATGAGGTGGAAAAGAATTGTTAGGTTTGATTTTTCTAAGGTAAGGAGTGTAAATGGGGAATTTGCAAGGGGTGAAAATTCACTCCATTACATTTTTCCCACACTTTAGTGAGCATATGTGCTACCAGATGCAAGGTAAAGTAGATTGAAAGAGTTCAAAGAAAGTATACCTAGAAACCATTGAGGAAGTAGACCACAATCTAACACACCCGAAATCACAAGAAGAGAAATGGCTCCAAAGGTCCTTAGGGCTAAGGAGAGTTGGAAAAAATGCATCATAGATCCATAGACCTACAGAAGGATGAAAAAAGAGGCTCTATAAGTGCTCGGTCCTATAGAGTTGAACAAAGAGATCCCGTAGGATGTAAGCACTTCACAAGTCCTTAGACTTGAAAAGGAGGCACCCCAAGGTGCTTAGTCCTAAAGGAAGCTAGATGTAAGAGGCTCTACAGAGTCTGGCAGGGCCTTATAGGCACTCGGTCTTGCAAGGTCCATTGAAAATTAGCTTCACAAATGCACCTACAAAGAAAAATGTTAATCCATAGACAAAAAATGTTAGATATCAAAAAACCATGCAAAAAAATAAGTAGACAATCACACAAAAAGTCAATAATTGAAGGAGAAGCTTTCAAAGGGGTCCCTCAAGAACCCTTTGAAAGAAAAGGGATCTTCTCAAGGGAAGGTCTATTTCAAAGTGATATTTTTGAAAAGAGATAGAATTTTTTTCCAATTATTCTAGCATCAAGGAATCCTTCTAAAAGATTCACTTCATCAAGGAATTTGAAAGAAAGAGTGGTCCCTCACAAGGGAAAGTCCAGATTCTATCTTACATATCCATGATGAAAGAAAAATTTGTCTAGGGATCCATGTTGAAGAATACAATTTTTGAAAAATAGAATATTTTTAGCAAGGGATTTGTTGGCCATTGAATGAATCTTCTAAAAATTGAAGCACTATGATAGCCCCCTTAGGATGGTGTGTGCCTAACTCAGAGGCATGTAGCATCCTAAGGAAAGAAAATCAATAATGAAAGTGATGTTGTGGCCTACGAAACATGACGAGATGTAACCACGGTAATGTTATCGAATAGGCGAGGGACAATACATGAGCACCAAAACATCACAAAGCAAGCAAAGAAGGGAGAGAGATAAAAATAAATGATAATCAATGACATAATGAACAAGAGACAAGGGGATCTCATATTTCAAGGTCAAAGCTACTCATAAATATAAATAGATATAATATAATAATATATAAATGAACCTTTGTTAACCCCCTACTATATCAGACCATGCTAAGAAAGGCATGTGAAAACAAAATAAAAATAAAAAATTGGGTCAACATGGAAAGGAGGCCTAAATTTCCCCAACACTTTGCATTGTCCCAAATTGTCAAAAATGAAAGCACAACAAAGAGAAGAATGATGTGACAAATAGAATAAGTTTTATGATACAAAAAGACTCTTGTATCCAAGAACCTATGAGGGTGAAAAGGGTCCTCTAGGAACACATAAAATAAGAATGGAGGAAAAACAATACACACAATCTAATAAACAAATGAAAAAGAGGCGCCCCTAGTCCTCATCAACCAAGAGGTCGTCATTCTCCCAATCTACATCATTGTAAGGGGAAGGAGGATGAGCCTACAAGGGTAGGATAGCATGGGAGTACCCTCTAACTCTCCTAAAACAAGATCCAAGGAAGAGGGACCCTCAAGGTCTTCTTCATCCAATTCCTATGAAGTAATTGTTAGTGATCTAGCAAAAATCGCTGACAGAGTTGGGACATAATCTATAGAGTTGAACATGCACTTTATAGGAGTTCCATGTGTCAAATTAGTGAGTGATTGAGGAGGCACCTAAGATCTACTGCTAGCCTCACTAAAAGACTTGGGAGCAGTGAAAAACTCTGGGGACTTTAGGGCTACCTCCTTCACTAGGACGATGCAAGCCAATGCAGAACTAATCTCCAAAGAAGGTGAACCCTTCTTCTGAACCCCATTGGAAGCAAAGATATCCTCCAAATTTCACTTCATTGGAGGATGCGAGATCCCCATAAATGAAGTAGAAGGTGAGGAGGAAGAGGAGAAAACCACAACGAACACCACCAAATTGTTAGAATTGGCTATGGCTACCAAGATCTTGAGAACAAATGGAAAGAACAAAGAGAGAGAATAGCATGTGACAAGAATAAACTATATTATTATCAATATGATTTAATGATATGACGCGATGTGTACAATGTATTAGAAAAACCTTTGTTATATATCCAAGGTGAGATATAAGATGTCGTAGGGTAATGACAAGTGTCTTAATCATATGACATGATACAAATCATCACACTTACCTAGGTTCACATGTGTTATGAGTCAAAAGATAAGATAACAACTAATGAAAACTATGTTCACCTTCTAGAAAGATTCCTTCTTAGGACCTAAGTAAACTTAAAATGTGTAAATAAGTCCCCTAATAATGAATTCACTAGGTAGAAGACTTTATTTACACCAAGACAAAGTGCTCGACATGTCCATGGGTTTTGAAGAAAAATGGGATATCTAGAAGGGACATCAGAAGAGGAGGCTCAAATGAAGGAGCAATGAGGATTGTTCACACTTGTAGGAGGAGCTAGAAGTAATATTGAGGTAGAGAAAAGTAAAGTAGAAGGAGCAAAAGGGGAGGAAACAATAGAAGATGCTAAGGTAGGAACTACTGCCTCCCTATCCTTCTTCTGCAAGGTGGCTTGGCTAGCAGCCAAATCTTTCCTCTAATACTTACACTCACACACGAGGTGGTTTCTATGGCTATGGGAGCTAGAGGATACAACATGAGGTGGAACAAAAGGCTCCTATTAAGTCATCAAAGTATCCATCAAATCTTTTTCCAATGAAGAGAGTGACTCAAAGACAGGAAGGGGAGGAAGAGATGGAGAAGCAGATGCAACAATAGAGCAGAGAGAAGAATTGAGTGCCTCAGTGGAGGGCCTATTCCAATTCACTACCTTAGGGGTAGGGATAGTAGGAGGCCGTGAAGGCTGAGATGCAGGAGCTACTCCACAGGGGTCGTTTCCCTTACCATATGCAATGGGGTTGAGGAACCATGGGTAAGAAAGGATGGTAAAATACCTAACACTTGGATTTCCACCAAGAAGGCACCATTAGACTCCCCAAAAGATGCATAATGGCAGAATTTGATGATGTTGTAGTAGGGAAAGAAGCAGAGGCAGCTGGAACTATAGAGGAAGAGGAAGAAGAGCCCTAAGAGGACTTCTCCTCCTCCCTTTTTGAGTGGTAGAGGTAGCCTTATGTTGTGCTATCATGGAAGCTTTAAATTAAATGGAATAGGGAGAAGGAGGGTAGATCACTTTTGGTGCTATTCTCACATTCTTGTACTTTACAAAATTTTGATACAATAGATTCATCCTAGGAAAGAGTGGACCAATAGGGCCAGGCTAGAAGTGATCAAGTGAGTAGCCTCCATGCACCACCATCATTTGTAATTAGTGTCATGTACTACATGCACAAAACACTCATGAGAGAAATTTAAGAACTTGTGGATCAGCGAGGGAACTACATTCATGGAAACTAGCCAAGGAATTCCTAGTTTTACTCTAAAAAATTTAGACCCTAGGATAATATCAAAGAGTGCATTCATAGTCCTAGGTCAGTAGGACTGACAAGGTGATAAAACTAATGGGAGGGATAGAAATCCCATCATGTGTATGTATAGTGCTTTTAGACTCATCATATCCCTCCTTATGTAAGCAATTTATCAACATGATCTCATTTGAGATAGCATTGACCCAACATGTAGAGTCAACAAGAACACTAGTTATGGTATTCCCATTGATATGCTCAGGAATATACAAAGGGGATGGTTCTCTATTAGCATTCATCAACAAATCCTATGAGGTAAATTTTATAGTAGGAGATCCACTCACAAGTTGCATAGATGGGATGGGTAGATGTAGAAAGGAATTCATCTTTACATACACTAGAAAGGAATTTTGTTGAATCACCCAAGAGTTCAACAATTAGATGGTGGCCTATTCAAGGTTTCATTCCACAATGCTTAAGGATTCATCTAAGCTACATTGCTAGGGGTCATGCGTTGGGTTGCAAGGATAGGTTCCCTATAATGCACACACCCACAACACTCCTATAATGTGAGAGAATATTATTTCATCACAACCAAATAGAACCATAATATTTTAGGTTGGGTTCACCAAAATGTAGAGGGGGACCGACTGCTCAGGACCCTAGGTCACGAGAGGGTCTAGAACAATCATCTTCCCTAATCTACCTCATGCTAAGGATTCTTTGATTTAAGTTTAATGTTTTAGGAGGGTAAAAAGAAAGGAAAATTGATCCTTTAGTATCCTTTTATCAATCTAAGAGTTTAGGAAACTAGGTGAGAAAATTCCAACGTCTAGACTGTAACCTAGAAAAATCTCTACCAAAGGACTCCATCATAAAATACAGATGATAGTGCAGCATGATACTATTCCATTAATACACTAGCCTCCATATAGATAGAGAGTATGAAGTACAGTTAATACTAACAAGGAATTAACTAATGAACTTGATAAATATAGTTTTATATAATCATAGAAAACATAACACAACTAAACTACTGAAATGACAAGGATAATAATTTAACTTAAGAGATATAATTTGACAAGAGAAAGGTTGGAAAAAATAAAACTCACGGTTAGTACAACCTATTGGAAGCTCCATATGACTGAGAAACCTACACATAACATAACGGGGAAAAATATTGGGCCTATTTTGGGGTTTTTCATAGTCAAACCCTTGTTTTGGTGTTCCCACCTCCAGAGATAGCCAAAATATTCATGATAGAGAAAATGGAATAAAGAAAGCACTAAAATGAAGAATACCATGCAATAGTAACAATAATATGCTACGTAAATTAAATAACAATGCTAAAAAAATTTGATATAACCTCCCCAACAAGATTCCCTCAAGCAGGTGAAGGGAGATGCAAGCTTGCAAGCTTGTGAGCACCAACGTTGTTGCAACAACAAGAGTGAAAAACAATCGGGTGTCATCTTGAAGCTTCAACAATGGAAAAAGTGTTATGAAATGCTTAAGATGTATGAATTGAGATTGAAGAAGATCAAATGAATGAAGAAGAAGATATTTTTAGGATGAATATAAGACCAAAAGTGCCATTCGAGGTTGATCAAGGGCATAGGGGCATTATGGTTCATTACCAATGGAGAAGTGTAATGCCTTTGTAGATTCCAAAGGCGGGAATCCTATTAAGATGATAGTGTACCATGCAGAAGTCTATGCGACGTGCTAGCATTCCCTATAAAAATTCCCCCACCAACACTATAGATAGCTGCAAAGTGGGTGGAAAGTGAATGGATGAGGTGTAAAAACATTGTTGGGTTTTATTTTTCTAAGGTAAGGGGTGTAGATTAGGAATTTGCAAGGGGTGCAAATTCACTCCATTACAAGAACTAAGAGAAAGATATTTAATATTTTTGGTAATGTGCACAAATCAATAGAGCCCTAACCTCATCATCAGAGGTTATATTTATAAAACATAACTAACTAGTGACCATGGTAAAGTTAATTAAATGATCAACAATATACCCACCTTTTGACATATTTATATTAAATAAATGTTTTATAAGAAATACCTTATTGAAAGTTGATGGATTTTCATATAGTTTAGCCAATACCAACATCAAATCCAAAAAAAATATTTCTTTTGATTTGTTGAAAGGCACCAATATTTCCAAGCATAGTTGTATTGTTCCTAGTGCCTTTCTATCAAGAAGATCCCATTTTTGATCTATCATATTCATTGACTTTTTTTGTTTTTTGCCTAATGGAAAGAAATGATACTTTTGATATAGAGAGTCATTTAGTTGCATCTTCCATAGATGGTAGTTTTCATCATTGAACATCTCAACCCTAAAATTTCCTTCTTATGTGATTGCTCCAACTCAAATCAAGAAACCTTCCTTTCAATATTTTTCAATAAATGTATGACTCTAATAGAAATTTTAAGGAATAGGATCATAGAGAAATATACAATAAAATCAATGTAGAGTTAAAATATAATAATAGGACAAAACACAAAGATAAATAAATGTGGTTCACAAAATATGGGCTATGATCATGAAAAAATAGTCGAGTCTTCCTTTATTTCATCTATAAAAATGAAGGGATGAAAAATACAATACATCCACTATAAATTCCTTGCCTATATATAAAAGTCTCCTCACAATACAATACAATATAGTATAATGCAATAAATAGTCATAATGCAATGCCCTCATATAAAGAGGGGGTTACCTTCTAGGGAAAGAAAATCTAACATAACCTCCATCATTTGATGTATGACTTAATGATGAACAATCTATATTTCTAAGGAATATATATATATATATAGATTATGGCTTTTGAGGGTGTGGCCCGATACCCCTTGTTAAGGGGATGCCCCCTTAGACCCTATAGGGAGGTTCCCCTAATGTATCCCCCATCCCATGCCATAAATATTAACTAGTAAGATCATGATCCATAACCAACATTCCTCTCATAAATTATTATAGGAACTATAGTCTTCACCTATCTGCTTCCTTTCACTTAATGAGTCTATCAACATTGTTACTGTTTAATGATAACATATTCCACAATACAAAAATATTAGTGTTGAATGTTCATGGATTTCATTGTTTCAATATTTTTTTTTCATCAAACTATTGACAAAAATAATAATGACACAACTAGATCTAGAAACATTCAACAATAATTGTTACTCTTTATTTATTTAACAAATCCAATACCTTGAGATTTTACAGGGTACTAATTCTAAAATGTACATGATAGAAAATAATCAGTTGGGTATCTTGAAACTATTCAGATATGTCATTACCAACATCTAATAATACTTCAAATATTATTTTTCCTCTCTATGAGCTACAATAAGAATCGTTTATTTTCATAAACATTAATTTCATTTAAAATTATATTTTTTTATCAAAAAATTTAACCCTTTTTTCCTTTCTCTTCAATTTTGAGGATTCAATCAAATGTGTTGAGGTAATGGTTGTCTTGAAGATATCTTATACCTTGTGCCACCAATTTTTACCTTCTACGAGCTAAAAAACCATTTTCCTTAGGTGATGAAATAAAAGAATCCAATATAGTAGAAGGATTAAACATTTATACCTCATTTTGGATGTCATTTTAGCCCACCAAGAAACAATTCACTCAAGTTATCATTTCTAATTATTTCTACTCATAATGATAGATTCTAGAATTAATTAATACATTCCTTAGTTGAGCCCAATGTTTGTAAAATAGCTGACTAGATGAAGTAGTTATTCGATACACTATTACATAATGTAGCTACAATTCCTTAATTAAAGGTAACTAGGGGCATTGAGATGTGTTTTAATTTTTTTATCACAAATGTAGGGTACCAAATGAATTACTTAAGTTCTAGTTATCATAAATCTATTGCACCTTTCTCCAATTTGGGTTTTCATGTGCATGAAAATGTTTCTCTTTGACTTATCTAAGTGGATCCTTTTCATCAAAATTGATGAGTTGTGATATTATTATTTTATTCTTATATCATATTACTACATTTATCCCCATTTAAAATATTTTTTTGTAATTAAATTTTTTGTTGAAATTTTTAACTAATGAAAGAATAAGTAGATTATGTTTTTTTGAAATATTTATCCTTCCATGCATAAATTTGTAAAAATGATTCATGTTTCCTCATTTCCTTGCACAAATAAACATATTATATGACTAATTAATTGTATTATCCAAGAGTTAATTCTCTAGACCTCTCTAAAGCTAAAGGGTGACTAATGACTTTAGAAAAGGCTAGGATATCCAAAATCTAGTTACATAATTTTAGGATAAGAATTCCAACATGGTGGAATTTTAGTGATATTTTCCTTCATTGATTTAATCAATTTCACTCTCTTGTTGCTAACTCTTGATAACTTCCACATAAGAGAGGGACTTTCTCCTTTCATCAAAATTCAATATTCTAGTTAACTTGAGTGTCTCTTAACAATTTTTTCAATGGTATGAGTATATCTTTTCATGCCCTTGATAGAATCTCTCATTAAGGATGACAACATCTCTTGTGGGAATTAATCCTCATATCGACTATTGAGAGGTTCATATTATAGAATAATAATTGAATGGATTGATGTCTTAGTAATTGTACTCACTCAACTTGACCAACCCATTAATCTTGAAAACACCCAAAGAACCTTACCATAGACAACTCTACACATGACCCAGATTGATAAATTAAATATAAAGTATTGATTATTGAAATAAACCCAACAAAACCTACACATATTGACCTTTGAAAATATTTTCTAAGACCAACAATGAGTGCAAAGAATTTGAACCACAATTAAAATGATTAGGTTATCCAACTTTCTTGATAAATAAAATGTCATTTTCTTATGGTATATTATTTTAAAGATAAAAAATTACACTATTGTATCATGATTTTCATTAATTGATACTAGTCCTTACTCTAATTTTAGATTCCATATTCTACATGCAATATTTCTACTCATGCAATTTTTTTCATTTATTATAGACATCAAATTATAATTTCCTTTTATCCTAAATTTAATCCACCTCCTCCTTGTTAGTATTTTTTTCTTGAAATGACTATATTCAATCCCTTACCTCTTAGTATAGCTCTATTCATGATATTACCAAAATAGTAGATACAATGACTTATTAAAAAAAAGTACTAAAGTACTATCTCCTAAAACTCCACTATTTATAGCCTTGGAAGGTTATTTGATGAAAGCACTAATTTTATAATAAATAATAGAGAAATACTTCAAATTTTCTCAAATCTAGATAATAGCCATTTTATTGTACTCTTGATGAATAATTGGGATTGAAAAAAATAGATTATCTATTTTGTAGTCTTATGTGAGTATTTGGTGAAAACCAAAATTTTGTAATAACTCCTTCAAAATTATCCATTTGACCTAAAACTAGAAATAAATATTCTTCAATGTGACCTTAATAAGCCAAAATAACTATAAAATGAGAGAGATATGCTCTACACCACTTGTAATGAAATAACATGTCCACCAGAAGTGCAACAATTCTTTTTATAAAATAGTAGGAATAATACCAAATTAATGATAATAATAAGTTAATTTGAGGGAGAAAATATCCAAAATTCTTCAATAAGAAATTAAATTTAGATGACTTTGATCAACTACTACTTTCTATCTCGTATATATACAATACTAATACATTTTAGACTAACTTAAAAATACTATACAAGACTATTGTTTTCTCTTTCCTTTTGCTATCTTATTTACTACATACTTTATTTACATAGCCCAATTTATGGGGTTGAGTAGGATGAATTTAGTTCTAGTATTAGGAATGAAGTCAAATAGATACTGCTAGATGATGTATGGATGAAGATAAAATTTTATGGTGCCTCTTGAGGTAACTTTGTAGACTAGTTGGTGTTGGATGTGTGATTAGAGATCAGGAGGGATAATTGTATCAATTATGGCAAAAAAAATTAATAATGGAATTAACAATGTAGATGAGTTTCAAATCACATTTCTTGGTTTATTATTAGGAAGGAAATCATACCTAAAAATTAAACACTTGGATGGGGACTGATAGATTGTGATCAATGAAATCTTCCTAAACGATACTCCAAATTAGAAATTTAAAAAATGGTTAAAGACAATAGGTGACTTACTCAAACAATTTGATGACTTAGAAGAAATTTGACATGACTTATAAAGTTGCATGATGAGAGAGGTATAATTATCATTTATATGAACAACACATAAATATATGGATATTAATTCTCAGTAACGATTATACTTTAAGCCTCAAAGGAATGGGGGTGATAGACAGGGGAAAAGTAGCTTCACAACATTTGTTATAGTGATGAATGGCTAGTTCCCACGAAATTATTAATTACCTATTGAGCTCTTTATTTCTCCACTTTGTATTGTGCCTTTGCATTTATGTGAGAGGTGGATGCCCCATTGTGTCTCACCTACCCAAAAAAGCAATGGAATTTGTTGGTGAGGTATTAGATAAGTGGCTTAAGTGTGTTTTTAAAAAATTATATGGATTGGCATTGCATGTTGTTAGAGGGGGGTTGTAAGAGGCTTTCTTCTAAACAAACCATTGTTATAGGGTCAATATAGATATTTCATCCATGTTCATGTCATCTTTAATTGACATTAGTGAATCCATTGAGGTGGAGAAGGCTCTTTGCAAGACGCTCATATAGAAGTAGTTCCTGGGTGGTTTAGAGTAAAATTATTCTATATTGGAGGAAGGTTATGAGATTCCTTTGCCAGTGGAATGCTATAAAATTAAGGCCTGAGGGATGGATATGAATAAATTCCCATTGATATTCTTTTCCATGCATTCTTTCCTCCCTTGCAATCGCTAGACTACCATAAATTGCCCTTATTTTTTTAAAGGAATCATTAGGCTAGAGTCTATGGAGGGTATGGAATGGTTGTAGAACTACATTAGGGAAGAGTGCTTGGAATGAAGTATGTTCTACATGGTTTTGATAGTAATGAGATCTATTTTTTTCTAAATTAAATATATCTCATAAGTTGTCTATTTCAAAAATTTCCCTACTTTGGAGCTTGGTCATATAGAAGGATAGTGGTTGTTAATATAAGAATCTTACATATATAGTTGAATGGCCTTGGGTTTGTAGTTTCCCCAATGGATTCATAGATGTAATCTCTCTCTCTTTTTTTCTTTTTTTTTTCTGTAGATGAAATCACAACCAAACTACCTTGAATTTTTTCCTACCCCGAAGGATCTCCATGCATATTCCTTTTTTAATTAATATAATCGGTGTAGCCCCCTATCACTACTTTTACTAAATTAAAAAAAAAAAATCCTATGTAAATAAAATAAGTCAAGACTAACAGCTTTGAATAAAACATGTTACTTGATATTTATTTAATTTTTTATGAAAAACAAAACACAAGATCCAATGTGTCACATAAGAAATATGTTTTCTTAATTTTATCAATACTTTTTAATTATATACTTTCTTGGTTTACATCCCACCTTACTTGTTGGTCACATTTTGGTATCTTCTATATCATATTTAGTTTCAACTTTCTTTCCTATCTAATTATGTCATTCCTAGACTTCATTCATTCTCACTCATCGTTATTTTTATTAAATTTATTATATTAAGTATCAATTATTTGAATTGTTTATGTATTTCCTCTTTATTATCTCTTATATTTAATCAAGTATTGAGTCCCAAAAAATTAACCTATTAAAAATAATATTGAAAAGAAATGCATTCTATATATAATACTTTTTAAATAAATAAAATAAAATAATTCTTAAGATGTGTATACAAATAAAATATAATGTATTTGATAGCAACACATGATCTCATATCCTCAGTCAAAATGTTTCTAAGTGCCACAATTTCCAAGTAATCACTCATCAAAGTTTGTTGCCCCTTTGCACTTTGGTCTCTTAAAAGACTTCACTGGTACAATGTAGCTCAGACTATTCTAACATGTTTGGTTGTAAAACAAGACCTTTCCCATTATAAACCCACACATCTAGATGTTTTGGAACAAACGATTTAGTTGTAAGTAAAATATAACAAAAGTTACATGACTTTGCAACTTTACACTACATCTAATTAACCTGTTTTCCATCTACTGAAAACTCTTCACCATAGGAAAATGAATTGGAGCTATCAAAAACCAAGATAGGTTATTGTATATGGGCCCCACTTGATCTCATATCCTCATATAGAATTTTTCTAAGTGTTGTAGTTTCTGAGTAATTGCTTGTCGAAGTTCTCTTCCCCTTTGCACATTGGTCTCTTAAGAGACTTCATCAGTACAATGTAGCTCAGACTATTATGGCATGTTTCAATGCAAAAGAAGACCTTTCCTAGCATAAAAATACCCATCTAGATATGTTGGAATAGTCATTTTGGTCGTATGACAAACAAAAAAAAGTTTCACCACTTTGTAACTTCACACTACATGTAACTAACCCATTTTCCATCAACTAAAAACTCTTCACCACAGGAAAATGACTTGGAGCTATCAAAAACTAAGAGAAGTTACTATAGATGGTACCTACATGATCACATAGGCTTAGAAGGAATATTTCAAAGTGCCACAATTTCTAATGAGTAATCGCTCATCAAATTTTGTTGTCCCTTTGCACTTTGGTCTCTTAAGTGACTCTGTTGGTACAATATATCTCAGACTGTTACAACATTTTGGGTGTGAAAAAAGACCTTTAATAGCATAAACCCACCCATCTAGATCTGTTGGAAAAATTAGTTTGATCGTATGATGAACAAAATGAAATTTACACCACTTTGCAACTTTACACTACTTGCAATTGACCTATTTTCCATCAA
This sequence comes from Sequoia sempervirens, assembly GCA_007258455.2. Taxonomy (NCBI): domain Eukaryota; kingdom Viridiplantae; phylum Streptophyta; class Pinopsida; order Cupressales; family Cupressaceae; genus Sequoia; species Sequoia sempervirens. The sequence goes on from VDFB02281492.1 coordinate 504,074,810, forward strand.
TTGAAAACTCTTCACCACGGGAAAATGACTTGGAGTTATCAAAAAATGAGATAGGTTATTGTAGATGGGCCCTACATGATCCTATAGCCTCAAATGAAATGTTTCTAATTGCCATGATTTTTGATTAATCATTCATCGAATTTTGTTTCCCCTTTAAACTTTGGTCTCTTAAGAGACTTCTTCGATACAATGTAGCTCAAAATATTTTGGTATGTTTGAGTGTGAAGGAAGACCTTTCCTAGCATAAAACCACCCATCCAGATGTGATGGAAGAGTCAATTTGGTCAGATGATGAACAGAACAAAAGTTTCACCACCTTGCAAGTTTACACTACATGCATTTGACCCGTTTTCCATCAAATGAAAACTAGCCTCAAAGTGTATTTAGAGCAGAATAGGATATGTGTAGGATCATGATGGGCCAAAAAGTGGTGATATGATGGGTATGTGTAGGGTATGTGGCTAACGACCTTTTTTTTACCCAAAATTGATGAAATGAAAAAGGTTTTTAAAGGAGATTTTCAACTTCCCACCAATATAAATTATGCTTTACTTTGAATTTAATAAATTATTATTATTCATTTACTATTTAAATTATGACTAAAGTCTTGATTGATAGGTTGATTGAAGAAAATCTATTGTTTTCAAATGGTATCACATTTTTTTAATTTGAAATATGTGTCACATTCTATGCTTCACATACTATAGGATTAAAAAATAATAATGAATTTCATGAAGCTTTGACCAAGTTAAGGTGGTTAGACATACAATTTTTTTTAAAAAAAAGTTGTAATAAAAAAATTCATAATTAATTATTTACTTGAAAAAATATTACAAAAAAATATGCATCAGATTAGGACATGAGTCCTCAACTTGTATCTAAAATCTTATTAAAAAATATTATCATTTTATTGTGGTTAGAATGGTCATACAAACACCTACTTCTTATTTCTTCCCTAAAATTTAAGTACTGTTGCATTGAAATTTCAAAATTTCACCAAATATATTTAAAAAATAAAAAATAAACCTAGTAGTTTAAAAACTAAATTCAATTTTCTATAGATTCTATTCTTACATATTTTTGAAATAATATAGATAACTTACTAAAAATTTATGTCAAATTTCCTAACTCTGATTTTTCTTATTTTTTTGCCACTTAAGGGCCTATTTTATCCATGATGATCCTACACATACCCAATAACCTCTTTTCATTGATGATAAAATCTTCTTCTTATCTTTTAATTCCTTTGCTAAGTGGTTAATTTTATTCTTGAGTTGTTTTGCTTCAATTTGAATTCTTCCAACTCTTGCTTTTGTAGCAGTAACTTGACCATCCAGACATTTTTCATCATCTCTACTACTATTACCTATTAACACCCCATAGTATTACTTCTTCATAATCTTCTAACTTATTTTTCATATCTTTTACTTTGAGCTTTATATTAGTTTCTCTATCATCAATGCTTCTTCCTTATCATCTATTTCTAGTTCTATTTTCTCCATGGAAGTCTTAAGTTCAAGAATCTTTGACTTCATTTGTTCAAATCTACCATGTAATTCATAATTAGAAGACCTTCAAAATATCCAAAGGTTGTAGATAAATAAAACATCATAAAACTATTGAAAAAATAAAATGGAAAGTAATAACTAAGTGTCACAAACAAAAACTCAAGGCATTCAATTCTTATTAAAGATCATAAGGACATTGGATTATTGGAGATTAAGAGAACACAAATCAACACCAACAAAAATATTTATAGTTAAGTCCATACGAAGTAACAAAATGGTCTATTAGATTATAGGATAGATGCAAGAAGGCCAAAAATAATTTAGGGCATGCTGGTAGATCATGTTAATACTTCATATGCATATTACCTAATGCACCAAAGGTACTATTTATGGTATGTTCTCTTTCCCTTAAATAAATCTAAACCTAAGGGATCTCTAAATAAAATTTAAGTTCTCCATGGAAGTCTTAAGTTCAATAATCTTTGACTTCATTTGTTCAAATCCACCTGTAGCATCATCTCTCACTTTCTTTTCTTGTACAAATTCTTACCAAATACAAAACCTCTTGAGGTTTTCCACTTGTCCATTACCATTTTCCCATTCCACATATTGCATAGGCACCTTCCTTGAAACTTTTCAAGAGTAGGAAGAATCTCTTCATTCAAAACCTTATCTATCTCATTCACTTTGGTTTGCTTCTTTTCAAGTGTTTTTAGAGAGGATTCCATTTAAATTTCATATAGTCTAGTACTTTCTACCTCTAGTTTTGCATTGTCATTTTCCCATTGCACATACTCCACATGCACCTTCCTCAACTTCACAAGATCAAATTCCTTCTTTCATTTCATGCATTCTACTACTTGTACCTCTAGTTATGCATTTTTTATTTTCACATTGCCTAGTTATGAAGGGTAGTTAAGGATATTTGGATATGAGGTGTTGAGATATGAGGAGAAGGGATATATTGTTGAGGGATATGTGAAATGTACTCTCAATGGACCCATTTTTTGATAAATAAGCCTAATCCTCACAAGCAATGTACAAGCAAGGTAAATAAGCCCAATCCTAATAGGAAAGGTTGGATTAAATGTACTTGTATTAGGTTAGTGTTGAATGTAGATTATTCAGAGACATAATAAGAGATTAAGTGTTGTGAAGCCAACATATATATATTAAGCCTTGGTAGAGATCACACATACCTAGAGTCTGGTGCATGTAACTTCACAAATCCAACATTTTTAGAATCATATCTATATTGAAAACAAGTAAAAACATGATAATTATCATCATTAACTTCTAAAATGAAAATTTCAAAATAGGTAAAGAGAAATAGCTAAAATACAATATTTCCACTTTATAGCATTCTAGGTGATACAAAATGACATGATAAGACCAAGATAAGGTGCACTTACTCATATTTATTGGGAATAACCCTATAAAAGGTTTTGGGTTGAGATTGGCCTCGCTTAGAGCTAGGTAAATGACAATAAGAGTTACCTCTATTACAATTTTTCACCATAGTCTAACTATCATGGTGCACATGTCAATGCTTGTTGCTACAATTTGTAGATTTGTAAATACTATGAATGACTCTTGCCACTATTAAATTCTTCCCACTATAGGGAGGATCAAACACTAATGGAAAATAGTTATTTGTATCACAGTAAAGCCTAGCATACGGGTATGTGTAGGATCATCATGGAAAAAACATGCCCTTAAGTGACAATTTTTTTTGAAAAATCAGAGTTAGGCAACTTGACGTAAAAATTTGAATAAGATATCTATATTATTTCAAAAATATGTAAGAATAGAATCTATAGAAAATTGAATGTAGTTTCTAAACTACTAGGTTTATTTTCGAAAAAAAGATCTATTTGGTGAAAATTTGAAATTTCAACGTAGTATTACTTAAATTTCAGGGAAAAAATAAGAAGTAGGTGTCTGTCTGACCACCCTAACCACAATAAAATGATAATATTTTTTTATAATATTTTAGATATAAGTAGAGGACTCATTTCCATATGTGATGCATATTTTTTTGTAATTTTTTCCAAGTAAATAATTAATTATGATTTTTTTATTACAACTTTTAAAAAATATAAAAACTCATATGTCGACCACCTTAACTTGGTCAAAACTTCATGAAATTCATTTTTTAAAAATTATCTAGTATACAAAGCATAGAATGTGACACGTGTTTTAGATTCAAAAAATGTGATACTATTTGAAAGCTATAGATGTTTTTCAATCAGCCTATCAATTAGGACTTTAGTCATAATTCAAATAGAAAATGAATAATAATTATTTATTAAATTCAAAGTAAAACATAATTTATATTGGTGGAAAGTTGGGAATATTATTTAAAAGCCCTTTTCATTTCATCAATTTTAGGTTAAAAAAAGTTGTCAGCCACATGCCCTACACATACCCATCATATCTCCACTTTTTGGCCCATCATGATCCTACACATACCCATACATGTATGAGAAATTGCAACTCCCTTGGCATACATGTATGAGAAATGTGGAAGCATGCACAAGGCATGTGAATTATTTGAAAAAATGCATCAAAGAGATATGTCAAGGATTGAAATTATTGTAGGATATGCACAAAATGGAAAATTTATGGGAAATGTGATAGCACTAACAAGGTAGTGATCTCACTACCTTGTGAATGTGATAGCATAGACAAGGCAGCGAGATAACTAGCTTATCAATGTAGTAGAATAGACAAGGTAGTGAGTTGTTTGAAAAAATGCCTCAAATAAATGGGGTCTCCTAGTGATGTACTCCATTTCTTTGAGGCATTTTTTCAAACAACTCATTAACTTGTCTATGCTATTGCATTGACAAGCTTTTACAAGCTATTCAACTTGTCGTACATCACCAAGAGACCCCGTTTCTTTGATTTTTTTTTTCAAATAGCTCACTACCTTGTATATACTGCCACATTGAAAAGATTTTACAAGCTACCATTGTTTCAAATAGCTCACTACCTTGTATATACTGCCACATTGAAAAGATTTTACAAGCTACCCTTGTTTCAAATAGCTCACTACCTTCTTTCAACATCACCAAGAGACACCATTTATTTGAGGAATTTTTTCAAATATCTCACTACCTTGTTTCAACATCATGAGGAGACACCATTTATTTGAGGATTTTTTTCAAACAACTCACTACCTTTTCATTGCTACCACATTGACAAGATAGTGAGCTCACTAAAATTTCTATGCTACCACCCAAATATATAATCTGCCCAATATTCTTATGTAAACTTGGAACCAAAACACATATGTAAACTTAAAATATAGAAATGAAAGGTCTAACTATGAACTAATATTGATGTGCATACTTAGAAATTTTAGTACAAATTAATGTGCATACTTATAAATTGATAAAAACCAATGTGCATACTTACAAATTAACCCAACTAACCATCCAAGTCTACTCTACTCTTTATTCTATCAAATATTGCCTCATGGCCATACACACACCTTCCACAAGGTCTTGTTAAAAGGTCTACCCTCATATTTAATCAAATGAACATTGGACGCCACAACAAGGTTTGAGTAAATAAGAATATTATGATGCATGTCAAAGTCCTAAAACAACCAAATATTAACACTCTTAACACTCTTGAACATTGGATACCACATTGACAAAGGAATGAGAAATATTGTATTATATTACATAGTTATAAATACTCTTGTAAATGTGTATAAAAAATGTGGAATCACACACAAGTTAGGTCAATTTAACAAAATTCCTCAAAGAGATGTGGTTTAAAATGTAATTGGCAAGTCTAAAGAATTATGTAGTTTAAAATGTGCTAATAGCCTGGACTAAGGTTATAATGAGAAACAAACAATTTGATGAACATGGAATATGCATAATAACAAAATCAAAGCATTGTATTAAGCATGTATGATAAAGGATGATAAAGAAACATAATAGAATTAAGTAAAATGTAAAGAAAATCTGTATAGACTTGACATACCTAAAAAATGGAGATTCAAATGGAGGAACTACCCAATTATGTAGTCTTTTCTTCTTCTTTAATCAAACTTAACAATTTGAATTTTTCAAAAGCTTGCTTCCTTTTCAACATTTAATTTTATATCACTTGAAGATAATTACTAACAACAATACAAATAGCCAATGTATAATGTTAAATTCCTACAATTCAATCACAATTGACATTGCAACACTACAAAAATTGAGACTTGAATTCATATATATCAAATTCGATGTGAAAACTTTAGTATTTCCTCCTTCCTAAGTTGGAAAACCATAAAAAGGTGGTGGAAAGTTCATACAATGGTGGTAGAATGTGAAATTTTTGCATGTGAACTTCCCAATAGCATCAAAAAGCTCTTTTTTGTTGGAACACATGCATAACTAGTAGAATAATAGAACATGTGGGCCTAGATCACTGTTGTGCTAGCATTTCTACCATTTTTAGAGAAATCCAAAATATGCTTGCCTTATAACATGCTTGTGTTATAATGCACTGAAATTATAATTTGAGCATTTTTTTTCTTACTATACAAAATAGATATGTCTCAACTTCTTCAAAACACACTCGTGTTATGAAAATTTTTATTTTCCAAAGGTTTCCTCTCTCTCTCTCTCTCCCCTTATCCATCCATCCCTCCTTATCCATCTAAGTCTCTCACTTAACCCTAAACCCTATCCATAAACCCTAAACCCTAGAAACTATGCCTTAAACCCTAATCCCTTAGCCCTATACCCTTAAACCCTTAATACCTCAACCCTTAAACCCTAAACCCTAATCTTTCTCTCTCTCTCTCTCCCACTCCCTCTCACACACTCACTCCCTCTATCTCTCTCCCACTCCCCCTCTCTCACTCCCTCTCTCTCTCACTCCCTCTCTCTCACTATCTCTCAATTCTCTCCCTCCCACACCCCCTCTCTCTCTCAGGTCTCTCACTCTGGCACCATACCTAGATAACTCTCTCTCTCCCCTCCCTCTCGCTCTATTCCTCTCTCTCTCACTCCCTCTCTCTCCCACTTCCGCTATCTCTCCCTATCTCTTAGGTCTCTCCCTCTAACCCTTGTCTCTCTCGCACTCCCTCTCTCTCCCTATCTCTTAGGCATCTCCCTCCCACCTCCCATTCTACCTAGATAAATCTCTCTTTCTCTCTCTCTCTCTCTCTCTCTCTCTCCCTATATCCCTGCCACCCTGCCTAGATATTTCCCTCTAATTCCAACCCCTTCTCTCCCACTCCCTCTCTCTCATGTCTCTCCTTCCCACCCTCTCTCCCTATCTCAAGTCTTTCTCTCTCTCACTACCTTCTACCTCTCTTTCTCAGATCTCTCCCTCCCTCTCTCCCTCCTACCCTACCTAGACAACTCTCTCTTAAAGTTATCCCTCCCTCTAAATATATACATACATACATATAAGAAAATATGCATGCATACATGCATACTTACATACATACAAGCATACATGCATACACACATACAATATTACATACATACATTCATACATACATATAGGCATACATACATACAAGCATACATACATAAATGTCATACAAGTATGCATGCATACATATATACAAATATATATACATACATTTAAGAGACTAGCATTTAACACAAATCAAGACATAACATGAGCACATTATAACACACTCACGTTATGTCTTTCTTAGGTAACTCTTGAGCACAAACACAAAAATGCTATGTCAAAACCATGAAATAACATGAGTGCATTATAATGTTCTCATGTTATTTGATTGTTTGGGAATCCCCAAGCCTTACACTTGGTATTTTATTTGGATTACCAACCCAAAGGCATGGAGTGCCTTCCCAATGTCCAAAAGACATGTTTTTGCATATTCTACAATGTTTAACATAATTGTGTTCATGCTAACCATTGGGTTTGCACATGTTTCAAGGTCAAATAAATCAAACACCTAGGTAATGTTAGGCTCTCTCTTAGTTATTTAACTATGTAATATTTTTCACATTTTGACAATGTTAAGCCTTTCATCTTTAATTTCTTTTGTTTGTGTGTCCATTTTTTTTGGAAAAAACTAGTGTTTGGTATTTTTTTCATTATAAATTAACCATTCATTGAAATTTCAAATAAGTTACATTTTTAGAAACGATTCTCCATTCTACACATATTTTTTAAAAATAATTTTCAATTAGTTTTCAAAATTTATAGTGGTAGCACAACCAAAATTCTATTTTTTAGGATGTGTCCACTTTGAATATTATTAAAAAATCAAATATTCATTAAAAATTTATTAAGAAAATTAGGCATAAACTAAATGTTTGCTAATTTCTCACCAAAGTGATTTTTAAAATACCAAAAAAAAGTTAACCTTTTGAGGGAGCCACAAAAGTTGCTATGTTACATTTTTTTGACAAAAAACATCAATTTTTGTTGCTCCCTCTTTTGAAACCCTTATTCTATATATTTTTCAAACAAAATTAGTAGTTTATAAAGAATACTAAAAGAACTTGCTACATTTTTTTTGTTGCATCTTAAAATTTTGAGTGTAACTATCCTCAATTTCTCATCCAAGGTCAGTATTTCGTGATTTCAAAAAAAAAAAGAAAAAAAAAAGTGGCCACTTAAGGCCCCTTTTTTGTCCTCCATTTGTTTGCACTTACCCTTCTATAAAAAAAAATCATAATTATAATTGTATTATATCTTTGTTAACAAATTTATTACAAAAGGATTCATTTTCATGGTTAGAGCTAGTCACTCATACCGTCAAACAACTAGAAGAATTTCTCTCTTCAACCCCAATAATAGCTACCCCAAAATTCTCTAAAATATTTTTGGTAGAATTTGATGCTTCTAGACATAGAATTGGGGTAGTACTAATGCAAGAAGGGTGCCCATTAGCATTTGAGAATCAATAACTCAAAGGAAAAAACTCTCTAAGGCCCGCATATGAGAAGGAAATATTAGCCAATATTCATCTAATTAAAAAATGGTGTCATTATTTAATAGGTAGGCATTTCAAAGTCAAGATGGGTCATATGATTTAAAATATTTTTTAGAACAATGACTATCCTCATGAGAACAAAAAATGGGTTACCAAGATGCTAGGATATGACTTTGAAATCATTTATAAAAAAAAGGTAAAGAAAATATTGTAGCTAATGCCCTTTCTCGAAAAGAAGTATAGGAAGCCATTTCCTTGATACAAATAGAATGGTTGAAATTTTAACAAAAAGATTTGAAAATTGATCCTCACAATTATGATCTCATTATAAAAATTCAACGTGACCTATCATCTTTTGATAAATATGTTTGGAAAGAATATTCATTATGGTACAAAGATTAAAAAAATTAACGTAAAAATTCTAATTTAAAAGAAGAAATATTATCTCAAATGCATGACTCACCAATATGAGGAAATTCAAGGTTTCTAAAGACCTATCATTGTATAAATAAATATTTATTTGGGAAGGTTTAAAAGGAGATGTCAAGAAATTTATAGTTGAATGTTTAATATACCAAAGAAAGAAAGGTAAAACAATAAAGACTCCTAGCCTCTTATAACCTTTAGGAATTCCAACAAAATGTTGGGAGGAAATATCAATGGACTTCATTACAAGTTTACCAAAATTTAATTATCTTGGTGTAATTTTGGTTGTTGTGGATAGACTCACCAACTATGCACATTTTTTTGGACTCTCTCATCCATTTCAATAAAGTACTATGGACAAAATATTCTAGGAAAATGTACAAAAACTTCATGGAATTCCCAAAATCATAGTGAGTGATCATGACCCTATATTTACTCACATTTTTTTGGAAAAAATTATTCACAGAATGGGGTAAAAAACTAGCACATAGTTCCTCTTATCATCCATAATTAGATGGTACAAAAATTCATGGAATAAATATCTAGAAGGATATTTATGTTTTTTACCTTTTATTAAAAAATGCAAATGTCCAAATGGTTACCATTATCAAAGTGGTGGAACAACACATCATTTCACATATCCACTAAAATAATCTCATTTCACTCTATCTGAGGCTCTTGGCTACTATCAATCATTTTCTACTTCTTATTTATAATCTCATTCTAAAGCTCATGCAGTAGAGGATCATATTCAAAACCACCAAGAAATACTACAAATCCTTAAGGATATTTTTGATATGGATCAAAATAGAATGAAACAACAAGTTGATCAACATCGTAGTGAGATGAATTTCGAAGACTTAGATTGGGAATTTTTTTGGTTATAACCTTATAAATGATTTTACATAAGAAATTTAGCAACAAGAAGTTTTCACCTAAATTTTATGATCCTTATAAGGTTCTCCATCGAATATAAAGTGTATATTATAAGTTAGAAATTCTAACAATGAATAATCATCCTACCTTCCATGTTTCTTGTTTAGAGAAAGTAATAGGTAGTTCAATACTCTAGTCTAGTCATAATTCCAAAGTAAGATGAAGAAGGAAAATTTATTTTATAAATTGAGAAAATTATTGAGAAAATAGTGAAAATTTTATGAAATAGAATTATCTTTGAGTTCCTAATCAAGTCAAAGAATGTGCCAATAGAAGATATCGCATGGGAAGATGAGAAATTAATACTAAAGCATCCAAAATTGCTAAGAATTGAGGACAATGATTTTTTGGAGGGGAGGGGCACATTAGGTCCCTAATATTCTATCTAATTTTATTACCCTAATATCATATATCCTAAGAATATAATATATATCTATAAGTATAATGACTTAAGCACTAGTGGAAGACTTAACATTAAGATTAGTCTTAGTTAGTACCATAAATACTCTTTTAGGATGAAGGGGTATGTACCTACATGGTTAAGCCTATAAATAAATGGGATATATTCCTCCCAAATCATCATCTCATAAACTAATCAATTCATATCATATTTTTTATATTTGGAGGTAACCCTATAGAAGTGGTATGTTACAATTCTATTTCTTACAAATATATCCAAGAAATATCATAAAAATATCGATCATTGATTGATGCCACCAATCATCTCCTCCATCATTTACCACCCTTGCCCATTCTTCCCCCTTTGTTATTTAATATAAAATATGCAGCTATATTGTATCAAGGATTCAACCTTATATATACTTAGCATTCAACGTGTTGGTCTTCAAGCCTTTTACACTTGTGTCCATCTTCAAACATCCTTTCATCCCATGATAAAAATTTAATCTCATAATAAATAAATTCCCAATCACACAAATTCATCCAATCCCATCCCAATCTCATCGTATTTTTCATCCATAGAAATTTTTGAAGCTCCTTATACTTAACATTTGAATAAAAAATACAAAAAATACATGCATAGATAAATCCTTATTGCAAAATCACACATGAGCCTAGTTGCTAAAACTTAACTACTCAGTATATTATTTTTCCTATAATCATCTAATTATCTATCCAATCATTAATGGCCTTAAGACCCCTAAGTCTAGCATAATCCCTAATCATCATCATTAAACTATCTTTTTCAAGAGATATATTAGTTGCATGACACATTTAGCAGTGAATATATTGTTTCTATTTATCTTTTGATCTCTATTTTTACCCATGATTACACCTACTTATGGTTGCCTCGATCTTCGTATATCTTGGTGAGTTTTGATTGGTGTATAATGTAACATTTAATTATCTTGTCAATTCCATGCAAACGTTACTATGCCACCCTAGTTCCTCATAGCTTGGTGCATAATTACCTTTGCTATATCTAGGAGGATAAATCTAGGAAACGTGCATGGATATATCTAAAGAGCTCCATAATACCTTTCAAACATTACAAGAATCATTAAAGTTAGAAAAATAGATAGAATTTTATGACATAAGAGGTCCAAAAGAGGATATGTAATTTGATCAACAATAAAATATAACAAAAATGTATTATATATGCCTACACACTACAAGAAAGTATGCACCTAGCATATGAAAATATGTACACAAGACATAGTTCATACACAAATTTTATGTTTATAATTTTGTTGATATTCAAATGATAAAATTTAAAATTATTTTATTTTTCATATAATTTTTATCAAATCTCCAAAAGTCCCTCAAAATGATGAAACTTTATAATATATAGGAGAATAATTATTTATCTTTCCACATAGTTTTGATTATATGTGAAAAATAGGTTTTGAAGGGACCTAAAACCCTTTACATCACATTACAAAAAAATGTTGCTATGAAATATAAACACATTATAGATTAAACAATAGCCAAAAGTTAACCAATAGCAAAAAGTAGCGACCCAACACCAAGAAAGCAGAAACAGAAAAAAACATCACAAATACAAAAAAATCACTTCAATTCTTTATGGTATTGGACAGCTCAATCTCTTGATTGCAGTGCAGGTTAACCATGTCCATTATCTCTTACTTTTCTTCTTCAAACATCTTCCTAAGGCTCCCACTTGTTCTAGTGCTTGGGCCTTTAGCCTCTTCTTTGACATTCTTCTTACCCTTTCCCTTGGAGGTCTAATCCTTCTCAAGCATGTCTACAAAGTACATATGATCCTCGTAGAGCTAACTGGTCTTACCAAATAGAACCTTAAGAGACTCTACACCGCTCTTTACAAAACTATAACTAACCTACAATAATTTCTTGATATCATCCTTCATTTCCTTAATATTTTCCTCCATTTCACCAAGGCGGTTTTCACACTGGACTTTGAACTTAGAAAATGATCATTCCAAATCCACCAACCTCTCAATAAGCAAGTTCGATGAAGATCCCTTTGGATGGTTAGACATGTTCTCATTCAAGCCCCTAATTTTAATGTTGACCTTGTTAAATTCTTGAAACACCTATTTAGTAAGTTTAAACGTCCACGTGGCACCCAATCGAGCCATATCCAATAGCTCATACATGGTAGTATTCTCATCATTAAGATAAGAAAAAAACATAGAAAGAGGATTAACATTTATAGGCTTTGACTTGTCGAGGTCCAAATTCACATCCTCATCCTCCTGAGTCATCCCCACTACTCAAATACCCAACACCCTCCACAAAAGGTGAAGTCTACTGAACAAGGGAATCATTAATATCAATAACATTATCTATCACAACCTTTACCTATTCTAGAGCCACATTCTTACCCTTTGCACCACCTTTAGACCCCATTTTTTGCAATTTAACAATCCTTATAGAATCCCTTCATGGAATCCCCTCATCCACATTGTCCCTAACCTCAACTGACTACTCCTCATATCTACCAAATACAACAAAACCCTACCCATGAAGTCCAACATTCTCCTTGGACAGGTGACGATGATACCCACTCGAGCTCTATTCAAAATCTTCCCCATCAGACAGGAACCCATGAGAATCTAACTTTTGTATAACTAGATTCTTGGTGGGACCCTTCTTCTTTAAATTCCCCTTTTTCCTTTTCTTAGAGGGGGTGGCCACAGGAGATGAGGAAACCCCCATAATATTATCCTCATCCACATTCCATTCTACATCACCATCAACACTCGTCTCTGAACCAGATGAAAATGAATCCTCACATATGGCCTTTTTTCCCCTTAATAGACTTGGTTGGGGTATGAGCTCTCACATGCTCCATGATGAAAAAAATGAGGCCTTCATGAAGTATAGGGGATCTATGATTCTTTAAGTGGTCATAAATTGAAACTTCTAGGGAAGAAAGAAGAAAAAATAGAAAATATACATGCAACCCATGTCTAAAATGGTTTAGCATAGTAAAATGATACCCTAGAATAATAGTAAAATGACCATCAAGAGTAACATACTACATTATAACTTCTACCACATTAATCTAGATTCACTTTAGGGAAACTGGTTCATAAACCCACAAGGGGAGCTTCACCAATTTATCTCTTTCAATATCCTTGAAGAACTAGTCCATAAGATCTTCATTACTCTTCCTTTCTTAATTAAACTTGTGGCCATCTGTCAGTAGCCTAGTAGTGAAAGCAATAAATTATTCATTGATGATGAACTCCACACCTTTCACCTTTAAACATCTATTGTTCTATTAGTGAACAAACTCTATAGAGGATTTGGGGTCATGGCCATGAAGCCTTTCCAAATAAGGTGTGAAATGCCCATGTCTCAAAATCCTCCAAAATTTTCGCTTATTTTTCCACTTCTCATAGGATAGGGATTCAATTCTTCTCCTATCTCCACCCATTTCAATTGCCAACATTAACAGTTACTATAGCTAAACCCCACTAGCAAGATTATAATTGAGCATGAGAATGGGAAATATATAACCCATAAATCAAGTGGAAATTAAGAGGGTGATAATTACTTGATCACCCCAAATCACAAGCCCAATTCTAGCTATCATCTCACAATAAAAGCTTAGCCTTTTCGGGAAGGGAAGATTACTTCTCACACACCTTGAAATTATTGAGGTTGATAGCCTTGTTTACAAAAAAATCAGCAAGGGAATTACCTTCGCTATAGGTATGTGTGACACGTGTCTCATCAAAGGATCTCAACATCATGATTGAATTAACATAACTTTCTCCACTATCTAGCTATTCTTTTTATTACCAAGCAAGTAATTAACAATGTTAAGAGATTCCCCCTCAACCCCTGTTTTAGTGGGAGGTGATTTAGAGTCTCTACGATGGAGCGATGGTTGAGCTTGGTACTGTATGCATAATGATTCTTGCAATGGTCAATGGCAGTTGAAAGAGACACTTGGTAGAGTGATATTCATTGGATTTCCACATCCTTGTTGTGGAAATCAATTCCATTGGTTGACTTGATGAGCTCTTGATAACGATGAACAATCTGATGTCTAGTCAACTCTAGAAACTTTGACTTGAGAGCAGGAACATGCATGGATGACCTGAAGGAATAAGAGAACTATGTGTAGTGTTAGCAGTAGAGTAGTCTAGGGTAGAGAAGGGGTCAAGGGTAGTAAAGTAAACATAGAGTGTTTCTCTGAAGAGAATATCAAAATGTATCTCTAATCTTAAATAATAAGAAGATATTGGCTCTCTTATGCATTCATTTTGATCTTCCTATGTGTGTGTCTATGTTGGCTTTGAGAGAAGATATTTTGGCAAGACCATTTAGTCTCAACTGCACCAAGTGGTATTAGAGTAGGTTGCTCTTGGGAAGGTTTCAAGCAATTACGAAGTCTTATAGAGAATTTTTTATGGGTAAGAAAGAAGGAGACCCACAGTTGCAGAGAACTTGCATAAGATGGAGCAAAGAGGATGAGGGGTGTGAAGAGAAACAAACCTTGTCCTAGTGGAAATGTTGAGATGGATTGTAGACAAATTAGAGGCTATCAAGAATTCACAATGAAGAGGTCATCATGGAATGATATGAGTGACAAAGAAGAAGAAGAAGAAGAAGAAGAAGAAGAATAGGCTGAAGCTGAAGGAGAACAACCAGAACTTGATCAAGGGGAAGAGAGATTCATTTGAACCCTAACTAGAATAAATACTAGACCCTATTTTGACTCTCCTAAGTACAAAGGGAACCTAAATTTTGATGAGTTGCTGGATTGGATCATTGAGATGGAAAAGTACTTTGAATTTGAAGGTACTGAGGATGACAAGAAGGTGAAATATGCCTACACAAAATTGAAGGGGAATGCATCCCTATGGTGGGATCATTTGCAAACCAATAGAAAAAGGAGAGATAAGGAGAAGATAAAATCATGGGACCACATGCTGAATAAACTAAAGGAAAATTTCATGCCTATATACTATCAAATAAGTCTATTTAGGAAATTGCAGAACTTGAAACAAAGAGAATCTAGTGTCAAGGAGTACACTGAAGAGTTCTATCAATTGAGTATTTGAGAAGACCACAATTAAGATGAGGTTGAGCAAGTTGCAAGATACCTAAATGGTTTGTGAGTGTCCATTCAAGACGAAATACATTTTCTCAAGTTTCAAAGCATGGAAGAGGCTTATCAATGTGCCTTGAAAGCTAAGGAGAAATTAAACAGAAAGCAACAAAGTAATAACAGGGGCAGAGGCAGAAACACCCATGATCGAGGATAGAGTAGTGGTGGAAGATGATATTCTACTAAGAAGGATGGAGAAGGCACCTATCAAGACATGGGAGGTAGAGGATATTTTTGAGGAAAATGAGAGTCATCTCAAGGAAGAGGTAGTTTTGGGAGAGGAAGGGGTAGAGGATTTTTCGTTACATGCTAAAAATGTGGAAAGGTTGGTCACACATCTTTTGAATTCCCACAAGGTGGAGGCAAAGGAAAAGAGGCCAAGGTGCATGTGGCCCAAGCTGAAGATGAAATGGTGGAAACTAAAAAGCATGGAGAAGATCTAGAGGATGGAGAATCCTTGATGATAAGGAAGATTTTGTTAAGTCCTGAGAAGGTAGAAGAAGAACCGGTACAAAGAAGGAACTTGTTCAGAACCAAATGCAAGTTAGGTGGTAAGTTTTGTAAAGTGATTGTAGACAGTGGCAGCATGGACAACATTGTATCTAATGAAATGGTGAGAAAGTTGAAGTTGAAAATGTTGAATCATTCAAGCCCATACAAGGTTTCATGGTTGCAAAAGGATCATCAATTATTGGTAATAGAACAAAGCTTGGTTAATTTTTAGATTGGTAAATGCAAGGATGAAATACTTTGTGATGTAATGCCAATGTATGCATGTCATATTTTGCTAGGAAGACCATGGCATTTTGACCTTCAAGTTGTTCATGATGGTAAGAATAATACATACACCATAAAGAGGGATGGCTAGGAGTTTACTCTAAATCCCATGAAGGATAAGGATGAAGACATTAAAGTTACTTCCAAGGCGTGTTTTTCGCAGGAAAGCAATTCCTAAAGGATCTGAAGAAGGACGATGTTTCTTATGCAGTGGCAGCACAACCACCTCATAACCTGACAATAGAAAAGGAAGAAAAGATACTAGTAGAAGTTCAAGAATTGGTGGATGAGTATGCTAGAATAATGATGAAGGAGTTACCAAATGGACTACCACCAGTGAGGGAAATTAGTCACTACATGGATTTGATTCTAGGTGCGAGTTTTCAAAACAAGGCACCGTATAGGATGACACCACAAGAGAATGAAGAGGTAAATAGACAAGTCTAGGAGTTTTTGGACAAAGGTTTGATTAGGGAGAGTCTCAGTCCATGCATTGTACTAGCTCTATTAGCACCTAAGAAGGGAGGTGAATGGAGGATGTGTACAGAATCCCATGCAATCAATAAGATCACCATCAAATATAGATTTTCATTACCAAGAATGGATGATTTAATGGACTATTTGAGTGGAGAAAGTCACAAAGATTGATCTAAAAATTGGTTACCATCAAATCTGATTTTTTGAGGGGGATGAGTGGAAAAAAACATTCAATACAAATAACGGACTGTATGAGTGGTTGTTTATGCTGCTTGGATTAACAAATGTACCCAGTATATTCATGAGACTGATGAATCAAGTGTTGAAGCCCTATCTTGGTAAGTTTTTCATAGTTTATCTTGATGATATTTTTAATTTTCAGAAAAAACAAAAGAACATTTAGAACATATTAGAGTTGTTTTACAAAGATTGAAAGAAGAAAAGTTAATGGTAAATTTGAAAAAGTTTACCTTCATGAAGGAGTTAGTATACTTGGGATTTCTAATCTTTGAGGAAGGATTAAAAATGGATCTTGTGAAAGTAAAGGCTATTGTTGAGTGGCCATCACCAAAGAGTACCTTTGAAGCCCATAGTTTTCATGGGTTGGCCAGTTTCTATGGGAAGTTCATAAGATATTTTAGTGGGATATGTGCTCCCATTGCAGAGACAATGAAGAGGACTAGAAAAGAGTTCCAATGGACAAATGTAGCATAGAAGAGTTTTCAGTTGTTGAAAAGCAAGGTGACAGAACAACCAGTGTTGGCGTTACCAAATTTTTGAAAAAAATTCTAAGTAGACTATGATGCAAGTGGAGCAACAATTGGAGGAGTTCTCAGCTAGGAAGGAAAACCAATCACATTCTTGAGTGAGAATTTGAATGAATCCAATAGGAAATATTTAGTGTATGATCAAGAGTTCTATGCAATTGTGCAAGCACTCAAGAAGTGGAGGCATTATTTATTTTCGAAATAATTTGTGTTGTATACAAATCATCATTTCCTGCAATTCATAAATAGTCAAGGTAAGTTGAATCAGAGGCGTTTGAAGTGGGTTTAATTCTTGAAAAGTTATTCTTTTGTGTTAAAACATAGAAGCGGTAAATCCAGTAGGATCACTGATGCATTAAGTACAATAACATTTTTGCTAAATGAGTTGAGAGTGAGTGTTGTTGGCTTTGATGCATTGGGTGAGTTGTATGGGCATGACCTAGATTTTAGAGAGGCATGGTTAGCATGTAATAATCCAACTGAATTGGATCAGAGTTCATGGATGGAGTATTTCATTCAGGAGAACTTGTTGTTCAAAGTGAAGAAGTTGTGTATACCAAGAGGTTCCATAAGGGAGAATATCATTAGAGAGAAGCCCACTGGTGGATTAGGAGGACATTTTTGGATAGATAAGACAACTTTGTTGTTGAATGAAAGATATTTTTGGCTAGGAATGAGTGTGGATGTCATGAAAATGGCACAAGGATGTAGATTTTGTCAACATGCGAAGGGTATGAAGCAAAATACCAGGTTGTATCAGCCATTACCGATTCTAGAGCAAGCATGGGAACACATTAGCATGGATTTTGTGTTGGGGCTTCCTCAAACTCAAAGAGGTAACAATTTATTTTTTGTGGTTGTGGATAGATTTTAAAAAATGGCTCATTTTATTCCATGTCAGAAAACTAATGACACTTCCCACATAGAAAATTTCTTTTTCAAAGAAATAATTTGGTTGCATGGATTTCCTAAGAGTATCATATCTGATCGGGATAAAAAAGTTTGTTGGTCATTTCTGGTGCACATTATGGAAGAAATTAGGTATACATTTGGGTTTCAGTTCAGCCTACCATCTGTAAATAGATGGTTAGATTGAGGTTGTGAATAGAAGTTTAGGTAAACTTTTTTGATGTTTGATTGGATACAAGCCAAAATAGTGGGACTTGTTGTTGTAATAGATAGATTTTTCCTATAAAAATTTAGTAAATAGGAGTATTAGGAAAATCCCATTCAACGTGGTGTATTGTTTCATCCCTAAGGGCGTAGATGAACTCAGAGATAGTGAAGACCTAGTGAAGATAGGAGTTGTGGTAGAGGATTTTGTAGAATATATCAGAGATTTGTATAAAGAGCTGAAGAAAAAGTTGGAGAAGAATAGTGCTAAGTATAAGGAGTTTGTTGACCGTTACAGAAGAAAGCAATAATTTCATATTGGAGAGCTGGTATGGGTACATTTAAGAAAGGAGAGGTTTTCATAGGGGACCTACAATAAGTAAAAATGGAAAAAGATCGGTCCTTGCTAGATCCTATGAAAGTTTTCAGCCAATGCATATGAAGTTGAACTTCCAAAGAATGTATATATATCTCCTATTTTTAATGTCATCGATTTGTACAAGAATTTTGAAGGAGAGACAAGTTTTCAACCACATTTTCTTGCAAGTATCCTTGATAATACAGATTGGGTGAATTAGTTACCTGTGAAGTAAACTAAAGAAGTAGACAAAATCATTGATTCCAGGGTTACAAAGAAAACACATGGTAAAAATTATTCAGAGTATTTGGTTCGTTGGAAAGGAAAATTGGTCGAGGAAGAATCTTGGTTGAAGGAACATGATTTGGCTCGGTATGGATTATTGGTTCTAGACTAGACCAAATGTTCTTGAGTCTTCACTCATGGTCCAACATTACTCCAACCATAGATGTTTGATGTAGGAGCATCTAGGGCCAAGAATGATCCTACATCATTTTCCTATGTTGTTCAATCAAATTTTGGGGGAACATGTTCTATCGGCATGACATTGTTCATTGGCTAGACATTTTGTTCGGTTCCACTAATGCACCGACGAATTTCTTTGTCATCCGAAGATCAAGTGATCAAAAATTTTGAAGGATGGAACCATTTAGGTGTGTGTAATATTATCCTAAAAGTGTGATTGACTGATATTATGGACTTGTGAGGAACCCTTTGATAGAATCCAAAGGACTAACTAGTATTAGAGGTTGGACTATTGGGTGATCAGGAAATCAGGTTAAAATTAGGTTCGAATCCCATAAGATATTATAGGATAAAACTATGACTAAGGTGAATTTCTGATAAAAAAAAGGATGGGGCCCTTTTTTATGAAACAAATATGAGTCTGCCTGATAGGGCGATGATTTGGTGTGCAGGGTGCTCATCGGCGAGACTTCCCCATTTCAATGGGAGGTGATCTACAGTCTCTATGATGGATCGATAGTTGAGCTCAGTAATCTATTCAAAAAAATTCTTGAAGTGGTCAATGATGGTGGAAAGTGAGACCTGGTAGAGTGAGATTCCTTGTATTTCCAAATCATTGTTGTGGAAATTGATTTCATTGGTTGACTAGATGAGCTATTGATAACGATGAATAGTCTGATGTCTAGTCAACTCCAAAAACTTTGACTTAAGAGCGAGAACATGCATGGCAGATATAAAGGAATAAGAGAACTATGTGTAGTGTTAGAAATAGAGTAGTGCAGGGAAGAGAAGGGTTCAAGGGTAGTAAATTAAACATGGAGTGTCTCTCTGTAGAGAATATCAGAATGTATCTCTGTTCTTGAATAATAAGAAGATATTTGTTCTCATGTGCATTCATTTTTATCTTTCTATGTGTGTGTTTCTGTGTTGTCTATGAGATTAGTTATTCTAGCAAGACCCTCTAGTCTCGCCTGCACCATCCTTTCATTTTCCAATTGCCTCTCTAATATTAATTTTATCTAAACCTAAAAAATATTTGGAATTTTTTTTGAAGGGATGTAGGTTTATAAAATCATCATAGATTTTTTATGATAATTGATCAACTACTTCCCAATCGATATTATTCAACAATTTCTTCATAACCATAAATTTATCAATTGATAAATCATCAAAGTATAATTTCTTCAATGATTCTAGTTTTATTAACTTATCTAATTGATCTTTAAGATTACTAGAAGGATTGACTAAATATTTATCATCATAATACCTTAATAGTATTTTTTTAGTAAATTCTTAAATATATATTGAAGTATTACAACCTTAGTGAAGGGCCTTCTTGAATTGATCTTTCACTAATTTGAGAGCTTCAACCCTTCACATTGTTGTCTCATGCCATTCAATTGAAAAATATTACTTCAACTCAAAAAAATATCTACTAATTGTATAGACACTTTCACATTTTTGTTACTCATGATAAATTTAGCTCAAACACTAACAATTCTAGGAAAAAAAAATCCTTAGGCTCTATCCTATAATTCAAATCATATTAAATATTTAATGTAAAATTAAAAAATCATCAATTGATTTGAATCCTTATAAGATTAGAAATTTTATCCATATCTTATTTTATTATATAATACATCTCATTTATTTTCCAATTGATACATATTTTTTTCCATAATAATACAATGTGACACAAGTACTAATAGGATTGAGTAGGAAAAGGTACTATGGGTAATAATTTAGTTTTTCCACATGTTCTATTAGTTATGTCTTAGTTTTCTTGATGTAGGACCATCCTTGGTTCTTGGCAATCTTGCATCAACCAAAAATATTTTCTTTCAGTTTTGTTCTTATTCTATTCTTTCTCAGTTCATGTTGGTGGATTTGTCATCTTTGCTCACCAGAGCTTGTGGATCTACATCTTCATCATGGACATGTTCATTTTCATTATTCAAATATTTGAGTGCAATTGGATCTTTTTCCAACAAGTTATCGTTTCTAGATTTTATGGAAGTTTCTTGAACTAGCATTGGAATAATTTTTTGAGCTAACGACTAGTTTGATCACTTGTGGATCATTATTGTAACTTGTGGATCTTAATGGTGGGTGCTGCCATAATAATGGTTTACAATTTTTGGGAGATCCTGATTTTTGCTGAAATCACATATTTTTGGAAAATATAATGATTTAAGCCTTGAAATGTTCCATTTAAAGGATTCCAAATGAAGATGGTTTGATCAAACCACCTTAGACTAAGCCCCCTTAGATAGAACCCCGCTAGTTTTAAACCATACCTATAACGAAGTCTCCATTACACCTATCAAAATGCTGATAAAAAACCACTTTTGATTTACCTTTTGGGGGATCAAATGAATTCATTTAATTTTTTATTTATTTTAAGTATGTAGTCCTTATTATAAGCTTCCAAAAAAGTATAATTTTAATAAAATTTAATTTTATTATTATATTTATTTTTTTATTTCTTGTGAATGTAGGTTTTTCACTGAAAATCAAGCTCTTTGTTTTGCACATGTGGAAAAATAGCAGATTATCAACAAAAAAATTTGAAAATATGAGTGCACCAGATATTGAAGTCCTTGATCCAAAAAAAGAAAAATTGAATTTTGATAAATAAAAAGTTAAACGTTATACGGTCGCGCTATGTCCAATTGTAATTGGTTTGACTTCAAAACTTGATTAAAGAAAAAATATTTAATAAAAATTAATCTAACTAAGTGGAAGAACTAGATAGCGGAGTTAAAAATATAAATTCAAAAGAATTATAATTTTATCCTTCATGGAAAAAAAGTTATGCATTATACGGTGAGTGTCACTTTTTTAAAATGTTGTTTTCTGAAAAAACTAGTTTTCGAGGGAGATGGAAAAAGAAGTGCAATCTGATTCCAAAATTTTTGAAAAAATATATTTAGAATCTACAAATAAAATTTCACGAAACTCTAGTTTATATCATCTTCAAATTCATCACGGTTTAGCTGCTATAGGTGCCCGAAAGTGAAGATTTAGTTAAAAAAAATTATTTCAATGTCCAGTTTGGCCAAAAAATTGTAAACCACTATTGTGGGATCACACCGGTGTGATTTTAATTGTTTTGTGGAGTTTCCCCAACCTTGATTATAGGTCCACACTTCATCCTATGCATTCACTAAGGAGTAATTCAAATTTGAGGCTGACTTGTTCATGCTCACGTTACATTTTTCTTTCATAGGAGAATGTAATAATCTTTGGCCAACGTGGAAGATTCTAGATCTACAAATATGATATAAAGCTTGTAATAGATCATTAGAATTGGAGAATTTGATTAGCTATATTGAGATAGATCTGATATGTAAGATTTCATTCGCATATAGGAGCATATTGGAATGTTGTATTTTTGAGCATGTTGTAACAGGCCTGTGAGTTGAATCTGTAAGCTTGGATGTTACCGACCGATTGTAACTAAGATTTCTGATAATAAGAAAGTTTGAATCTACATTTTCCTCCATATTATGTGTTACTTCTGTTGTGTTACTCTTAATGCATAGTCCATATTGTTCTCTTCGAGGACCCTCCTACCATGGTTGTGCTAGATTGGTATCAGAGTGAGATTTGTTCCTTGAGAGATCACTAGAATTTGTGGAGTCCTCCTAAAGATTGAGGACTTGACCTGCAGCTGCAAAGGACTTGTGTATAGATGGTAGGAAGAAGAAATGGTAGACAAAATGGAGCATGTGGAAATGCAAATTCAGATATGATGGAGATGTTGAGAGGAATTGTTGCTAGATTAGATACAATTGAAACGGCCCAAAGGAGAGGTCGACTAGTTGATGATGTCAGTGATGAAGAGGTGGAAGTATATGAAGAAAGATGAAGGGAAGAGAAACTTGGCCTTGATCAGGGAGAAGAGTGGTTGATAAGAGCCCTAACTAGAGCAAAAACCAAACCCCATTTCAATCCACCAAATTATAGTGGTACGTTTGATTCAGATGAATTGCTAGATTGGATAACAAAGATGGAAAAGTATTTTGATTTTGAAGGTACCACTAGAGATAAGAAACCAAAATTTTCTTGTACAAAGTTGAAAGGAAATGTGTCCCTTTGGTGGGAACACTTACAGATAGATAGACAAAGAAGAGGAAAGGAGAAGATAGAATCTTGCAATTGGATGGTGAAAAAATTGAAGAAATTTTTTATGCTTGCTGACTATCAGATTAGTTTGTTCCAAAAATTGTAGAATTTGAAGCAGAAAGAGTCAAGTGTGACAAAATATACTAACAAGTTCTATAAGTTGAATACTAGATTCAGACACTCAGAGGATGAGGTCGAGAAAGTAGCTAGATATGTGAATGGTTTGAGGTCATCTATACAAGATTACATAAGTTTGATCAAGTTGCAGAGTGTGGAGGAGGCATATCAGTGTCCCCTAAAAGTAGAAGAGAAGTTGAATAAGAGACATGGGTAGAGACAAAGAGGAAGAGGTGGAAGATTTCAAAGAGGAAGAACTTTAACTAGAGGAGGAAGAAGATCTTTTCCATATCAGAACAAGGATAAGGAATCCAATAAGAATGATAATTTATACCGTAGAGATGATGGAAACTCTTACAGTAGAGGAGGATATGGTGGTTATCGAAATGAAGGTTATAGAAGAGATTATAGAGGACATGAGAAAAGAGTGTTCAAGGGAACTTGTTATAAGTGTGGTAGAGAAGGACATAGAGCATTTGAATGAAATCAAGGAGAGACAAGTAGGAAGAGAAAAAACAATAGAAGAATAGCCTTTATTGTGGAGGACCAAGCTGGATCATCTAATCAACTGGAAGATGGAGAAGTGTTGGTGAATAGAAAAGTATTGTGTCAAAGTGAGTTGGAGAAGGAGCCATTGCAGAGAAAGAATTTGTTCTGAACCAAATGCAAGGTAGTCACTAAATGTTGCAAAGTGGTTGTTGATAGTGGAATCTCCGAGAACCTAGTTTCTAAAAAAATGGTGACCAAATTCAAGTTGGAAAGATTGAAACACCCGAAACCCTATCAGATAGCTTGGATTAAAGATGAGCATAAGATACTGGTAAGTGAACAATGTTTGGTGAAATTGAAGATAGGAAATTATCATGATGATTTTTTGTGTGATATCATGCCTATGGATGTATGTCATGTTTTGTTGGGAAGGCCTTGGAAATATGATAAACAGGCCATTCATGATGGAAAGAAGAATATATACACCATTGTTGCTAATGGGATGAATTAGACCTTGTTGCCATTGGAGGATGTTCCTAAGGTTGAGGTTTGTATGAGTGCTAGAATTTTTTTGGTTGATGAATAGAGATTTCTGGATGGATTGAGACATGAGAGCATGTGTTATGCCTTGGTTCCTAAGAGGGTTGAAGACTTGAAGCATGTAGAAGAACAACTAGATGAGGTAAAAGAGTTGTTGATAGAGTATGAAGAGATCATTTCAGATAATGTACCTGATGGATTTCCACCTGTGAGGAGTATTAGTCATTGCATGGATTTGATTCCTGGAGCCAATTTTCCTAATAAAGCAGCACATCAAATGGCATTGATAGAGAATGAAGAGTTGAATAGACAAGTGAAAGAATTGTTGAAGAAGGGTTTGATTAGAGAAAGCTTAAGTCCCTTTGCAATACCTATTGTGCTACCACCTAAGAAGGATGGAGAATGAGGGATATGTACAAACTCTAGAGCCATAAATAAGATCACGGTGAAGTATAGATTTCCTTTGCCCTGGATGGATGACATTATGGATTGTTTGAGTGGATCTAATTACTTTACAGAGATAGATTTAAAGAGTGGATAACATCATATTAGAATTAGAGAAGGAGATGAGTGGAAAACAACATTCAAGACAAATGAAGGATTATATGAGTCATAATTGGTGATGCCTTTTGGATTAACAAATGCACCGAGTACTTTCATGAAGGTATTGAAGAAATTATTGGTTAAGTTTGTGATTGTATATTTGGATGACATCTTGAATTTTAGTAATACTAGAGAAGAAAATAATTTGCATATAAGACAAGTTTTGCAGAGGTTGAGAAACGAGCAGTTGTTGATAAACATTAAGAAATGTAGTTTCATGAAGGAAGAATTGGTATATCTGGGATTTGTGATATCTGTGGATGGATTGAAGATGGATCCTTAGAAGGTAAGATAAATTTTTGAGTGGCCTACACCTAAAAGCATTAGAGAGGTAAGATCATTTCATGGATTGGCTAGTTCTACTGAAATTTCATTAGGAATTTTAGTTCTATTTGTAGTCCTATGACATAAACGATGAGAGGAGATAAGAAAAAATTTAGGTGGACATCTGGAGCAGACCAAAGTTTTGAGTTGTTGAAAAAGGTGACTGAGCAGCTTGTGTTGAATTTACCAGATTTTAATAAGCTATTTTAGGTAGATTTTGATGCAAGTGGAAATACAATTAGAGTAGTATTCAGTCAAGAAGGATGCTAGGAGAAGATATTTAGTGTATGATCAAGAGTTTTATGCCATAGTTCAAGCCTTGAAAAAGAGGATACAATACTTGTTTCCTAAGGAGTTTGTGTTGTATATCGATCATCAGGTTTTGCAATATTTGAATAGCCAAGGTAAGTTGAATCAAATACACATGAGATGGGTAGAATTCTTGCAGAATCATACTATTGTTTTGAATCATAGGAGTGGAAAGTCAAATAGAGTTGTTGATGCTTTGAGTAGGAGAAATAATTTACTAGTAGAGATGAGAGTGAAGGTATTAGGGTTTGATGAATTGAAGAGCTTGTATGAGGAAGACCCAAATTTTGTAGAACCTTGGAGAGCTTGTAAAGAACCATTTTTGTAGGATAGGAGTCAGTGGTTGGATTATTTCATTCAGGAGGATATGTTGTTTAGAGAAAATTAGTTGTGTATAACCCAAAGTTCAATAAGTGATAACTTGGTGAAAGAAAAACATAGTGGAAGATTGTTAGGACACTTTGGAATTGATAAGACAGTAGCATTGGTGAGCGAGAATTATTTTTGGCCACATATTCATAAGGATGTTACGAAATTTGTGCGGACTTGTAGGGTTTGTCAAGTTGCAAAAGGGAGTAGTTTGAATGTTGGATTGTATAAGCCTTTGACAGTTCCAGAGAAACCTTGGGAGGATATTAGCATGGATTTCATACTTGGTTTGCTGAAGACACAAAGAGGTAATGATTCTATATTTGTGGTAGTGGATATATTTTCTAAGATGACACATTTCATACCTTGTAAGAAGACAAAAAATGTAGTACATGTAGCAGATTTTTTTTTAAAGAGGTGGTCAAATTGCATGGATTACCTAGGCATATTGTTTCAGACAAAGATGTAAAGTTTGTTCATCACTTTTGGAGGACACTTTGGAAGAAGTTAAAGAAAGATTTGAAATTCAGTTCTACTTTTCACCCATAGACTGATGGACAAACAAAGGTAGTAAATAGGAGTTTGGGAAATTTTCTGAGATGTTTGGCTAGAGAGAAGACCGAAAGTTGGGATTTAGTCCTTGCGCACGAAGTGTTTGCTTACAATAATTTAGTGAACAGGAGTACCAGAAAGACAATTTTTGAGATTATTACTGGAGTTCATCCTAGAGGTATATCGGAGTTGAGGGACATCAATAAGGAAGATAAAAGGAGTGCAAAAGAAGAGGGATTTGTAGAACATATGAAGAATGTGCATACTCAAGCGAAACAACAGTTGGAAGATATGAACCAAAAGTATAAGGAGAGATCAGATGAAAAGAAGAGACATAAGGAGTTGGAAGTTGGAGATGAAGTGATGGTGTATTTGAGGAAGGAAATATTTCTAGTTGTCACATACAATAAGCTGAAGATGAGGGAGTTTGGACCTTGTAAGGTCTTGAAGAAGTTTGATTTAGGAAATACATATGAAGTACAATTACCAGATGGCATGGCTATATCACCTATATTCAACATTGTAGATCTATACTAGTACCATGAAGCAGAGTTCAGTGAAGACAATAAAGTAAAAAGGGAAAATCAGTTTCCTAAACATAAATTAGATGAGATAGAGGAGATTTTGGATATCAAAGATGGGAGAAAAACTCATGGAAGATAGTACAAATAATATCTTGTGAAGTGGAAAGGTAGACTGGTGGAGGATTCTTCTTGGATTTCTCAAGCTGAGGTAGACTATTTTAATTTTCCTTTGGCCCTTGTAAAGTGAGGGACTTGCTTTCATTAACCACATATTTCTAATGTAGGAGTTTCCATGCTTCTTGGCAATCTTGCATCAACCAAAAGTATTTTCCTTCAGTTTTGTTCCTATTTTGTTCTTACTATATAAAAGTATATTTTTCTATTTTCTATTGCATATATTCATATTATAATTTTAGAAAGAGAATAATTTAATTTTGTTGTAGATTGAACTTGATTTTGAATTTTATATTAATCTTATGTAGAAGGATGTTCAAGAGAATGAGGAGAAGAATAGAGTATTCAAAATAATATGAGAAGGTATTTTCAATGAAATTTTTTTTAGAGGAAGTTGATGATCAACACCAATAACATGGATCTCTATAGACATTTTTATTTGATGGTATTCTTGATTTTTGACAACCTTTTACACAAAATCCTTTTTTATTTAAGATAGGAGAGATAGGATTCTATAATGGAGCCTTAAGGAATCAATGAGAAGGAGAATAAGGATGGTAGATAATTTGAGGAGAAACGATAACTTTAGTAGACATACATTGAATATCATTATTTGTGTGTTATCCATATTTGAATATAAATTTTTCCTTCCTCTAGCACTTTTATCACTCCATATTCTATATAGAATCCTATTCTAGACTTAGGAAATTGAAATTCTTTAAGAAAAGCTCTTATGTAAGTAGTGGTTGCTAATATGGCACATGTTTCTTTCATAGTACCAAAGGTTGTTAGGTAGTTTTACCTTTTCAATTTCCTTTTTTATTTAACTTAAGAATCTTGATTTTATAGTCTAACTAGGTCAAAGTCCTACTGATAACCTACTAGTTCATTTTCTCAATAGATTCATCTTCTAAATAAACTACTTTTTCTTTTAATTAGTTGATTGATCATTCCTCTTTTATCTTAAATTATATTTTAAAAATCACCATCATTAGACATGTCCTTTTATATTCTCTTTATTCTAAATTCCTTAATTTAAAATGTAATGAATCTTGAGTAATTCCTTTAGTGTATGTAGAAGAAAAGAATGATGACTAAAGGGATAATTTGTCACATGTGTTCCTCTATATTTAGGTGATTGAAATTTAGAAAAAATGTAAGAAAAAAATAATTTATCATGAAACTATTGGTCATAGATGAAAATCAATGAACATGTCTAAACCATTTAAGGTCCCACTTTGTTAATATCCACAAATTTATGATTAATATGCTCACATGTATCCCAATTCTTATCTTATTGCTAGCTTAAAATTACATGTCTCTTTCATCTAATTGAATTTGTGTTGTTACAAAGTTACTTCCTTTGTATATTGTTAGTTTATTTATAAAAATTCATGTCATTTGTCACACAATTTTCTTAGAAATAAATTTTTCAAATAATGTAAATAGAATGTAATAGCATGCACACATACTGATATTAGATGGGTGTTATGAAATAAATGATTTGAAATATTCAATATTTTATTGTTCATGTGGAAGGATACAAAAGAGAATGACTAAATGAATAAGCAGTTGCATGTTACCTACTTTTAGCTAATTGAACTTTAAATTATTATATTAAACAAACAACACTAGATAAAAGGATAATTTGAGTAGAATTGTAAAATACCTATAATCACAAAAACATATATTTAAAAACAAATTAATTCTAAAGTAAAACAAAATAACTATTTACTATAGAATTCTTTTACTTTTAGATAGACATAATTTGAGAATAATAAAACTATAAAATTATAGATGTAACCAAGATAATTAAATACAAAACTCAAACATAAAATAGATACATGTTAACAAAAACTAAAATTAAATCTATTTCTAAATTAAATACTTTTACTTATACTCTTATTTCATTTACATAGATTCTATATAGATCTTAGACCTAAAAGATAAATATATATTTATATATATTTATCTTATATATATAAAATATAATTCTTATATAATAGTATTGTTACTGTCTTTTGAAAACCGAAATAAAACTACAAACACTACAAAATGAAGAAACAGTCGGTGGGGCAAGAGACAATAATCATATCAACATCTCCTCATTGTCAAACATGGCAACCTCATTTTGGATTGGAATGACGGTGTTGACATTGGCATTCAACGATAATATAAAAGCCTTTTTTTTCTCCAGATTTCATTGACTGGTTCTTTTAATGCGTACTGTAAAGTTTCTGGATTGTCAAACATGACCACCTTTACAAAGTCTAGAAAAATCGGACAATGATGGTTTGAAACTCAGAACCAACTAAATCACATGGTTTAGAAAATATGGACTGTTGACGGTGCTGAGATTTTCAATTTATTTTTTAGTTGTTTGAGTTGTCAAGCACATAATCTAATTAAATAAGACTGAATCGATAAATATGTATATAATGAAAGTAAATTAGAATGGGAATGAAGAATATATTAAGTAAAATAAAAATGATGTTCTGATTAGAGGGAAGGTGAGAAGAGATGATATAAATGCAATCTAATATTATTTTTTAAAAATATATAAATTCTATCATAAGACATAAATGATAATGTAATTATGTTTTCTAGTTAGGTAAATTACATTAAAAATATTAAAAACATGTTAAAAACATGTGATCATAAAATCATAATAATAAACATCATTAATAAAGATCAAGTAGTTAATATTTAGTGAGAAGAGTATGTTCATTCATTTATCATGAGGCTATGAATATCATATATATAATGGAGGAAAAGTATGATTTTGTTGCAATTGTAAACATTATGTCTAAAATAATGGCTACTCATCATTACAACAACTAATTAGTTTCAATTACTAAGTAGTTTTATTCACAAACCCCTTTATTCACCTCACTCATTAAATACACATCACCAATTATCTTAATTAAATCTATTTTTACCCTATTATTAAATTAACTAAATTCAGGGCGGGGGCCCTAGCTCGGTTGGCTAAGTAATTTCGTTGCGGCTCTGTTGGTCACGAGTTCTAGTCTCCCCCATCCCGTGGTACCGGAGGGCGTGTCGTGCCAGTGCTGCCGGTCACGTTAAAAAGTTTACCAGACACACTGCAGTTTATAGGGGGTCGTGCTACCCGATTCCTGCAGCCTAAAAAAAAAAAAAAATTTAACTAAATTCAATTCAATACAACCCCATTATTGTTAGGAATAAGGTGTCTCAACCTTTGATAATTATTAGCATTGATTAATTATTTATTGTTGATATATTATTGGTTATTTTCCTGTATAATTATTTGTGTGCTTCCAATGATATCATTTTGTGGGAGTGGCACTTTGAGTAGGGAACCTTAAGTTTAATGCCAAAACCTAGGGACAATTACATTCCCTTTCAAAAGTACATTAGAATGCAAATCGACAACCTGAATAGATTGAATTTCAACCAAGAAGGTGAGTCAATTAAACTTGGATCTACATTCTCAGGGCCTTGAAAATGGACTGGAAATGATTTTCTATGATTAACCTAAATAGACTAGATACCCTAATATGAAAAATGCAAGATTCCAATGATGCATAGACTGAAATATAAACTTATCCTTATTTAGATTCATTGAACCTAGAAACCTATCCAAAAGTAAAACTAACTTTTCCTCTTATCCACTCATCTCTTCTAAACCTCTTAATCATAGCCATTACCATAACTATTTTACTCTTTATCCTAAACCTAAAACTAGATCTTATCCCTCATTTTCCACTTGTCATATGACTATATCTTTAATCCAAACCCTAATCCTCCTTCAATCTTGACCATCCATCATCAATCATTCGTAGACATTTATTTTTCCTCTTCAAGACTCTATACTAGAGGCTCTCATCCTTCATCAACCATGAACTTTATATCTATCATGCCTACATGCTATCTTTTTTGATCTATTATCTTATAATAATATCAAGGTTATGCTAGAGCATTGAACAATCTACATATCAACATCAAATAGAAAATAAAATGGAATAAGGGTGCACTCCATTTCCACTCATCAAGGAGAAAAGAAAACATTATATGTGAAGGTATTTTTCTTTGTCTTAATTTATCTTTTGTTTTATTTATATTTAAAATTTTCTATCATCCTCATTTTGGAATGTCCCCATTTAACCTTTTTTGGTGATTTTTTTTTGAGTTTTTGTGATGAAAAAAGTATTTTTGGGTCCCATACTATGAATTGAAACCTTTGTTTAAAAAAGAACACCTCTATAACATTGAGATCTGTCCTTATTTCATAGAAAGGTGTCTTTATTCTATGAAGTTGCACTTTCATCACCCAAAACTTTAGTTTTATTTATTTTTCTTTGTATTTTATCATTTTGAGCTTACCAAAGTGTTTGATTGACCTTTCGTTGATTTTTATAGCATTTCATCATTCTAACACTCTAACTTTGTAGATTATTTCATTGTTTTCTTGCAAAAAACAGAGTTTCTAGGGTTTTGTCAAACACGGTCTTGCAATTTTTTTAGGAGATCTAGGGCTGTTTTTCATCTTGATATAATTTAATATATTTTATAAATATATGTGTTTTCTAGTTTCCCATAGTCTTATCTTGTAGGTTACCCAACCAGATTGGTGAAAAACTTGATTTTTGGGTCTCAGAGCTCATATTAAGGCCATGTATATGAAATAGTGCCTCTATTTCACCAATTGGAACCCTTTTCTCTTATATATTTGCACATTTCCATCATAATTTTGTATCAATATTGTATAAAGTGTTACCTCTATTTGGTAAAGCTATGTGTTTGTTCTAGTTTTCACTTTCTAGGATTTTTGAGATATTTTCTCATATAACCTTAATTTTTAGAAACTAGCAAGTGGTGTAGATGTAAAACAATTTTCAAAGATTATTATCATCAATATTAATAATAATTTTATACAAATTTATTGGTTAAATTCTTTTTTTTTTATTAATCTAGGCACCTAAAATAGCCTTGTGGGTTAATGAACATTGTTTTTCATGTTTAGAAGGGTGTGTAAATGAATGCTCTCCCCTTACACTTAGTTTGATCTTAGAGATTAGAAATATCACACTTCATTTCTTTTATATTCTATGTGTTATCTCAAGGCCTAATAGCTTATGTGTATACTCTCCCATTGTGCTTCATGTGATCTTGAGTGATAAAAAACCCCTAGTATAGTCATTCCCATTAGGAGGCCTAGGTTTTTGTTTTATAACCTCAAAGATTACCTCAACCATGTTTTATAGTAGAGTATAAAAATGGGGAGATTTAAATTTGCACCTTAAAGTGTAGCTATCATCATTCAATCCAAGCCATAATACCCTTATTCCATCAAGACTCATTTGGTGATGAGAGTATAGACCCTCCTAATGTTGGGCACTATCAAATGAGCTCACTATTCATAAATACAATAAGAAATTAATATTACAATCCTGTAAGACCATTTGACCATTTCCTAGTGTGGTTTAGTGTATAGTATCACACTCAAAGTTACTTACCTTGTATCTCCCTAAATAGAGGTATAGGCTCTTTCACAAACTCTTAGGATCTCCAAGAAAAGGAAAAAGGTGAGCCCTTGTTCCATCAGATCTCTAGCTATTGAATCTTGAAAGAGAGTTCTCTCATACTAATCTTGAGATATTAGCCTTTGGTTTGTGAGAACATATTAGTTAACACATCTACCTACCTAAATATAGGATTTTGTTATCATGCTTTGTGTATTCTCATGTGAAAAACTAGTGAAGCCATTTATCCTTATAACCTAAAGAGTCAATTCAACCAAAGTGTCTTCTTTTATATTTTATATTACCAAAAAAATCCAAAACCATCTTAGATAGTCAAATTATTCTTTTGTTTCATCCTTGATTCCTATGCATCATCTTAAGGCACCTCTACATAGTTTTCTTTTATGAAATTACACCTTTATTTCACATAAAGACACCTTTGTTTCATAGAGTGGCACCTTTATTTCATATTTTGGTGCCTCTATTCCTTGAAGTTGTGCCTTTACAAAATCACTATCATTTGACCACTTTAGGCCTTCAATCCATGAGTTTGACCTTTGTAGACCTTCATCAGACCATGGAGACCCATCCTTAACTATCATTTCACCTAGAAACATCAACCTTCTCCATCACATTCGTGCAAAAACCTCATCTTTTCCTTATCTCATCACTTTCATCCATTATCATAACCTATAAATGACTATCATAATCCTTAGACCTTGGACCAACCAACAATCATCAGATCCTTGTCATCATTTTATCATTATAATTTTCTATCACCATTTCTTTCATCATTGATCCTTCATATTTTTTTTTATCCAATCCCTATTCTATCCTATCCTACCTAATCCATCATCTATCATCGCCAATCTATCCTATCCTTCATATCTTTTATCTTAATTATTGAACAATCCTATCATCTAATCCAATCCTTATCATCTTTGACCAATCATATCAACTAGTCTAAATCTATATCCTATCCTCATCAACATAAATATTCTTAAGAGTCTAATCTAGATCCTAATTATTTTTATCCTAAAGCTTATATATTTCTAGAGAACTTTCCTATCTCAAGTAGTGTATTGATTTAGACTTATCATTTTGGTTATAGCTGTAACTTGGGAACTTGGATAACCCAAGCTAACTATCAAAATTCCTATCCAATCCTTTCCTAAGTGATTTTCAAAGCTTAGGGAAGAAAATAATCCTTTATCGAAGCCTTTCTTAGGTGACTTTCAAAGCCTAATGTAAGAAAAACCATCTCTATCAATCAAGGATCTAGATTTTACTTAAGAAAATATTGGTCTTGTATCATTTTAGTGTGCAACCCTCTAAGTTCTCCTTAGTGTGGCCATGTTGCATCCAACACTAATATCCTCTTTTCGTCAATCATTATCCCCTTTATATCTATCATCATTATCATCATCAATCCAATTAAATCTGATGGTACTGAATCCAAGGTCTATCCTATCATTCCTAGGTCTCTCTCATGGATTCCTATCACAAGGTCACAATCAAGAAAATGAAACATGGTGTCCCAAGAGTTCCCTTCATCATTTAATGAAATGATATTTTAGGAGGTATTCCATCAAGTTCCCATGTGGAACCAATTTCCATGAGGAACCAAGGTTCAAGTGACCAAGATTCACCCACATCATTAGAGGGATTTTCTCAAGATACCCAAGCTATGTACTTAATGCATCAATACATCATGAACCATCCTAACCAATACATCATCATGCTAGCAAATAAATGTGCCAAATTACACCATGACTTTGATATCACTCAAATAAGACAACAACATCTTTCTACACCCCTAGCTTCTATTCATCATAATTCTACATATCTACCACCTTCTTCTAGTCACCATGATTGTACACATTTTCCATCTTCATTCAATATCCCCATTTATTCTCAACCCATCAAATCCCACATCCCAATTGTATATCAAAATACCATCTCATACCAAAAACATTTCATTACACATCCCACTGTTAGAGTAATAAAGTCATCACCTAATTAATTAATTAATCATTAATTAATTGGGTCACTTCATGCTTTATTACACTAAAGCTAAACTTAGGAGTGCTTTTATTTCATCATTTTCTTTTATTAATTAGTTCCATTTTGCATGATTAAAGCTTCTAATATTAGAACATGTCTCATTCATTCCTATGAGGAAACTTGTCATGTTCTAATCTAACTGTAATATAGGGTTAACTTTCATCCTTTTCATAAGGATTGATTCATTGTAATTATTTATCAATTCTATATAATGACATATTCACGACGGTTGTTCACATAATTCAAATTGGTGTTTTTCATTAGATTTGAGTTGTAGGGAAATCATATCTTGCTTATTTCTTCATAGTGGTGTAGGTTTATCATTGTAGGTGTTTCATGGGAGTTGTGGATTGAATCAGTCAATTCCAACATGGTATCAAAGCACTAGATTTGTAGCTACCTTGTCCGATTTTTTCAAAGAAATCAACTCATGCATTAATATATATGATTTTTGTTCAAATTCTAAGCATTCTATAGAATCTAGAGCTTCTAGAATAGTCAGGTTTTCCTTTCATTTCATCAAAAAAATCCTTTCTTTGTCAGATCTATGATGATTTTAAGATAGTATTTTTTTGCAAGATCTGAATGTGGATGAAAAATATGGGCACTTTCAGCTAAAATGGACATTTCCATCATGTCTAGAGCAGCTGGAAACCTAAAGATTGCCTGCCATTTTGTCAAATTTGGAGCAATTGTAAAAAATGAAAAAAAATAGCAACAAGGCTCTTCGTACGGATCGTACAAACCTAGTGATTCGAAATTCATGCACAAGTTATTAAAAAAAAATCTCTAGTTTTTCTTCTTTTTAACTTTTCCAAAAAATAAAAATAAAAATAAAAAATAAATTAAAAAATGAGCACTTTTTAGAGTCACACATCTTGAGACACATTGGTTCATCACTCTTCACAGGGCTTCTTTGTCATCGTCCTTTATATTTTTTTCTTCCCAAGGGGAGTAATGTTATTTTCTGCTTTAGGATCTCTTTTTGGGTTCTACATTAGGCATCCACCATTGTGACATGAGTTTCTTCATTTTGGGGGGGCCTTCTAGTCTCTTTCTGTCTCTCCTATGGAAACCATTGTATATATACTTATGTGATAGAAGATTTCTTTGAGGGGTATCATGTAATCCACCTTTTATCCTTCTTCTATTAGTGCATTACATTCTCTTATTTTCTCTCTTTTGGAGGAAATTTTTATTCCCATGTGGTTTTCTCCCTTTCTCCAGTTATGAGAGTTTCATTTATGTATATGGGTACCTCATCAGCCATTAGGGCGGGACCCATTCATGCATCCATTCAAGTATTTCTTTATCATAGTTTAGTTTCTCCCTATTTCATCTTAAGGGGAGTTTTAGAGTAATAAAGTCATCACCTAATTAATTAATTAATCATTAATTAATTGGGTCACTTTATGCTTTATTACACTTAAGCTAAACTTAGGAGTTCTTTTATTAATTAGTTGAATTTTGCATGATTAATGCTTCTAATATTATAACATGTATCATTCATTCCTATGAGGAAACTTGTCATGTTCTAATATAACCCTAATCTAGGGTTAGCTTTTATCATTTTCATAAGGACTGATATATTGTAATTATTTATCAATTATGTATGACAACATATTCATGACAGTTGTTCACATAATGCAAATTGGCATTTTTCATCAGATTTGAGTTGGAGGGAAATCATATCTTTCTTATTTCTTCATAGTGTGATAGGTTTATCATTGCAGGTGTTTCATAGGAGTTGTGGATTGAATCATTCAATTCCAACACTCACAACCTCAAATTTTCATCCCTTATCCTCATATCTCAAGATTCATACCATCAAACGCATCTTACCACCTCCAAACCTCAACTCCAGTTTCTTCAAACCACATCTCATCTACTTAGTAAAACTTCCAATATTCTAATCCTATTTCATCATATTATAATACTAGCACATATCATCCTCACAACCTCCCATCTCCAACTATCAGCCACTACCCCTCAATTTCACAAACATTTTAGCTCAAGATGTGTAGAAATTATGAATATGCTCAAGGGACTTCAACTATGACATAAAAAAAAAAATTAAACATTTCAATAAATATGTCCTTATCCTTTCAACAAGTCCATCACAATGATCCTCTTTCCCAAAAAAAATGAGATGCCAAAGAAAAGGTAGATCCTATGGAACATCTTAAATAATTCTATATCACATTCTAGAGGTCCTTTATTAATTATGAATACCTCTTGATATCATTCCATAGAAGCTTGGGTGGAAAAGCCCTTAATTATTTCAATCACCTCCCCTATGGGACAATCACAACATTTTTTGAGCCAGCCACCAAATTTCTCACTCACCTTTCCTATAACATAGAACATGATATCAACGTGATGGACCTTTGTAATAATAAAATAATATTTATGAAATATTTTCCTCATTCTTGGCAAGCGCTAGTCACTTTGCATGACCCATATCCAAAAAATAAATTATCACTATCTTTGCTAAGAACTTAAACACTCAATTGTGCTTCCATATCCAAATGACATGTGCTTACTCCTTTAAGGAGATCATGCAAAAAGGAGTTTCTATAGAGAAAGAACATATATCCAAAAGACTACTATAGATATATAAATAAGGGAAAGACAAAAATCATCAATCTAGTGACAAATATCACTTTTGGAATTTAAAAAAACATGGTCAAGGGTGGTGTGACCAATGCCAAACTTGTTTAAAATATCCAAATACTTGAACCATCATTATCTTAAAATAGTCTAGCTCCTGAACACAATTTTTTTTATGCCTAATGTTCAATCAAAAAGATATGCTTGATGTGTATACACTCCCTTGGGTGATCCTATTGAATCCATCCTCCGAAATCTAGTCCAATCCAACATGATCCAATTGCCACCTATCAAACCCCTTCTTCTTGATGTTTCTAAGAATTCTTCATACAAATAACATGAATTTTGTGACTATCATAGGGTTCATGGTCATAAAACATCCGCTTGCATGAAACTCAAGAACATGACCCAAGATCTTATCGATCATGGGGAAATCTCTATCAAAGTAAAAAAGTCCCCTAATGAACACTTGGGTATCTAAAAATAACCATTCCCTTAGCATAAAAATGGTAAATCTTCCACATAATACAATACATTTCCATATAACTACAAAAAATATCTCATCTGATTCATTCATTAGCCATATTGAACAAATTATATCCATAGTAGTTAATGTATTGATACATCATGAAGCATCTTGACCAATACATAATCATTCTCAAAAATAAATGTGCCAAATTACACCGTGACTTTGATATATCTCAACTCACCCAACAACCTCCTTCTCAAATTAGATCATTGGAGATGTGACCATAATAATAGTATAAAATAAATATGCTAGATCCAAACAAACTTAAAGCCTATTTAATTCCCCAAGTTATGATCCCAATCAGATATTTGAAATTCCAAAGACTGAGAACCCATTAAAGTAACATGAAAAACATGAAAACGTAAAGAAAAATTATTGTAACACCTTGAATATTATCCTATTGGGGATGTGGTGTCACGTTGATGTGGAACAACTACCTTTTTTGGGTATGTACAAGATCATCACGGAAAAAATAGACCCCTAAGTGGTGAAAAATTCAAAAAAATTAGAGTTAGGAACTTGACGTAAAAATTTAAATAAGTTATCTATATTATTTCAAAAATATGTAAGAATAGAATCTGTAGCTCAAATTGAATGTGATTTCTAAACTATTAGGTTTATTTTAAAAAAAATCTATTTGGTGAAAATTTGAAATTTTAGTGCAGTAGCACTCAAATTTCAAGGGAAAAATAAGAAGTCGGTGTCTATCTGACCACCTAATCACAATAAAATGATAATTATTTTTTATAAGATTTTAGATATAAGTAGAGGACTCATATCTTGATGTGATGCATTTTTTTGTAATTTTTTTTCAAGTAAATAATTAATTATGAATTTTTTATTACAACTTTTAAAAAATATAAAAACTCGTATGTTTGACCACCTTAACTTGGTCAAAACTTCATGAAATTCATTTTTTTAATCATATAGTATGCAAAGCATAGAATGTGATGCATGTTTCAGATTCAAAAAATGTGATATCGTTTGAAAGCTATAGATGTTTTTCAATGAATCTATCAATTAGGACTTTAGTCGTAATTCAAATAGAAAATGAATAAAATTATTTATTAAGTTAAAATTAAAGAATAATTTATATTGGTGGAAATTTGAAAATATCTGTTAAAAACCCTTTTCATTTCATCAATTTTGGGTAAAACAAAGTCATCAGCCACATACCTTACACATACCCATCATATCACCATTTTTTGGCCCATCATGATCCTGCACATACCCTTGAACCCAATCCCTTGGATAATATGAGCGTGTTCCATTCTATTTTATTAAATAAAATCAAGGAAACTAATGGGATATGTGTGAAACATGATATAAAACTAGTTTAAAACATGATGAGATGAGTTCTCAATGCTAAGATGCTTGATAAAATGGATGCAATCTATGCTAAATGTAAACAAAGCTCAAAGATGAAACCCATTTAAAGAAAACTATGCTAAAAATGGATGTAATCTAAGTTAACATGGAAGCCATTAATGGATGCTTAAGCTAAATATGGATGAATCTTAAACTAAAATTCTAAAAGTACTTAATATGGATGCAAGTGAGTACGAATTTCAACAACATAACTTTTCTATCAAAAGATGGATCCACTTCTCTCCAAATAGTGATGAATTTATAGGAAAGCAAATGAAAAATCAATGGATGAGATTGATTTGGTCAATCAAAGGTGAAGATGAAAAGGATGGTGGGTATGTGCATGATCATCATGGAAAAAATAAATTACATAATAGAGAACAAAATTACATAGACACAAACAAAAATTTTACTGTGATCACACATTTTCAGATACGTCCACAAAATAATAATGTAGTTTATTAAATTTATAGCAAAGAATACTTTATGATAATTGTGAAGCATTTTTTCCTTAGTCATTTTTTTTTATTTTCGGATTTTATATTTTTGGCTTCAAATGTGTCTGCACTCAAGTAGAGTTGTCAAAAAGGTGCACAATTCACCATGTGGTGGCTGCATGGATTTCATTTATTGCCTTCCTTTTAGGAGAGAGTCAAGACACATGTCAACTCGGAATATATTTTCTTAAGGATTATTTTCATGAGTCTGAGAATCCCCACCCATTTGACATGTCATCTCTTCACTGTGGTTAGTTTGCACTTTCATGAAGCGATCTCTTGTGGAGTTTGTTGGAGCTTGTTGGGTCATCTTTGTTTCTAAGATAGGAACTTTGAGTTGGTGTTGTTGGGCTATGTGATTGGACAACTAGACCTTTTCTAGGCTGTTTCCTAGGATATGATCATTTTCACATAATGATCTTTGCTCAATATCTAAAGAGCATTAATGCGATAGTTGAGAATTGATGAACAAAGACTGTTATGAGCTAATTAAAGATCTAAAATCAGATTGTGAGCTATCAAATGCCAACATATAGTAGTAATTACTTCTAAAAAGTGGTGGTGGTTTTCTTCTTTTGTAGCTATAAATGAGAGGCGGGGATAGAAGGAAGGGGTTCCAAGTTTTAGTTTCCTTTGTTGAGGAATGTTTCTTTAGTTTTCTAAGGTTATAGAAATATTTCAAAAGTAGAATTAGAAAAAACTACTTTTATCTAGCATGTTATATTATTTATACTCAAACTATTAGCAAATTGGCATCCAACCTCTATTTTAAAGTTCATTTGATATTTAAGCATGAACTATTTGGAAGAAAATTTTGAGACTGTGCATGTTATGACATTTATCAATTTTCCTTCTTTATGCTTTTGTTCAGAATAAAACTCTATGTCAAGTTGAATTCAAATAGTTTAAGGTGCTTATTTTGATGTTGTATGCTTATATGGTAGGATAATAACTTGTGAAAATTGGATTAATGAACATTGCCTGTGGGGAGATTTGAAAGACTGCACTATACATGTATTTAGCCTTTGTTGTTTGTTCTCTTCCCAACAATGAAGGGTTGTGGCGTTCTATGTCTAATATATCATTCATAGGAAAGATTGGGTTTGAAATGTTGCAAAAGCTTTGGAATATCACTATTTTTTATGTTTTATGTTTACATTTTGGGTATGTGCAGGATCATGATGGGCCAAAAAGTGGCGATATGATGGGTATGTGGCTGACGACTTTTTTTTACCCAAAATTGATGAAACAAAAAGGGTTTTTAAAGGAGATTCTCAGCTTTCCATCAATATAAATTATGATTTACTTTGAATTTAATAAATAATTATTCTTAATTTTCTATTTGAATTATGACTAAAGTCCTGATTGATAGGCTGATTGAAAAACATCTATAGCTTCCAAACAGTATCATATTTTTTGAATCTAAAACATGTGTCATATTCTATGATTTTCATACTATAGGATTAAGAAAATAAAAATTGAATTTCATGAAGTTTTTACCAAGTTAAGGTGGTCAGACATACGAGTTTTTATATTTTTTAAAAGTTGTAATAAAAAAATCATAATTAATTATTTACTTGGAAAAAAATTACAAAAAATATGCATCACATCAGGACATGAGTCCTCTACTTATATCTAAAATATTATAAAAATAATTATCATTTTATTGTGGTTAGGGTGGTCAGACAGACACCTACTTCTTATTTTTCCACTGAAATTTAAGTACTATTACATTGAAATTTCAAATTTTCACCAAATAGATTTTTTATTTTTTTAAATAAACCTAGTAGTTTAGAAACTACATTCAATTTTCTATAGATTCTATTCTTAAATATTTTTGAAATGATATAGATTACTTATTCAATTTT
Organism: Sequoia sempervirens; assembly: GCA_007258455.2. Taxonomy (NCBI): domain Eukaryota; kingdom Viridiplantae; phylum Streptophyta; class Pinopsida; order Cupressales; family Cupressaceae; genus Sequoia; species Sequoia sempervirens. The sequence continues at coordinate 504,116,703 of VDFB02281492.1, forward strand.
TTATGTCAAGTTGCGTAACTCTGATTTTTCTGAATATTTTGCCACTTAAGGGCCTATTTTTTCCATGATGATCCTGCACATACACTTTCCTTCTACCCTTTTCTCCAAAACTCGAGAAGAGTCGACTTTCTATAAAAAATATTGGAGGTATTCAATGAGGAGAAAATTAGTGCCCCACTCACTGAATTTCCCATAAGGCTCTCAGAATGATGCAAGCTTTGATGATCAAGGGTATGTGCAGGATCATGATGGGCCAAAAAGTGGCAATATGATGGGTATGTGGCTAATGACTTTTTTTTCCCCAAAATTGATGAAACAAAAAGGGTTTTTAAAGGAGATTCTCAACTTTCCACCAATATAAATTATGTTTTACTTTTAATTTAATAAGTAATTATTATTCATTTTCTATTCAAATTATGACTAAAGTCCTAATTGATAGACTGATTGAAAAACATCTATAGGTTTCAAACCGTATCACATTTTTGAATCCAAAATATGCGTCACATTCTATTCTTCACATACTATAAGATTAAAAAAATAAAAATTGAATTTCATGAAGTTTTGACCAAGTTAAGGTGGTCGACATATGGGTTTTTATATTTTTAAAAATTTGTAATAAAAAATTCATAATTAATTATTTAGTTGGAAAAAAATTACAAAAAATATGCATCACATTAGGACATGAGTCCTCTACTTATATCTAAAAATATTATAAAAAATATTATCATTTTATTGTGGTTAGGGTGGTCGACAAATACCTACTTATTTTTCCATGAAATTTAAGTACTAATGCATTGAAATTTCAAATTTTTCCAAATAGATTTTTTAAACAAACCTAGTAGTTTAGAAACTACATTCAATTCGCTATAGATTCTATTCTTACATATTTTTAAAATAATATAGATAACTTATTCAAAATTTTATGTCAACTTTTTCTAACTCTGATTTTTCTTTTTTTTTTGCCACTTAAGGCCCTATTTTTTCCATGATGATCTTGCACATACCCTTAATAACTCTCTTTTGAGCACTTGGTGGGACTCAAAGTTTTTCAAATGCCTAATTAGAAGTTAGAAATATTTCTTAAACCAAGCCAAAGAAAGAAGTTGGGAATTTCATGCCCAGAATCCAAACAAGAGCATCTTCAAGAGGCCAGTTCTAGTACTCCCAGTTACATGCCTCAATACCTAGGAGAAGAAGACTTACAAGTTTTGTATCACCTATAAGGAGCAATAGAGTGAGAATAGCCCAATATTCAGAGCCTTATCTACTCCACCTAGAGGCTCAACCTTCCAAATCAAAATACATGTATACCCGATTCATAGGAATCTTTTATCTATGGCTCACATAGTTGCCCCTGCTCCTAGAAATTTCATGACTTGGGATAGTGGTAGTCGGCTACAAACACCTACGCCCCCAGAAATATGGCCTTCCATACCCACTAATGCCCTCAAGGCTATCCCAATTTTTTTTTTGAAGATTTCAAAACCCCCTCTAAACACCTTCAAGATATAGCAGAGGTATGCATGGTGCATAACATAGCAGAGGAGAATATTGCCCTTAGGCTGTTAGTTGCCTCTTTTAGAGGAAAGGCTCAAGATTGGTATTGATCTTTGGCCTCTAGTTTTATCCTCTTGGGATCAGCTCAGAGAGAAGTTGTTAGAATGCTTCTCAGAGAAGGGTGATCATTCTTCGTTGCTACATCAACTAATCACCATCAAAAGAGCCTCATAAGAGGCGATGAGCAACTTCAACACTAGGTTTCACAAAACTTGGAAAAGAATCTTTGTGACTGCTCGACCCCCAGCTTCGATGGAATTTATGTTCTACCTAAAGGATTTCAATTTAGACATCATGGTGGTGATAATCTCCATGGGAGGATATATCTTGCTCGACACATAGGAGTTCGTTGTGCACATGAGAATAGTTTGATCAACAACGGAAATATTTTGCCATAACCTTTGATGTTGTATTTGTAGAAATATCTGATAGTCTTTGGGAAGAAGCTACTCCAAGCACTTTTTCAATACAACTGAGATCAACTATGCTCCAATCCATGTACATGTACCCTACCATGTAGCCTAGCATGTCGAGCTCTCCTTCTGTAGGAGAAGAAATTAGTGACATGAAGAGTCTCATGCAAACTTTTAATAATGAGTTGGTTATCATCAAATGCCAGAAGTAGTACCTCTAAAGAAAACCACAAAAACCTATGGTGGAGGAAAGGCATCCTATCAAAAAAATACATATCAAGGACCCTCCAGAGGAGGAGGTCAACAAAAAAAATCCACAAACCAGATAGTTCTGGTTACCATGCCACTTCAAGTAGTCAAGGATAGTCATAGTAAAGAGTTAATCCCATGCCAAAACAACTTGGTGGAAGATGAGAATGTATAGTGCTTCCCATGCATTGATAATCATATACCCCAAAATTTTTTGAGGGGAAATATGCAACAGAAGATAGCAGAACAAAGAAACAAGGGCACGCTTCTGAATGCCGATGAATATGAGTCCACTGAGATGGAAAATTCCCACTTTAGAGTGTAAATGCAAGGAATTTCCTAGGAGAAAGAATTGGATATTGTGCCTAATCAAGCACATTTTTCCTGGATGGAGGAAGAAGATGTAGTATTTACAAATGAAGCCTCAACAAATAGTACTCCACAAGTATAGTTGGCCTATAACATGAGATCCAAAAGGATTCTCATAGGAGAATATGTGCAACAAGCTCTACCACATCAACTGCCATTGCAAGAAAAGTAGGCTTCGAAGGCCACAGGCTGACCTACTCAATAGCTATGAACTTCATCGTTGCCAGAGAAGGATATGAATAAGGCACCAAGTCCATTCATGACAAAACATTTTCTTCTAAAAACAAGAGAGATACCACTATTTAAACCCAAGGTCCAATTAGTTAGAACACTCAATTTGGTGGAACTAAAGAAGGAACCTACTAATGTATCTATGTGGTATGTTGTATCCATCCTTGAACAAAATACATTGCTTTAGGAAGTATTAAAAAAGGAGGAACAAATACCGCAGACAGACACAATTCCATCATGTAATCAAAATAGAGACAAAGGATCTGCATCAAGCCCTCAAGCTCCAAAAGAAACAACATATGTAAGAAACATGGATAATGCAAAAGAGAGAGGTAAGCAAGTGAAAGACCACAACTTTCTTTTTAACACTTATTGTGGGAGATAACGTTTCGCATAATAACATGATTGATTCATGGGCTAGCACAATGGTCATGCCAAAACAAGTGGCTGATGCACTAAAACTTAAATATGAGCCCCTTGAGAAAGGAATCATGCAATTATATGGGAAGAAGGTTCCAACCATCAGTTGGATAAAAGATCTATCTCTAACCCTCTTCTCATGTCCAATCCAAAAAGTCACACAAGAAATAGTAGTGATAGACATCCCCCCTATCTTCGGGATGTGTCTTTCAAGAGATTTCATAGTGAAGCTTGGTAGGTACTTAGCGCTTGATTGGTCCCACCTGATATTGAGGACCAAGCACGGGGCGAAGATGAAGATTTTGTCCAAATCTTTGCATCTAAAACACATAGTGTACAATGTAGTTCTATGTTTTGAAGTGGAACATACCTCTATATCCAAAAGGGAGAGATACTATGTAGGGATGTTGGAAGATGAAGAAGACACGAGTGATCAAACTCTTGAAGAAGTGAAGCCACAATAGGAGGGTCCCCAAAGAGAACAATTTGGACTGTGCAACAAGAGTTACATATTAGAAGCAACATAGAATATGGAGGGAAATATAGATTCATATATTCTTATTAACAAAAAATTTGATTGCAATTGTTTAGAAACATCCGGGCTTATAGATTCAACTCACAAGTGTCATACAACATGCTCAAAATACAAAATTCCTATATGCTCCTTAATGTGAGATGAAATATTACCTATCAAAACATATTTTTTCCTAGTCTAATAGTCATCTAACTAATTTTATAATGACCTATTACAATAATTTATATCACATCTTGAGATCCAAAATCATCTATGTTAGCTAAAGATTATTACAATCTCCAATGAAAGAAAATGTAGTGTGTGCATGAATGGGCCAACCTCAAATTTGAATTACTCCTCAGTGAATGCATAGGATGAAGTGTGGACCTATAATTAAGGTCATGGACACTCCACAAAACAATTCAAATCACATTTTCAAGATCTGCAAGATGCATGAAAGATCCACGAGCGATCAAACTAGCCGTTAGGTTAGAAAATTATTCCAATGCAGTTTCAGGAAACTACCAATAAATCTAGAAGTGATGACTTGCCAGAAAAAGATCCAATCATGCTCAAATTTTGGAACAAGAAAAATGAACATGTCCATGATGTGCAGATAGATCCACAAGGTCTATTGAGAAAATATGATGAATCCACCGACTTGAATTGAACAAGAACAAAAACTAAAAGAAAAATATTTTTGGTTGATGCAAGATTTCCAAGAACCAAGGATGCTCCTAGATCAAACATATGGGGTTATTTGAAAAGTGAGTCCCTCACTTTGCTAGGTCTAAGGGAAAACCAAAATGGTCTACCTTAGCTTATGAAATCCAAGAAGAATCCTCCACTAGTCTGCCTTTCCACTTCACAATATATTCTTTGTACTGTCTTCCATGAGTTTTCCTCCCATCTTTGATATCCAAAATCTCTTCAATCTCATCTAATTGTTGTTTAGGAAACTGATTCTCCAATTTTTCTTTACTATCTTCACTGAATTTTGCTTCATGGTACTGACGTAGATCTACAATGTTGAATATAGGTGATATACCCATTTCATCCAATAACTCCACTTCAAATGCATTTCTTGAATCAAATTTCTTCAAAATATTACAGGTTCCAAACTTCTCTTCAACTTATTGTATGTTCCAACTAGAAATATTTCCTTTCTCAAATATACCATCACTTCATCTCCAACTTTGAACTCCTTATGTCTCCTCTTTGCATCTGCTTTCTCTTTATATTTTTGGTTCATATCTTCCAATTGCTCCTTCACTTGAGTATGCACTCCCTTCATATGCTCTACAAATTCCTCTATTTTTGCACTCCTTTTATCTTCCATACTAATGTCTCTAAACTCTTATATAGTTCTAGGATGAACTCCATTAACAATCTTAAAAGGTGTCTTTCTGGTATTACTATTCACTGAATTATTTTAAGAAAACTCTATTTGTACAAGGACTAAATCCCAACTTCTGGTCTTCTCTCCAACTAAACGCCTTAGAAAATTCCCCAAAATCTTGTTTACTACCTTTGTTTCTTCATCAGTCTATGGGTGAAAAGTAGAACTGAACTTCAAATCTATCTTTAACTTTTTCCAAAGTGTCCTCCAAAAGTAACCAACACCTGATAAACATTAAGAAATGTAGTTTTATGAAGGAAGAATTGGTATATCTAGGATTTGTGATATTTGTGGGTGGATTGAATATGGATCCTTAGAAGGTAAGAGCAATTGTTGAGTGGCCTACACCTGAAAGCATTGGAGAGATAAGATCATTTCATGGATTGGCTAGTTTCTATTGAAAGTTCATGAGGAATTTTAGTTCTATTTGTAGTCCTATGATAGAAACGATGAGAGGAGATAAGAAATATTTTAGGTGGACATCTAGAGTAGACCAAAGTTTTGATTTGTTGAAAAAGAAGGTGAATTAGAAACCTATGTTGACTTTACCAGATTTTAATAAGCTATTTCAGGTAGATTCTAATGCAAGTGGAAATGCAATTGGAGTAGTATTGAGTCAAGAAGGAAGACTAGTAGCTTATTTCAATGAGAAATTGAATAATGCTCAGATAAGATATTTAGTGTATGATCAGGAGTTTTATGCCATAGTTCAAGCCTTGAAAAAGTGGAGACACTACTTGTTTCCTAAGGAGTTTGTGTTGTATATCGATCATCAGGCTTGACAATATTTGAACAGTCAAGGTAAGTTGAATCAGATACACATGAGATGGGTAGAATTCTTGTAGAGTTATAATTTTGTTTTCAAGCATAGGAGTGGAAAGTCAAATAGAGTTGTTGATGCTTTGAGTAGGAGAAATAATTTTTTGGCAGAGATGAGAGTGGAGGTATTAGGGTTTGAAGAATTGAAGAGCTTGTATGAGGAAAACCCAGATTTTGTAGAACCTTGGAGAGCTTGTAAAGAACCAGTTTTGGAGGATAGGAGTCAGTGGTTGGATCATTTCCTCTAGGAGGATATGTTGTTTAGAGGAAATCAGTTGTGTATAAACCAAAGTTCAATGAGGGATAACTTGGTGAAAGAAAAACATAGTGGAAGATTGTTATGACACTTTGGAATTGATAAGATAGTAGCATTGGTGAATGAGATTTTTTTTGGCCATAGCTTCATAAGGATGTTAGGAAATTTGTGTAGAGTTGCATGGTTTTTCAAGTTTCAAAAGGGAGTAGTCAGAATGTTGGATTGTATAAGCCTTTGACAGTTCCAGAGAGACCTTGGGAGGATAGTAGCATTGATTTCATACTTGGTTTTCCTAAGACATAAAGAGGTAATGATTCTATATTTGTGGTAGTGGATATATTTTCTAAGATGACACCTTTCATACCTTGTAAGAAGACAACAGATGGAGTACATGTAGCAGATTTTTTTTTCAAAGAGGTAGTCAAATTTCATGGATTACCTAGGCGTATTGTTTCAGACAAAGATGTAAAGTTTGTTGGTTAATTTTGGAGGACACTTTGGAAGAAGTTAAAGAAAGATTTGAAGTTCAGTTCTAATTTTCACCCATAGATTGATGGAAAAACATAGGTAGTAAATAGGATTTTGGGACAATTGTTGAGATGTTTGGATGGAGAGAAGACCAGAAGTTGGGATTTAGTCCTTGCGCAAGAAGAGTTTTCTTACAATAATTTAGTGAACAGGAGTACCAAAAAGACACTTTTTGAGATTGTTATTGGAGTTCATCCTTGAGGTATATTAGAGTTGAGGGACATCAGTAAGGAAGATAAAAGGAGTGCAGAAGTAGAGGGATTTGTAGAACATATGAAGAATATGCATACTCAAGTGAAACAACAGTTCGAATATATGAACCAGAAGTATAAGGAGAGAGCAAATGAAAAGAGGAGACAAAAGGAGTTTGAAGTTGGAGATGAAGTGATGGTGTATTTGAGGAAGGAAAGATTTCCAATTGGAACATACAATAAGCTGAAGATGAGGAAGTTTGGACCTTGTAAGATCTTGAAGAAGTTTGATTTAGGAAATGCATATGAAGTAGAATTACCAAATGGCATGGGTATATCACCTATATTCAACATTGTAGATCTATACCAGTACCATTAAGTAGAGTTCAGTGAAGACAGTAAAGAAAAATGGGAAAATCAGTTTCCTAAATAGAAATTAGATGAGATATAGTTGATTTTGGATATCAGAGATGGGAGAAAAACTCGTGGAAGATAGTACAAAGAATATCTTGTGAAGTGGAAAGGTAGACCGATGGAGGATTCTTCTTGGATTTCTCAAGTTGAGATAGAATATTTTGATTTTCCTTTGGCCCCTGCAAAGTGAGGGACTTACTTTTATTAACCCTGGATGTCTAATGTAGGAGTATCCATGGTTCTTGGCAATCTTGCATCAACCAAAAGTATTTTCCTTTAGTTTTGTTCCTATTTTGTTCTTACTCAGTTCATGTTGGTGGATTCATCATATTTTCTCACCAAACCTTGTGGATCTACATCTTCATCGTGGACATGTTCATTTTCCTTATTCAAATATTTGAGCATGATTAGATATTTTTCTAGAAAGTTATTGCTTTTGGATTTGATGGCAGTTTCTTGAACCGACACCAGAATAATTTTTTGAGCTAACGACTAGTTTAATCTCTTGTGGATCATTCTCGTAATTTGCGGATCTTAATAGTGTGATTTTAATTGTTCCGTGGAGTGTCCCCAACCTTGATTATAGGTCCACACTTCATCCTATGCATTCACCGAGATGTACTTAAAATTTGAGGCCAACTTGTTCATGCTCATGTTAGATTTTTCTTTCATTGGAGAATATAATAATCTTTGGCTGATGCAGAAGATTCTAGATCTGTGGATATGATATAAAGCTTGTAATAGATCATTAGAATGGGAGAATTCGACTAGGTAGATTGAGATAGATTTGATATGTAAGATTTCCCTTGCATATAGGAGCATATTGGAATGTTGTATTTTTGAGCATGTTGTAACAAGCCTGTGAGCCGAATTTGTAAGCTCGGATGTTACCGACCAACTGTAACTAAGATTTATGATAATAAGGAAGTTTGAATATGCATTTTCCTCCATATTTTGTGTTTCTTTTGTTGAGTTACTCTTCCTGCATGGTCTAGATTTTTCTCTTCGAGGACTCTCCTACTATGGTTGTGCTATTTCTTATCATTTTCCATTATATCAAGTATTTAGTTTTTTTAATTGTTTCTTATTCTCAACCTCTCTTATTTTATTTAAATTTTATTTATTGAGATATTATAATCTAACACATCTTGGATATCTCTTTCATCTTCATCAACTATAGGAGTTACATTTTTATGAACTGCATTCCTTTTGTATTGGTGATAATACATGAGAGGATTTTTTCCTTCTTAAGTCAATATGGTTCAAAAAATAATGGAGCTACCAAAAAAATCACTACTATATAAAAGTATATTTTTCTATTTTCTATTTCATATATTCATATTATAATTTTAGAAAGAGAATAATTAAATTTTGTTGTAGATTCAACTTGATCTTAAATTTTATATTAATCTTGTGTAGAAGGATGTTCAAGAGAATGAGGAGGAGAATAGAGTATTGGACATAATATGAGAAGTTATTTTCAATGGAATATTTTTTAGAGGAAGTTGATGATCAACACCAATAACATGGATCTCTATAGACATTTTTATTTGATCGTATTCTTGAGGTTTGATAACCTTTTACACAAAATCCTTTTTTCTTTAAGATAGGAGAGATAGGATACTATAATGGAGCCTTAAGGAATCAATGAGAAGGAGACTAAGGATGGCTGATAATTTGAGGAGAAATGATAACTTTAGTAGACATACATTGAATATCATTATTTGTGTGTTATCCATATTTGAGTATATTTTTTTCCTTCCTCTAGCACTTTTGTCACTCCATATTCTATATAGAATCCTATTCTAGACTTAAGAAATTGAAATTCTTTAAGAAAAGCTCTTATGTAAGTATAGTGGTTGCTAATATGGCACATCTTTTTTTCATAGTACCAAAGGTTGTTAGGTAGTTCTACCTTTTCAATTTCCTTCTTTATTTAAATTAAGAATCTTAATTTTATAGTCTAACTAGGTCAAACTCCTACTAATAACCCACTAGCTCCTTTTCTCAATAGATTCATCCTCTTTAATAAAATAGTTTTCCTTTTCTCAATAGATTCATATCTTTAATAAGCTAGTTTTTCTTTTATTTAGTTGATTGATCATTCATCTTTTATCTTAAATTATATTTTAAAAATCACTTTCATTAGACCTTTTATATTCTCTTTATTTTAAATTCCTTATTTTAAAATGTAATGAATCTTGAGTAATTCCTTTTGTGAATTTCATAATTATCATCATAATAATCCCAATAATATTTAATAATATTTTGATGTTTATATAATGATCTAACCATTCTCTTATTGAATGATTTTGGTTCAAATGTATTTCCTTTCCCAAAATAATAGTTTTGTATTACAAATTTCTACCTTCTAAATCTAAGCAATATAATGAGAAAGACTTATTTAGTTGTTAATAGATATAGGGAATATGATTCCTTATTTGTTCTTTCTTAAAAAATTGGGCATCACACAATTGCTTGCATAATTCAAGCAACATAGATTTATTGCTTACATACATGGGGAGATTGTGCAATGCTTCTATATAGCTTCCTATCTTGATTTATGTGAAATTTGAGAATCAGATGAACTAGTTCCCCCAAGTTGTAATGCTTGCTATGGTTTTGAAGAAAAGATAATTATTCAAATCATTTCTAGAGAAGCATGATAGGATAGAATATGGAGGCATCATTGATCCTCTTCAAACGTTTCTTTCTTTAAGCTTAAATTATGAGTAATGCTCATATTATTTTCTCTATTTTGAAATGATGAACCCAACTTTATTCTATACTTAGAAATGTGTCTATTTGGCCAATTAATGCATAAGGTAAGGTAACATATATAAGTTATTTGTATCTTGAAATTTGAATATTTTTGTGTAGATGATTACTGATAAGTATTTCTTATTCAATATTGTGTTCTCTCTAATAATAAATATTATGAAAGGGAACATCCATGGTTAAATTTATTGGGTATTTAAGCTACCTAGGATTTTATTCAATATAGTGATAAAAATTACTCATTTCTTATTGGAAGTCAGTTTAGTGAAGTTTCTTTGGAAACCTTGTAGAAGAAAAGAATGATGACTAAAGGGATAATTTGTCACATGTGTTCCTCTATATTTAGGTGGTTGAAATTTAGAAAAAATGTAAGAAAAAATCAATTTATCATGAAACTATTGGTCATAGATGAAAATCAATGAACATGTCTAAACCATTTAAGGTCCCACTTTGTTAATATCCACAAATTTATGATTAATATCCTCACATGTATCCCAATTCTTATCTTATTGCTAGCTTAAAAGTACAAGTCTCTTTCATCTAATTGAATTTGTGTTGTTGCAAAGTTACTTCCTTTGTATATTGTTAGTTTTTTTTATAAAAATTCATGTCATTTGTCACACAATTTTCTTAGAAATAATTTTTCCAAATAATGTAAATAGAATGTAATAGCATGCACACATACTGATATTAGATGGGTGTTATGAAATAAATGCTTTGAAATGTTCAATATTTTATTGTTCATGTGGGAGCATACAAAGGAGAATGACTAAATGAATAAGTAGTTGCATGTTACCTATTTTTAGCTAATTGAACTTTAAATTATTGTATTAAACAAACAACATCACATAAAATGATAATTTGAGTAGAATTGTAAAATACCTATAATCACACAAACATATATTTAAAAACAAATTAATTCTAAAGTAAAACAAAATAACTATTTACTTTAGAATTCTTTTACTGTTAAATATAAATAATTTGAAAATAATATTATAAATATAACCAAGATAATTAAATACAAAACTCAAACATAAAATAGATATATGTTGACAAAAACTAAAATTAAATCTATTTCTAAATTAAATACTTTTACTTATACTCTTATTTCACTTACATAGATTCTATATAGATCTTAGACCTAAAAGATACATATATATTTATATATACTTCTTATATATATAAAATATAATTCTTATATAATAGTTTTGTTACTGTCTTTTGAAAACCAAAATCAAACTAAAAACACTAGAAAATATGAAGAAACAGTCGGTGGGGCAAGAGACAATAATCATATCAACATCTCCTCACTGCCCACGAAATGGATTGTCTGCTTGCCATTCGTCGCTACCAATCTTGGATTGTCAAACATGGCAACCTCATTTTGGATTGGAATGACGATGCTGACATTGACATTCAACGATAATATCAAAGCCTTTTTTTTCTCCAGATTTCATTGACTGGTGCTTTTAATGTGTACTGTAAAGTTTTTAGATTGTCAAAGATGACAACCTTTACAAAGTCTAGAAAAATCGGACAATGATGGTTTGAAACTCAGAACCAACTAAATCACATGGTTTAGAAAATATGGACTGTTGACGGTGCTGAGATTTTCAATTTATTTTTTAGTTGTTTCAGTTATCAAGCACATAATCTAATTAAATAAGACTGAATCGATAAATATGTATATAATGAAAGTAAATTAGAATGGGAATGAAGAATATATTAAGTAAAATAAAAATGATGTTCTGATTAGAGGGAAGGTGAGAAGAGATGATATAAATGCAATCTAATATTATTTTTTAAAAATATATAAATTCTATCATAAGACATATATGATAATGTAATTATGTTTTCTAGTTAGGTAAATTACATTAAAAATATTAAAAACATGTGATCATAAAATCATAATAATAAACATCATTAATAAAGATCAAGTAGTTAATATTTAGTGAGAAGAGTATGTTCATTCACTTATCATAAGGCTATGAATATCATATATATAATGGAGGAAAAGTATGATTTTGTTGCAATTGTAAACATTATGTCTAAAATAATGGCTACTCATCATTACAACAACTAATTAGTTTCAATTACTAAGTAGTTTTATTCACAAACCCCTTTACTCACCTCACTCATTAAATACACATCACCAATTATCTAAATTAAATCTATTTTTACCCTATTATTAAATTAAATAAATTCAATTCAATACAACCCCATTATTGTTAGGAATAAGGTGTCTCAACCTTTGATAATTATTAGCATTGATTAATTATTTATTGTTGATATATTATTGGTTATTTTCCTATATAATTATTTGTGTGCTTCCAATGATAGCATTTTGTGGGAGTGGCACTTTGAGTAGGGAACCTTAAGTTTAATGCCAAGACCTAGGGACAATTACATTCCTTTTTAAAAGTACATTAGAATGCAAATCGACAAGTTGAATAGAATGAATTTCAACCAAGAAGGTGAGTCAATTAAACTTGGATCTACATTCTCGGGGCCTTGAAAATGGATTGGAAATAATTTTCTTTGATTAACCTAAATAGACTAGATACGCTAATATGATAAATGCAAGATTCCAATGATGCACAGACTGAAATATAAACTTATCCTTATTTAGATTCATTGAACCTAGAAACCTATCCAAAAGTCAAACTATTTTTTCCTCTTATCCCCTCATCTCTTCTAAACCTCTTAATCATAGCCATTACCATAACTATTTTACTCTTTATCCTAAACCTAAAACTAGATCTTATCCCTCATTTGCCACTTGTCGTATGACTATATCTTTAATCCAAACCCTAATCCTCCTTCAATCTTGACCATCCATCATCAATCATTCTTAGACATTTATTTTTCCTCTTCAAGACTCTATACTAGAGGCTCTCATCCTTCATCAACCATGAACTTTATATCTATCATACCTACATGCTATCTTTTTTGATCTATTATCTTATAATAATATTAAGGTTATGCTAGAGCATTGAACAATCTACATATCAACATCAAATACAAATAAAATGGAATAAGGGTGCACTCCATTTCCACTCATCAAGGAGAAAAGAAAATATTATATGTGAAGGTATTGTTCTTTGTCTTACTTTATCTTTTGTTTTATTTATATTTAAAATTTTCTATCATCCTCATTTTGGAATGTCCCCATTTAACCTTTTTTGGTGATTTTTTTTTGAGTTTTTGAGATTAAAAAAGTATTTTTGGGTCCCATACTATGAATTGAAACCTTTGTTTAAAAAAGAACACCTCTATAACATTGAGATCTATCCTTATTTCATAGAAAGGTGTCTTTATTCTATGAAGTTGCACTTTCATCACCCAAAACTTTAGTTTTATTTATTTTTCTTTGTATTTTATCATTTTGAGCTTACCAAAGTGTTTGATTGACCTTTCATTGATTTTTATAGCATCTCATCATTCTAACACTCTAACTTTGTAGATTATTTCATTCTTTTCTTGCAAAAAATAGAGTTTCTAGGGTTTTGTCAAACAAGGTCTTGCAATTTTTTTAGGAGATCTAGGGTTGTTTTTCATCTTGAGATAATTTAATATATTTTATAAATATATGTGTTTTCTAGTTTCCCATAGTCTTATCTTGTAGGTTACCCAACCAGATTGGTGAAAAACTTGATTTTTGGGTCTCAGAGTTCATTTTAAGGCCATGTATATGAAACAGTGCCTCTATTTCACCAATTGACACCCTTTTCTTTTATATATTTGCACATTTCCATCATAATTTTGTACCAATATTGTATAAAGTGTTACCTCTATTTGGTAAAGCTATGTGTTTGTTCTAGTTTTCATTTTCTAGGATTTTTGAGATATTTTCTCATATAACCTTAATTTTTAGAAACTAGCAAGTGGTGTAGATGTAAAACAATTTTCAAATATTATTATCATCAATATTAATAATAATTTTATACAGATTTATTTGTTAAATTCTTTTTTTTTATTAATCTAGGCATCTAAAGTAGCCTTGTGGGTTAATGAACATTGTTTTTCATGTTTAGAAGGGTGTGTAAATGAATGCTCTCCCCTTACACTTAGTTTGATCTTAGAGATTAGAAATATCAAACTTCATTTCTTTTATATTCTATGTGTTATCTCAAGGCCTAATAGCTTATGTGTATACTCTCCCATTGTGCTTCATGTGATCTTGAGTGATCAAAAACCCCTAGTATAGTCATTCCCATTAGGAGGCCTAGTTTTTTTTATAACCTCAAAGATTACCTCAACCATGTTTTATAGTAGATTATAAAAATGGGGATATTTAAACTTGCACCTTAAAGTGTAGCTATCATCATTCAATCCAAGCCATAATACCCTTATTCCATCAAGACTCATTTGGTGATGAGAGTATAGACCCTCCTAATGTTGGGCACTATCAAATGAGCTCACTATTCATAGATACAATAAGAAATTAATATTACAATCCTTTAAGGCCATTTGACCATTTCCTAGTGTGGTTTAGTGTATAGTATCACACTCAAAGTTACTCACCTTGTATCTACCTAAATAGAGGTATAGGCTCTTTCACAAACTCTTAGGATCTCCAAGAAAAGGAAAAAGGTGAGCCCTTGTTCCATCAGATCTCTAGCTATTGAATCTTGAAAGAGAGTTCTCTCACACTAATCTTGAGATATTAACCTTTGGTTTGTGAGAACATATTAGTTAACACATCTACCTACCTAAATATAGGATTTTTGTTCTCATGTGAAAAACTAGTGAAGCCATTTATCCTTATAACCTAAAGAGTCAATTCAACCAAAGTGTCTTCTTTTATATTTTATATTACCAAAAATCATCCAAAACCATCTTAGACAGCCAAATTATTCTTTTGTTTCATCCTTGATTCCTATGCATCATCTTAAGGCACCTCTACATAGTTTTCTTTTATGAAATTACACCTTTATTTCACATAAAGACACATTTGTTTCATAGAGTGGCACCTTTATTTCATATAGTGGTGCCTCTATTCCTTGAAGTTGTGCCTTTACAAAATCACTATCATTTGACCACTTTAGGGCTTCAATCCATGAGTTTGACCTTTGTAGACCTTCATCAAACCATGGAGACCCATCCTTAACTATCATTTCACCTAGAAACATCAACCTTCTCCATCACATTCATGCAAAAACCTCATCTTTTCCTTATCTCATCACTTTCATACATTATCATAACCTATAAATGACTATCATAATCCTTAGACCTTGGACCAACCAACAATCATCAGATCCTTGTCATCATTTTATCATTATAATTTTCTATCACCATTGCTTTCATAATTGATCCTTCATTTTTTTTGTCATCCAATCCCTATTCTATCCTATCCTACCTAATCCATCATCTATCATCGTCAATCTATCCTATCCTTCATATCTATTATCTTAATTATTGAACAATCCTATCATCTAATCCAATCCTTATCATCTTTGACCAATCATATCAACTAGTCTAAATCTATATCCTATCCTCATCAACATAAATATTCTTAAGAGTCTAATCTAGATCCTAATTATTTTTATCCTCTAGCTTATATATTTCTAGAGAACTTTCCTATCTCAAGTAGTGTATTGATTTAGACTTATCATTTTGGTTACAGTTGTAACTTGGGAACTTGGATAACCCAAGTTAACTATCAAAATTCCTATCCAATCCTTTCCTAAGTAATTTTCAAAGCTTAGGGAAGAAAATAATCCTTTATCCAAGCCTTTCTTAGGTAATTTTCAAAGCCTAATGTAGGAAAAACCATCTCTATCAATCAAGGATCTAGATTTTACTTAAGAAAATATTGGTCTTGTATCATTTTAGTGTGCACCCCTCTAAGTTCTCCTTAGTGTGGCCATGTTGCATCCAACACTGATATCCTCTTTTTGTCAATCATTATCCCCTTTATATCTATCATCATTATCATCATCAATCCAATTAAATCTGATGGTACTGAATCCAAGGTCTATCCTATCATTCCTAGGTCTCTCTCATGGATTCCTATCACAAGGTCACAATCAAGAAAATGAAAGATGGTGTCCCAAGATTTCCCTTCATCATTTAATGAAATGATATTTTAGGAGGTATTCCATCAAGTTCCCATGTGGAACCAATTTCCATGAGGAACCAAGGTTCAAGTGACCAAGATTCACCCACATCATTAGAGGGATTTTCTCAAGATACCCAAGCTATGTACTGAATGCATCGATACATCATGAACCATCCTAACCAATACATCATCATGCTAGCAAATAAATGTGCCAAATTACACCATGACTTTGATATCACTCAAATAAGACAACAACATCTTTCTACACCCCCACCTTCTATTCATCATAATCGTACATATCTACCACCTTCTTCTAGTCACCATGATTGTACACATTTTCCATCTTCATTCAATATCCCCATTTATTCTCAACCCATCAAATCCCACATCCCAATTGTATATCAAAATACCATCTCATACCAAAAACATTTCATTACACATCCCACTGTTAGAGTAATAAAGTCATCACCTAATTAATTAATTAATCATTAATTAATTGGGTCACTTCATGCTTTATTACACTAAAGCTAAACTTAGGAGTGCTTTTATTTCATCATTTTCTTTTATTAATTAGTTGCATTTTGCATGATTAAAGCTTCTAATATTAGAACATGTCTCATTCATTCCTATGAGGAAAATTGTCATGTTCTAATCTAACCCTAATATAGGGTTAGCTTTCATCCTTTTCATAAGGATTGATTCATTGTAATTATTTATCAATTCTATACAATGACATATTCATGACGGTTGTTCACATAATTCAAATTGGTGTTTTTCATTAGATTTGAGTTGTAGGGAAATCATATCTTGCTTATTTCTTCATAGTGTGGTAGGTTTATCGTTGTAGGTGTTTCATGGGAGTTGTGGATTGAATCAGTCAATTCCAACATGGTATCAAAGCACTAGATTTGTAGCTACCTTGTCCGCTTTTTTCAAAGAAATCAGCTCATGCAATAATATATATTATTTGCGGTCAAATTCTAAGCATTCTATAGAATCTAGAGCTTCCAGAATTGTCAGGTTTTCCTTTCATTTCATCAAAAAATCCTTTGTTTGTTAGATCTATGATGATTTTAAGACAGTATTTTTTTGCAAGATCTAAATTTGGATGAAAAATATGGGCACTTTCAGCTAAAATGGACACTGCCATCGTGTCCAGAGCAGCTGAAAACCTAAAGATTGCCTACCATTTTGTCAAATTTGGAGCAATTGTAAAAAATGAAAAAAAAATTAGCAACAAGGCTCTTCGTACGGATTGTACAAACCTACTGCCTCGAAATTCATGCACAAGTTATTAAAAAAATATATCTAGTTTTTCTTCTTTTTAACTTTTCCAAAAAATAAAAATAAAAATAAAAAATAAATTAAAAAATGAGCACTTTTTAGAGTCACACATCTTGAGACATATTGGTTCATCACTCTTCACAGGACTTCTTTGTCATCATCCTTTATATTTTTCTTCCCAAGGGAGGAATGTTTTTGAAATCAAAGGGGTAAAAACTTTATTAGAAATCAGAAAAGAGCATTACAATAATAACCACGGGACCCAGTCCCAGAAAACAAGGCGAAAACCCCACAACATAAAACAAAATCAACTATCCCCATGTATCCTCCTATCCTCTTCCAAGAACCGGTCTAAATCCAGATGCAGCTCAGGGTTAACTTGATCCCAATCCTCAACCTTCCAACCACTATCTTGCTCAGAGGCCCATTTGGCCAAGCAGTCAGCAGCACGATTCCACTCCCTTGGGATGTGAACAAAGGATGCCTCCTCCATCCGAGAACTAACTTGAAGAATCCGTTGAACCACCGAAGCCAACTGCCAATTTATATCAGATATCTTTCGCTCATTCAAGAGATTAATCAAAATCTGTGAATCAGCTTCACATATAACCTTTCTCCATCCCAAAGCAAGGGCCCTCTCAATAGCATGAAGAATTGCTAGACCCTCCATGAAGTTAACAGTCTTCACCCCCTCATGTATAGAGAATAGAAAAATCACCGAACCAGCTGAGTCCCTGCCAACCCCACCAATTCCAGCAGGCCCAGGATTTCCCCTAGAAGAACCATCAGTATTGATCTTTAAAAATCCATTGGGAGGAGGTAACCACCTTCCAACCCGTTGGACCCTCTTTTTCCCATGCCTACAGTTCCTAGAACTGACAAAAGATGAATGAATTTCTTGAAGACCTAGTCTGGCCACCAACTCAGCATCACCTCTCTCCAAGGGGAAAACCACATCACATTTAGCTAAAACAGACTCCTGCACCATTCCAAGCATACGCATCCAAACTTGCCGACCCACCAACTTCTGATCACGAAAAATTCTGCGGTTCCGCTCCAACCAAATCTGCCAAAGCAGAAAGGTAGGGCCCACGAACCAAACTTCCTGCAAAAAGGAAGCCATAGAAGGAGGTCTTCCCATACTATCCCAGAATTCAACCAAAGAGCACGCATGAATACAGGGAAGCTTCCACACCTCCCACCACCAATGCCAAAGTTGCACAACAAAGGGGCACCAAAAGAACAAATGTGAAGAATCCTCTTCCGCTCCCCCACACAAAACACAAATTGAAGGTCCTTGAAATCCCCGTTTACGAATGTTATCCCAGGTCAAGCACCTATTCCAAGCCAAAGTCCAAACAAAGCAGTTGCATTTAGGCCACGAGAGTTTATTCCACACCCTTTTCCACCAATGAACCTCTGCCCCAGTTAGCTTCTGAGCCAATAACACCTGATAACCAGAAGCAACAGAGTAAACCCCCTTAGGATTATGGGTCCAAGCAAGAATATCTTCTTCCAGAAGAGAACTACAACTCCTACTATGAAGAATCTTGTGAAGCTCAGCACTTTCTTCCGCAAGTCCCAAATCTGGCCACTCTGCGGGATCCTTCCAATGAGCTACCTCCAACTGACCAAAAGAAGCAACAGACTTGAAGTCACTCACCCTAGCCCAGCCAGCCTCGAGAAATCTTTGGCACAAAGGAAGTAGATTGGGGAACTGAGAAGTAAGTGGAGGGAATCCATCCCAAGAATCCGACCAGAAGAGAGCTTCAGTTCCTCGTCTACAGATCCAAAATAAACCTTCCTTAATAAGCTTTGCACCCTTCTGAAGAGTATTCCAAATCACTGAACCTTTCCCCTCAAGAGGGTAACGAGGAAGATCCTGCCGTGGAATCCCCGGGAAATACTTATGAGATAATATCCTGGCCCACGGCTGATCCTGTTCCACACACCATCTCCAAAATAGCTTAGCAGCCACAGCCACTCCAGATAACGCAGACTGTCGAAGACCAAGACCACCAAATTGCTTTGGGCTGCACACAACATCCCACCTAACCAGGCTCCACTTGGAAGAAGCCAAACTTCCCGCCCATAAGAACTGCCTTTCAAGAGAATCCAACTCCCTCAGAAAACCCATCGGAGCCACCTGAAGCATACATCTGTAGGTAGGGAGAGCCTGCACCACCGACTTGAGAAGCTGAACCCGCCCCGCAAAAGACAACCATTTGTGGGTCCAATGATTAACTTTTGCACGGAGCTTATCAATAATATTCTGCCAAGAACCCTTGGGAAGATGGCGAACAGAAATTGGGAAACCCAGATAAGTCAAAGGGAGAACCCCTATTTGAAACCTTAAGATATTAGCAATTCTTCTCTGTATGGGGCTCGGCGTGTTGAAGAAGAATATGGAAGACTTCTCCTCATTAATCAATTGTCCTGAAGCAACAAGATATATGTCCAACACCTGCCTCAAGTTAGTAGCTTCCCTAACAGTAGCCATCCCCATCAGGGCAGTATCATCAACAAACTGCAAATGAGATTGCGGAGGCAAGTCTCCACCCCATCGCCAACCTTGAATGATGCCAAGCTCCACCCTTCTTTTCAACAAACGACCAAGGCCTTCCACAAGAAGCAGAAAAAGATACGGAGAAAGAGGATCCCCTTGGCGCAAACCCCTAGAGGCACCAAAAAGTTCAGAATGATCTCCATTTATCAAAACTGAGAAGGAAACAGATGTGACACAGCTCATGACCCATTGGATCCACTCCTCACCAAAACCAAAAGCAACAAGGATCTTCTGCAAAAAAGACCATCTAACCCTGTCATAAGCCTTAGCCATATCCAGCTTAATGAACATAGCCTTCTCATGGGAGTTGTCCATGGAGTGGATGGTCTCCGTAGCAATGACAACCCCATCAAGAATCTGCCGACCTGCCACAAATCCACTCTGTTCCTCCGAAATCAACACTTTAAGCCACTTCTTCAGTCTCTCAGCCAATAACTTTGAGATGATTTTATAAGCCACATTGCAAAGAGAGATAGGCCGGAACTGAGATAACCTATCAGCCCCTTCACACTTGGGTATGAGAGCAAGGAAGGTGGAGTTCAGAGCACGAAGCATCTATTTATTCCTTTGGGACTCAAGGACAACAGCCAGAAGATCCAACTTTATGATATCCCATAATTCCTGAAAAAATTCAATTGGGAAACCATCGGGACCAGGAGCTTTACCCTTCTTCATCTGAAACACAATCCCCTCCAGCTCATCAAGAGAGATATCTTTCAACAAATACTCATTCGCCTCCCTGGAGACCAACTGAGGAATACAAGAAAGAACCTGTGCTTCCTCAACAGAGCCCCCTTGTGAATCCTCCCTAAATAAAGTAGCAAAATACTGAGATGCCTCAGCAGAGATTTCTTGAAACGAGGCAAGACGTTCATCCCTATCATTCACCAGAAAAGGAATGGAATTACCATGCCTCCTATCCTTCACAGAATTGAAGACGAAGGCGGTGTTTTTATCACCTTCCTATAACCATTCAACCTGGGCCTTTTGCTTCCAATAGATTTCTTCCTGCAATTCAAATTCCTCAATCACTTTCAAAGTCTTAGCCTCCTCCCTTAGAAGATCCTCAGAAGCCCCATTCTCACGAATCAACCGTGTAATATTATTTAACTCCTCCTGTGTGGCAACCTTAGCATGAAAGATATTACCAAAACATTGCCGATTCCACCTTTTAAGCTGATATTTGACAAACTGAAGAAGCTTGGAGAATGTGTACATTGCCGTACCAAAAGTTGGTCTACCAATCCGCCACCACTCAGCCACATAATCATGAAGAGTGGGATCCCGTAACCACATAAGCTGGAACTTGAATGAGGGAGACTGAGGCCCCCGTGCAGAGATAATACTAAGCTTAATAGGCCAATGATCAGAACCTCTCCAATCAAGAATTTCAGATCGAGTGGACCATAAGTTTCCAACCCAATAACAAGAAACCAAGAAATGATCTAGCCTCTCAGCAACACAACTCTCACCAATTCTCCTATTATTCCAAGTGAAGCGACCATTACTAGGTAGAACATCAATAAGATTTAATTCAGAAATGCTATCTCTGAATAACAGAGCAGAAGGCTCCAACCTAGGAATTCCACCTCTTTTCTCAGACAATTCCACAATAGCATTAAAATGCCAGCCATAACCCACGGATGGTAAGGAGCTAAGCTACGAACAAAACGAAGATGGGACCATAGAAGTTGTTTACCCAGAAACTCAACAGGAGCATACACATTAGAGAGGAGAATACACTCACCAGTCTCATACCAAGAGGCGACTAGGGATATAGAGGATCTAGAGGACATCCACCATAGAGGGAAAATCTTTCGAGGGTTCCAAAAGCAAGCCACCCCTCCAGAAGCACCAAGAGCCCCCACACACTGGCATTCACCATATTTCCACAGCTTAGGAGCCATGGCCAACATATTATCTACAGATAATTTAGTCTCCTGAAGAAAAAGAACATCCGGAGAATGATTCCTAACCAAATCACGAACAACTTTTTGTCGAGGGCCACTGTTCAAGCCCCTTACATTCCATGAGAGAACAATCATTTCTGGGGGCATGAAAAATGTGAATCAAGAGTCTTGACTGACCCTGACTCCACCAAAGTTTCCCCAGTTAATTTAATCTTCTCCATATCCTTTTTCCTTCCCAGCTTGGAAGTCCTGTCACCAACCCCTTTCTTCAGTTCATTTTGCTGAATACCTAAACGAGAGGAGGCCAAAGAGCTCTTCCCCACATCCTTGCCACCTTTCAGGGGCAATGGGGAGCCACCTCCACCACTCTTCGAAGCTCCAATAGAAGATTCTTGTTCAGTCTGGACAATCAATTGTTGATCCGTATCCATCTGCCCAACCCCAATCTCCTGCACATCCTGCATGGCCTCCAATGGTGGCCCATCCTGTCCTGTACCCAAAGTTCCCTGATCCAAGTTCAGCAACCCCGGATTCACTTCCTCCTGGCTGAGATCATCCAGCACCTCAAACCTATTAAAAGTTTCATCATCTTGCCTCTCCCTCAAGGTCCGCTTCTGGCCCCGATTCCTATTGCGAGCCTTAACAGGGACATAACCATCATCTCCATTACCATCACCCGGAATAGGCTCCTTACCATTATCAGTCCTAGGAGGATTACGAGAAGGCTGAGAAGGTTGGGGCACCATAGGCTTAGCCCTAGGGCACCTACGCTGCAAGTGACCATATTCATGACAAAGACGACACCGAAAAGGTAGGGTTTCGTAATCTAGCTGTTGAACCCAAGTATATGATCCAGCACTCACTTCAATAGAATCTGGCAGTGGCTTGCTTAAATCAATTTCTACACATATACGAGCAAAAGTCATTACCTTTTTATACTGCGTCTGTTGTGAAGACCCAATAGGTTTACCGAGCATTGAAGCCACCAAATGCAACACATCATCCCGCCAACACTCAACTGGAAACCACGGCAACCAAACCCAAACTGGAATCCGACTCGGTATTGCCTCAGTCGGGTTGAAGCCAGCATGCCATGGCTTGATAAACAAACCCACCTGGTTATAAAAATAGGGGCCACCCTCGAAGACCTTATTCCGATCTGCCATGCAATCAAAAGAGACCATAAAAAAGTTGTTCGCAAGGAGCCTAATCTCCATCTCCCCCTCCGGCATCCAAGTCCGTTGAGCCCAGGATTCCAAAAAATGCAGCGAGACTCTCAAACCCATGAACTTGCAATAAAAAGAGTGCCTTGAATAGTATTCAATATCATCTGCAAGCATTTCCATCGGGATAATCAGCTTCGGTCGCTCTTTGCATCTTTCCAAACACCCATTAATCTTCATAATTCGGGAACCATTAACCGATCCTAGATCATTCATCTCCATCTCTGAAGAAAATAGTGTATTATCAAAAACATTCACTCCATGCACCGAAGGCTTCGAACCAAATGCTGAACGGAAATCCAATTTGGGGCTAACCCCAGATGTTTCCCCACCCGGCATAGTAAAAAACAAGATCCCCAGCAGGCATGCAAACCCCCAGGACACTTTAGCAAGAAATGGAAAAAAGAAAAGACCCCAAGGGCAGGATCAAAACCCTTCCACCCACAAGCCACCCAAATAGTAGCAAGAAGGCCTCCAGAAAAGGAAAAAACCCCACCACCACAGCCCTGATAGCTTCAAAAAACCCCCCCCACAATGCAGAAGCGAGCAACACACAGAGAACGAGCTAGGGCACGGTCGCCCTAGCTCGACTTGCAGAGCACGCAAACGTCATCCTCAAATTTCTCGAAAAAACCCCAAGGGGAGGAATGTTATTTTCTGCTTTAGGATCTCTTTTTGGGTTCTACATCAGGCATCCACCATTGTGACATGAGTTTCTTCATTCTGGGGGGGCCTTCTAGTATCTTTCTGTCTCTCCTATGGAGACCATTGTATATATACTTATGTGATAGAAGATTTCTTTGAGGGGTATCATGTAATCCACCTTTTATCCTTCTTCTATTAGTGCATTACATTCTCTTATTTTCTCTCTTTTGGAGGAAATTTTTATTCCCATATGGTTTTCTACCTTTCTCCAGTTATGAGAGTTTCATTTATGTATATGGGTAACTCATCAGCCATTAGGGCAGGACCCATTCATGCATCTATTCAAGTATTTCTTTATCATAGTTTAGTTTCTCCCTATTTCATCTTAAGGGGAGTTTTAGAGTAATAAAGTCATCACCTAATTAATTAATTACTTAATCATTAATTAATTGGGTCACTTTATGCTTTATTGCACTTAAGCTAAACTTAGGAGTGCTTTTCTTAATTAGTTGAATTTTGCATGATTAATGCTTCTAATATTAGAACATGTATCATTCATTCCTATGAGGAAACTTGTCATGTTCTAATATAACCCTAATCTAGGGTTAGCTTTCATCATTTTCATAAGGACTGATACATTGTAATTATTTATCAATTATGTATGACAACATATTCATGACAGTTGTTCACATAATGCAAATTGGTGTTTTTCATCAGATTTTAGTTGTAGGGAAATCATATCTTTCTTATTTCTTCATAGTGTGATAGGTTTATCATTGCAGGTGTTTCATAGGAGCTGTGGATTGAATCAGTCAATTCCAACACTCACAACCTCAAATTTTCATCCCTTATCCTCATATCTCAAGATTCATACCATCAAACGCATCTTACCACCTCCAAACCTCAACTCCAGTTTCTTCAAACCACATCTCATCTACCTAGTAAAACTTCCAATATTCTAATCCCATTTCATCATATTATAATACTAGCACATATCATCCTCACAACCTCCCATCTCCAACTATCAGCCACTACCCCTCAATTTCACAAACATTTTAGCCCAAGATGTGTAGAAAATTATGAATATGCTCAAGGGACTTCAACTATGACATCAAAAAAAATATTAAACATTTCAATAAATATTTCCTTATCCTTTCAACAACTCCATCACAATGATCCCCTTTCCCAAAAAAAATGAGATGCCTAAATTTGAAAATTACGAAGAAAAGGTAGATCCTATGGAACATCTTAAATAATTCTATATCACATTCTAGAGGTCCTTTATTAATGAATACCTCTTGATATCATTCCATAGAAGCTTGGGTGGAAAAGCCCTTAATTATTTCAATCACCTCCCCTATGGGACAATCACAACATTTTTTGAGCCAGCCACCAAATTTCTCACTCACCTTTCCTATAACATAGAACATGATATCAACATGATGGACCTTTGTAATAATAAAATAATATTTATGAAATATTTTCCTCATTCTTGGCAAGCACTAGTCACTTTGCATGACCCATATCCAAAAAATAAATTATCACTATCTTTGCTAAGAACTTAAACACTCAATTGTGCTTCCATATCCAAATGAAATGTGCTTACTCCTTTAATGAGATCATGCAAAAAGGAGTTTCTATAGAGAAAGAACATATATTCAAAAGACTACTATAGATATATAAATAAGGAAAAGACAACAATCATCAATCTAGTGACAAATATCACTTTTGGAATTTAAAAAAACATGGTCAAGGATGGTGTGACCAATGCCAAACTTGTTTAAAATATCCAAATACTTGAACCATCATTATCTCAAAATAGTCTAGCTCCTGAACACAATGTTTTTTATCCCTAATGTTCAATCAAAAATATATGCTTGATGTGTATACACTCCCTTGGGTGATCCTATTGAATCCATCCTCCAAAAGCTCGTCCAATCCAACATCATCCAATTTCCACCTATCAAACCACTTCTTCCTAATGTTTCTAAGAATTCTTCATACAAATAACATGAATTTTGTGACTATCATAGGGTTCATGGTCATAAAGCATCCTCTTGCATGAAACTCAAGAACATGACCCGAGATCTTATCGATCATGGGGAAATCTCTATCGAAGTAAAAAAGTCCCCTAATGAACACTTGGGTATCTAAAAATAACCATTTCCTCAGCATAAAAATGGTAAATCTTCCACATAATACAATACATTTCCATATAACTACAAAAAATTTCTCATATGATTCATTCATTAGCCATATTGAACAAATTATATCCCAAGTGGTTAATGTATTGATACATCATGAATCATCTTGACCAATACACAATCATTCTCAAAAATAAATGTGCCAAATTACACCGTGACTTTGATATATCTCAAATCACCCAACAACCTCCTCAAATCAGATCATTGGAGATGTGACCATAATAATAGTATAAAATAAATATGCTAGATCCAAACAAACTTAAAGCCTATTTAATTCCCCAAGTTATGATCCCAATAAGATATTTGAAATTCCAAAGACTGAGAACCCATTAAAGTGACATGAAAAACATGAAAAACTAAAGAAAAATTATTCTAAGACCTTGAATATTATCCTATTGGTGATGTGCTGTCACATTGATGTGGAACAACAACCTTTTTCGGGTATGTACAAGATCATCATGGAAAAAATAGACCCCTAAGTGGTGAAAAATTCAAAAAAATTAGAGTTAAGAACTTGACGTAAAAATTTAAATAAGTTATCTATATTATTTCAAAAATATGTAAGAATAGAATTTGTAGCTCAAATTGAATGTGATTTCTAAACTATTAGGTTTATTTAAAAAAAATTCTATTTGGTGAAAATTTGAAATTTTAATGCAGTAGCACTCAAATTTCAAGGGAAAAATAAGTAGGTGTCTATCTGACCACCCTAACCACAATAAAATGATAATATTTTTTTATAAGATTTTAGATATAAGTAGAGGACTCATATCTTGATGTGATGCATATTTTTTTGTAATTTTTTTCCAAGTAAATAATTAATTATGAAATTTTTATTACAACTTTTAAAAAATATAAAAACTCATATGTTTGACCACCTTAACATGGTCAAAACTTCATGAAATTCATTTTTTTTAATCATATAGTATGCAAAGCATAGAATGTGATGCATGTTTCAGATTCAAAAAATGTGATATCGTTTGAAAGCTATAGATGTTTTTCAATGAATATATCAATTAGGACTTTAGTCGTAATTCAAATAGAAAACGAATAAAATTATTTATTAAATTAAAATTAAAGCATAATTTATATTGGTGGAAATTTGAAAATATCTTTTAAAAACCCTTTTCATTTTATCAATTTTGGGTAAAAAAATGTCATCAGCCACATACCTTACACATACCCATCATATCACAACTTTTTGGCCCATCATGATCCTACACATACCCTTGAACCCAATCCCTTGGATAATATGAGCTTGTTCCAATCCATTTTATTAAATAAAATCAATGAAACTAATGGGATATGTGTGAAACATGATATAAAACTAGTTTAAAACATGATGAGATGAGTTCTCAATGCTAAGATGCTTGATAAAATGGATGCAATCTATGCTAAATGTAAACAAAGCTCAAAGATGAAACCCATTTAAAGAAAACTATGCTAAAAATGGATGTAATCTAAGTTAACATGGAAGCCATTAATGGATGCTTAAGCTAAATATGGATGAATCTTAAACTAAAATTCTAAAAGTACTTAATATGGATGCAAGTGAGTACGAATTTCAACAACATAACTTTTCTATCAAAAGATGGATCCACTTCTCTCCAAATAGTGATGAATTTATAGGAAAGCAAATGAAAAATCAATGGATGAGATTGATTTGGTCAAACAAAGGTGAAGATGAAAAGGTGAAAAGGATGGTGGGTATGTGCATGATCATCATGGAAAAAATAGGCCCTTAAGTGGCAAAACATTTATAAAAATGAGAGTTAGGCAACTTGACGTAAAAATTTGAATACGTTATTTAAATTATTTTAAAAATATGTAAGAATAAAATTGAATGTAGTTTCTAAACTACTAGGTTTATTTGAAAAAAAAACTATTTGGTGAAAATTTGAAATTTCAATGCAGTAGTACTTAAATTTCAAGGAAAAAGTAAGAAGTAGGTGTCCATCTGACCACCCTAACCACAATTAAATGATAATATTCTAGATATAAGTAGAGGACTGATGTCCCAATGTGATGCATATTTTTTTGTAATTTTTTTCCAAGTAAATAATTAATTATGAATTTTTTATTACAACTTTTAAAAAATATAATTTTTTTTATGTTTGACCACCTTAACTTGGTCAAAACTTCATGAAATTCGCCTTTTTTTAATCTTATAGTATGTGAAGCATATAATGTGATGCATGTTTCAAATTCAAAAAATGTGATACCATTTGAAATCTATGGATGTTTTTCAATCACCCTATCAATCAAGACTTTAGTTGTAATTCAAATAGAAAATGAATAATAATTATTTATTAAATTAAAATTAAAGAATAATTTATATTGGTGGAAATATTAGAATCTCCTTTAAAAAACCCTTTTCGTTTCATCAATTTTGGGTAAAAAAAAGTCATCAGCCATATACCCTACACATACCCATCATATCGCCACTTTTTGGCCCATCATGATCCTGCAAATACCCCAGTGAAACATGGATCAAGTATTTTCATCAATGGATGAGAATTACGGATCACATGGATCAAGAAAAGAATCAAGGGATAAGAATGATTCAAACAAACACACTTTGTAACAAATTTGAAAGTTTGTTACAAAGTTTGTTTGAAAGAAATCATTCCTTTTTTGGAGCCAAATAGGAGAATATTCCTTTGGAATATTCTCTATGCAAGTGGATTTGGAGGTTAAATTAGCAATTTAGTTATTAAAACTAAATTTGAATGTGCAAGATCAAGAATAATAGGATATTCATTATATTATTGATTTATTTAATGAAAAAGGGGATAAGTGACATTTAATTAAATAATAAATAGTATTTAATGAAATGAGAGGAAACAAGGTTTAAATTAAATTATTGAACTTATTCAATTAAACAAGGTGAAATGTTAGTGTGAGAGGGGGTGAATTAACCCAATTACCTACCAATTAGATTAATAGATGAAAATGACACATTTAATTAAATAACTAGGCTTATTTAATTAAACAATTGAAAAGAAGATGGATTTTAGGATGAAACAATGTTATTATATCGGATTCAAATGTGTAATATCATTTAGGAAATATTTAAGTGTCTACATTTTTCCCCTCTTTGAAGTGAGGTACCTATTACATTGGTTTAAAGATTGACACTCTTCGAATTAATGCTATTGCTTAGATCAAAAATTGAAAAATTATTAATTATTTAGATGCCCCACTATTGCTCGAGTGAAAGGAAAGTAGACTGGTACCCTACCCGCTCAAGAGATTGGGAAAGACTTTTGAATTTTGGGTAGATCTCTCGAAAAAGGTGAAACATTGATTCAAGGGTCTCAAAAGGCTCTGGGATGTAAGAACATGTAAAAAATGGTGCAAAATAAGCTTCATTAGGCAGGAATTGGTGAAATTGGTCAAAAACTCTAGCTACACTCTCAAATTAGGGATAAAAGCCCTAATTTTTAGGCTTAAATATAGGCTAAAGGGTCACTTTCAAATCATTTGTACATTCACACTATAGAAATTTTATGCATTTTGAGCTTTGAAACCTTGGAAAGATGGCAAGATGTTTTCACCCTATTCAACTTTTCGACCGAGTTTGAGAGTTTTAGCACCAAGCAGATGTAGGACCTTGGGTATGTGACTCGAAAATATTAGTCGTTATGTGTGAACAAGATTTCTGGAATAACTGTGTGCACATCTATCATAGACTGTGGAAACAAAATGTTACTAATAGTCGTTATGTGTTAATGATGTTTGGTGGAGCTATTAGTTGGATGAGTAAGCGATAGGTTGTAGTCACTTTGTCCGTGAAAAAGGAAGAGTATATGTCATCCACTCATGCTTGTAAGGAAGGTATTTGGCTTAAGAGATTGTGTTCTAATATTAGTTTAGATGCAAGATGGATTACTATTTGTTGTGACAATCAAAGTGTGATTTTCCTACCAAAGAATCGTACCTTCCATGCAAGAAAAAAGCACATTGATGTTCAGTATCATTTTTTTTGTGATATGGTAGAAGATGGAAAGGTGAACTTGGAGAAGGTTAACACTTTGGTGAATGTTGCAGATGCACTAACAAAACTAGTGAGCACAGAAAATTCAGATAATGTTATGATTCCATGGACCTTGGAGCCTTGAGTAGATAATTCTGTATGACTCTTATCAGGTCTTTGACAAGTGGGAGAATGTTGGGTTTAAGGTGTCTCAACCTTAGAGTCCTAATATTGATTTATTTGATGTAATTAATGTATTTATTTATATTATTTAATTGCCTATGGTGTCATGTCATTAATCGAGACCCACCATTTGGTTGGCATCTTGGTCAGAAGTGATAGGATGACACATAATAAACCCATGTGGACATAAGCATCCCACTTTGGAATCTGACATATGATAGATTCTATGATGCATCATAAGGCATCTTTGAATGCATGGGTGAAAGTTGGCACCCAAGTTGGGTTATGACAGGATGTAAAAGAATCAACTATATTTAGGTAGTTATGATAGATTCTCTTACAACTATAAGTGTTGTCTGTGTGATAGATTCCATAGTAGTTGTAAGATGTGTAAGGCATCTTTCATAGCCTATTTTTAGCATATTTTATGTGTCCAATCTTGGAAGAATATTATTTACATGTTTGACCATTGTAAGAGGTGTAAGGGAATCCAGTATAAGTGTCCAAATGCATCTCTAAGGTGTTAGAAATTGTGATATGTCATTTTGGATACTCTGCACCTTCTAGATGCTTCTTGAAGTTTGTAACACTCTATTTATTGAGTGCCTTGAGTTGTAGAATGCATAGTTTGTTTTGCAAGTAACGAAGTGTTGGCAATATCACTCCAAAACAGGTGTTCATGTTGAAGCACTTGTGTAGAAGCTTTGTACTTGGTGATATGTTGTAACTTCTATTTGATATAATAGAGAAAGTATTATGCTTTTGGAGGAAAAGGGTTTTCCCTGTGGTATATTTTGTGTCACTATTTTATGCCTTATTGTTGTTCTACTTCCATTATTCTATGTATGTCCTTCTCTTATTGTAATAGTAAAAGATGTTAAAATAAATTGTTTGTAACTCTCCCTTGATTAGATTAGTTTAAGAAGTTGTTTCTACTCACCTAGCTTCCTTTCAAGCTAGTCCAACTTGGATGGGTAGCTTTATGGAACCTTTATATGGATTCTCAGATTTGTAATAAGTTTTGATGGTAATATTTGCCATAATATTTGATGGTCATATTTGTTATAGGATCAAAATAATCAAAATATCCTAATTATTTAATTAGATTTAAATAATAAATATTATGTCCTTATCCACCATCTACTAGGACATGGTTGATTGTATTTTTAAGGATATGTGCTTCAAGATATAGAAAATTGTTTTGAGATGGATTGATGGAACCAACATCTTTAGTGATAAGTTTGAGGGACTGCAAAGAAGATAATTTTCCTATCATGGCTTGAAATTGATTAAGATTAATATCAGTAGGGACATATGATTATTGAAGGGAATTCTTGAGAAGATCTTTGTGGATGGGGATTGTTTGAAGTATCTCAAGGATGGATATTTATGCTAGTTTTTCCTAAGTGATCAATTATGTTATATTTTTGTGTAGGTTGGGAGTAGGATGAGGCTCCTTGGATGGTGACTCGACCATGTCAAGTAGTAATGACACAATTAGGTACTTTGATGATTATAGTGGCTACTTGGGAAGGAATTTTATATACAACTGATGAAAATTCAAATGAGATATTGTTATAGGTATAGGGTGTTGAATTATAAGATGTGGAAGCTTTACCATTATTATCATAATGGAAATGTTGCATGTATATACATAGTTTTTTGTTAGGTGACTTTTGTCCTTCAATGACGATCTCTCCTTGACCAATGTGATTTTGGATTAAGTTTTTAAGTCTCATGCAAGAGGATATTTTATGTCCACGATTATGATTATAGTCATAAAAATCATGTTCTTTAAACCACGAGGGATTAGGAAAATCTAGACCAGGGGGATCAATAGCTAGAAGTTGGATCACATTGGCTTGGACTAGCTTTTGGAAGATGGATTTGATAGGTTCACCTAGGGGAGTGTATTCTCTTCAAGTATACATTTTTGGTTGAAATTTAGGGATAACAAAACTTTTTTGGGGAGATAGATTATGTGAGATGATGATGGTGGAGGTATTTGAAAATTTTGTACATGTTTGGAATCAATCGCATTATTATTGACTATGTTCTTATTTTTGTTCTAAAAGAAAACTTTATGACTAAATTGATAATTTTCCTTTCTCTCTTTATAGATATTTACTAATTTTTTTAGCTATAAGTGCTTTCCCTAAGGAAAATTGTTTTCCTATTATTCATCAAAAGAGAGAAAACATTGCATCTATAAATGAGATCACATTTCAAAATTTAAGTTTTAGACAAATATAGTTACAAGATATTTTTTAGCTATGGGCCATGCAAAGAAACTAGTAAGATGTCCCCATCATTGTAAGAAAGAGGCAAATATTTCACCACTCTTTTGTTTTATATTACATATATCCCTCATGATGATGTCATATTTAATATTTTAAGAAAAATGTGTGACAAATTTTGTTTCTAGCTCAGATAATGTGGTGGTTGTCCCATGAGGGAGGTGGGTAAATCAATCAAGGGATTTTCCACCCAATCTTCTAGGGAATAGTCTTAAGAGTTATGCATCAAGATAGCATACCTCTTTGCATGCTATGTAGGACTCTTTAAGGTGCTCCCTAGGATCTCCCTTTCCTTTGTATTTATCGAATTTAGGAATTTCAAAAATTTGGGGGAAAGGAGATTATTGTGATTGACTTGTTGAAAGGATAAGGACATAGTTCTTGAAAGGTATGGTTTTTCTTTTGATGTCCTAAATTTTTGGATATCACAAAGGAATAGAGCAATAGATAAATGAATTTATACAATTATAATGCAAAAATAAATGACATAATAGATAACAAAATTACACAGACACAAACAAAATTTTTACTATGATTCACACATTTTCAGATACGTCCACAAAATAATAATCTAGTTTATTAAATTTATAGCAAAGAATAATTTATGATAATTGTGAAGCATTTTTTCCTTAGTCATTTTTTTTTATTTTCGGATTTTATATTTTTGGCTTCGAATGTGTCTGCACTCAAGTAGAGTTGTCGAAAAGGTGCACAATGTACCATGTGGTGGCTGCATGGATTTCATTTATTTCCTTCCTTTTAGGAGAGAGTCAGGACACATGTCAACTCGACATATATTTTCTTAAGGATGATTTTCACTAGTCTGAGAATCCCCGCCCACTCGACATGTCATCTCTTCAAGTGCTATGGGTAGTTTGCACTTTCATGAAGTGATCTCTTATGGAGTTTGTTGGAGCTTGTTGGGTCCTTTTTGTTTCCAAGATAGGAAACTTGAGTTGGTGTTGTTGGGCTATGTGATTGGACAACTAGACTTTTTCCAGGCTATTTCCTAGGATATGATCATTTTCACATAACGATCTTTGCTCAATATCTAAAGAGCATTAATGTGACAGTTGAGAATTGATGAATAAAGACTGCTATGAGCTAATTAAATATCTACGATCAGATTGTGAGCTATCAAATGCCAATATCTAGTAGTAATTACTTCTAAAAAGTGGTGGTGGTTTTCTTCTTTTGTAGCTATAATTGAGAGGCGGGGATAGAAGGAAGGGGTTCCAAGTTTCAGTTTCCTTTCATGAGGAAATTTTTCTTTAGTTTTCTAAGGTTATAGAAATATTTCAAAAGTAGAATTAGAAAAAAATACTTTTCTCTAGCATTTTATATTATTTATACTCAAACTATTAGTAGATTGGCATCCAACCTCTGTTTTAAAGTTCATTTGATATTTAAGCATGAACTGTTTGGAAGAAAATTTTGAGACTATGCATGTTATGACCTTTATCAATTTTCCTTCTTTATGCTTTTGTTCAGAATAAAACACTATGTCAAGTTGAATTCAAATAGTTTAAGGTGTTTATTTTCATGTTGTATGCTTATATGGTAGGATAATAACTTGTGGAAATTGGATTAATGAACATTGCCTATGGGGAGATTTGAAAGACTGCACTATACATGTATTTAGCCTTTGTTGTTTGTTCTCTTCCCAACAATGAAGGGTTGTGGCGTTCTATGTCTAATATATCATTTATAGGAAATATTGGGTTTGAAATTTTGCAAAAGCTTTGGAATATCACTATTTTTTATGTTTTATGTTTATATTTCAGGTATGTGCAGGATCATGATGGGCCAAAAAGTGGCGATATGATGGGCATGTGGCTGACGACTTTTTTTTACCCAAAATTGATGAAAAAAAAGGGGTTTTTAAAGGAGATTCTCAGCTTTCCATCAATATAAATTATGATTTACTTTGAATTTAATAAATTATTATTATTACTTTTCTATTTGAATTATGACTAAAGTCCTCATTGATAGGCTGATAGAAAAACATCTATAGCTTTCAAACAGTATCAGATTTTTAGAATCTAAAACATGTGTCATATTCTATGCTTTGCATACTATAGGATTAAGAAAATAAAAATTGAATTTCATGAAGTTTTGACCAAGTTAAGGTGGTCAGACATACGAGTTTTTATATTTTTTAAAAGTTGTAATAAAAATTCATAATTAATTATTGACTTGGAAAAAAATTACAAAAAAATATGCATCACATCGGACATGAGTCCTCTACTTATATCTAAAATATTATAAAAATATGATCATTTTATCGTGGTTAGCGGCCGATTGCACCTACTTATTTTTTTCCCCCGAATTTAAGTACTATTACATTGAAATTTCAAATTTTTACCAAATAGATTTTTATTTTTAAATAAACCTAGTAGTTTAGAAACTACATTCAATTTTCTACAGATTCTATTCTTACATATTTTTGAAATGATATAGATAACTTATTCAATTTTTTATTTCAAGTTGCCTAACTCTAATTTTTCTGAATATTTTGCCACTTAAGGGCCTATTTTCTCCATGATGATCCTGCACATACCCTTTCCTTCTACCCTTTTCTCCAAAACTCAGAGAAGAGTTGACTTTCTATAAAAAATATTGGAGGTATTCAATGAGGAGAAAATTAGTCCCCCACTCACTGAATTTCCCATAAGGCTCTCAGAGAGGTGCAAGCTTTGATGATCAAGGGTATGTGCAGGATTATAATGGGCCAAAAAGTGGCAATATGATGGGTATGTGGATGATGACTTTTTTTTTACCCAAAATTGATAAAACAAAATAGGTTTTTAAAGGAGATTCTCATCTTTCCACCAATATAAATTATGTTTTACTTTGAATTTAATAAGTAATTATTATTCATTTTCTATTCAAATTATGACTAAAGTCCTAATTGATAGACTAATTGAAAAACATCTATAGGTTTCAAACTATATCACATTTTTGAATCCAAAACATGTGTCACATTCTATTCTTCACATACTATAGGATTAAAAAAATAAAAATTAATTTCATGAAGTTTTGACCAAGTTAAGGTGGTCAGACATATGGGTTTTTTATATTTTTAAAAACTTGTAATAAAAATTCATAATTAATTATTTACTTGGAAAAAATTATAAAAAAATATGCATCACATTGGGACATGAGTCCTCTACTTATATCTAAAATATTATAAAAAAAATATTATCATTTTATTGTGGTTAGGGTGGTCAGAAAAATACCTACTTATTTTTTCCATGAAATTTAAGTACTACTGCATTGAAATTTCAAATTTTTGGCAAATAGATTTTTTTTTTTAAACAAACCTAGTAGTTTAGAAACTACATTCAATTTGCTACAGATTCTATTCTTACATATTTTTAAAATAATATAGATAACTTATTCAAAATTTTATGTCAAGTTTTTCTAACTCTGATTTTTCTATTTTTTTTGCCACTTAAGGCCCTATTGTTTCCATGATGATTTTGCACATACCCTTAATGACTCTCTTTTGAGCACCTGGTGGGACTCAAAGTTTTTCAAATGCCTAATTAGAAGTTAGAAATATTTCTTAAACCAAGCCAAAGAAAGAAGTTGGGAATTTCAAGCCCAAAATCCAAACAAGAGCATCTTCAAGAGGCCATTTCCAGTACTCCTAGTTACATGCCTCAATACCTAGGAGAAGAAGACTTACAAGTTTTGTATCACCTATAAGGAGCAATAGAGTGAGAATATCCCAATATTCAGAGCCTTATCTACTCCACCTAGAGGCTTAACCTTCCAAATCAGAATACATGTATACCCGATTCATAGGAATATTTTATCTATGGCTCACGTAGTTGCCCCTGATCCTAGAAATTTCATGACTTGGGATAGTGGTAGTTCGCTACAAATACCTATGCCCCTAGACATATGGCCTTTCATACCCGCTAATTCCCTCAAGGCTATCCCAATTTTTTTTGGAGAATATTTCGAAACCCCCTCTAAACACCTTCAAGATATAGCAGAGGTATGCATGGTGCATAACATAGCATAGGAGAATATTGCCCTTAGGCTGTTGTTGCATCTTTTAGAGGAAAGGCTCAAGATTGGTATTGATCTTTGGCCTCTAGTTTTATCCTCTCTTGGGATCAGCTGAGAGAGAGGTTGTTCGAATGCTTCTAAAAGAAGGGTGATCATTCTTCATTTCTACATCAACTAATCACCATCAAAAGAGCCTCGTAAGAGGCGACGAGCAACTTCAACACTAGGTTTCACAAAACTTGGAAAAAAATCCTTGTGGCTGCTCGACCCCCAGCTTCGATGGAATTTATGTTCTACCTAAAGGATTTCAATTTAGACATCATGGTGGTGATAATCTCCATGGGAGGATATATCTTGCTCGACACATAGGAGTTGGTTGTGCACATGAGAATAGTTTGATCAATGACGAAAATATTTTTCCCTGACCTTTGATGTTGTATTTGTAGAAATCTATGACAGTCTTTGGGAAGAAGCTACTCCAAGCACTTTTGCTATACAACTGAGATCGACTATGCTCCAATCCATGTACATGTACCCTACCATGTAGCCTAGCATGTCGAGCTCTCCTTCTGTACGAGAAGACATTAGTGACATGAAGAGTCTCATGCAAACTTTTAATAATGAGTTGGTTATCATCAAATGCCAAAAGTAGTACCTCTGAAGCAAACCACAAAAACCTATGGTGGAGGAAAGCCATCCTATCAAAAAAATACATATCAAGGACCTTCCAGAGGAGGAGGTCAACAAAAAAAATCCACAAACCAGATAGTTCTGGTTACCATGCCACTTCAAGTAGTCAAGGATAGTCATAGTAAAGAGTTAATCCTAGGCCAAAACAACTTGGTTGAAGATGAGAATGTATAGTGCTTCCCATGCATTGATAATCATATACCCCAAAAAATTTTGAGGGGAAATATGCAACAGAAGATAGCAGAACAAAGAAAAAAGGGCGTGCTTCTGAATGTCGATGAATATGAGTCCTCTAAGATGGAAAATGCCCACTTTAGAGTGTAAATGCAAGGAATTTCCTTGGAGCAAGAATCGGATATTGTGCCTGATCAAGCACATTTTTCCTGGATGGAGGAAGAAGATGTAGTATTCACAAATGAAGCCTCAAAAAATAGTACTCCACAAGTATAGTTGGCCTATAACACGAGATCCAAAAGGATTCTCATAGGAGAATACGTGCAACAAGCTCTACCACATCAACTGCCATTGCAAGAAAAGCAGGCTCCGAAGGCCACAGGCTGACCTACTCAATAGCTACGAACTTCATTGTTGCTAGAGAAGGATATGAATAAGGCACCAAGTCCATTCATGACAAAACATTTTCTTCTAAAAACAAGAGAGATACCACTATTTAAACCCAAGGTCCAATTAGTTAGAACACTCAATTTGGTGGAACAGCTGAAGAAGGAACCTACTAATGTATCTATGTGGTATGTTGTATCCATCCTTGAACAAAATACATTACTTTAGGAAGTATTAAAAAAGGAGGAACAAATACCATAGACAGACGCAATTCCATTATGCAATCAAAATAGAGACGAAGGATCTACATCAAGCCCTCAAGCTCCAAAAGAAACAACTTATGTAAGAAACATGGATAATGCAAAAGAGAGAGGTAAGCAAGCAAAAGACCACATATTTCTTTTTAACACTTATTGTGGGAGATAAGGTTTTGCATAATAACATGATTGATTCATGGGCTAGCACAATGGTCATGCCAAAACAAGTGGCTGATGCAGTAAAACTTAAATATGAGACCCTTGAGAAAGGAATCATGCAATTATATGGGAAGAAGGTTCCAACCATCAGTTGGATAAAAGATCTATCTCTAACCCTCTTCTCATGTCCAATCCAAAAAGTCACACAAGAAATAGTAGTGATAGACATTCCCCCTATCTTCGGGATGTGTCTTTCAAGAGATTTGACAATGAAGCTTGGTAGGTACTTAGTGCTTGATTGGTCCCACCTGATATTGAGGACCAAGCACGGGGCGAAGATGAAGATTTTTTCCAAATCTTTGCATATAAAACACATAGTGTACAATGTAGTTCTATGTTTTGAAGTGGCACATACCTCTATATCCGAAAGGGAGAGATACTATGTAGAGATGTTGGAAGATGAAGAAGACACGAGTGATCGAACTCTTGAAGAAGTGAAGCCACAATAGGAGGGTCCCCAAAGAGAACAATTTGGACTGTGCAGCAAGAGTTACATATTAGAAGCAACATAGAATATGGAGGGAAATACAGATTCATACATTCTTATTAACAAAAAATTTGATTACAACTGTTCAAAAACATCGGGGCTTATAGATTCAACTCACAAGCCTCATACAACATGCTCAAAATACAAAATTCCTATATGCTCCTTAATGCGAGCTGAAATATTACCTATCAAAACTTATTTTTTTCTAGTCTAATATTCATCTAACTAATTTTCTAATGATCTATTACAATGATTTATATCACATCTTGAGATCCAAAATCATTTGTGTCAGCCAAAGATTATTACAATCTCCAATGAAAGAAAATGTAGTGTGTGCATGAATGGGTCAACCTCAAATTTGAATTACTCCTCAGTGAATGCATAGGATGAAGTGTGTACCTATAATTAAGGTCATGGAAACTCCACAAAACAATTCAAATCACATTGTCAAGATCTGCAAGATGCATGAAAGATCCACGAGCTATCAAACTAGTCATTAGGTTAGAAAATTATTCTGATGCAGTTTCAAGAAACTACCAATAAATCTAGAAGTGATGACTTGCTAGAAAAAGATCCAATCATGCTCAAATCTTGGAACAAGGAAAATGAACATGTCCATGATGTGCACATAGATCCATGAGGTCTATTGAGAAAATATGATGAATCCACCAACTTGAATTGAACAAGAACAAAAACTAAAAGAAAAATATTTTTGGTTGATGCAAGATTGTCAAGAACCAAGGATGCTCCTGCATCAAACATCCAGGGTTATTTGAAAAGTGAGTCCCTCACTTTGCTAGGTCTAAGGGAAAACCAAAACAGTCTACCTCAGCCTAAGAAATCCAAGAAGAATCCTCCACTGGTCTTCCTTTCCACTTCACAATATATTCTTTCTACTGTCTTCCATGAGTTTTCCTCCCATCTTTGATATCCAAAATCTCTTCAATCTCATCTGATTGTTGTTTATGAAACTGATTCTCCAATTTTTCTTTACTATCTTCACTAAATTTTGCTTCATGGTACTGGCGTAGATCTGCAATGTTGAATATAGGTGATATACCCATGGCATCCAATAACTCCACTTCATATGCATTTCCTGAATCAAATTTCTTCAAAATATTATAGGTTCCAAACTTCTCTTCAACTTATTGTATGTGCCAACTAGAAATATTTCCTTTCTCAAATATACCATCACTTCATCTCCAACTTTGAACTCCTTATGTCTCCTCTTTGCATATGCTTTCTCTTTATACTTTTGGTTCATATCTTCCAATTTCTCCTTCACTTGAGTATGCACTCCCTTCATATGCTCTACAAATTCCCCTACTTTTGCACTCCTTTTATCTTCCATACTAATGTCTCTCAACTCTTATATAATTCTAGGGTGAACTCCATTAACAATCTCAAAAGGTGTCTTTTTGGTATTACTGTTCACTGAATTATTGTAAGAAAACTCTATTTGTACAAGGACTAAATCCCAACTTCTGGTCTTCTCTCCAACTAAACGCCTTAGAAAATTCCCCAAACTCTTGTTTACTACCTTTGTTTCTTCATCAGTCTGTGGGTGAAAATTAGAACTGAACTTCAAATCTATCTTTAACTTCTTCCAAAGTGTCCTCCAAAAGTAACCAACAAACATTTTTATCTCTGTTTGAGACATTACTCCTAGGTAATCCATGCAATCTGACCACTTTGAAAAATAAGTCTACTACATGTATTGCATCTGATGTCTTCTTACAAGGTATGAAATATGCCATTTTAGAAAATCTGTCTACCACCACAAATATAGAATCATTACCTATCTTTGTCTTCGGCAAACCAAGTATGAAATCCTTGGTGATATCCTCCCAAGGTCTCTCGAGAACTATCAAAGCCTTATACAATCCAACATTTTGACTAATCCCTTTTGCAACTTGACAAACTCTACAACTTTGCACAAATTTCCTAACATCCTTATGAATCTGTGGCCAAAAGTAATTCTCACTTACCAATGCTACTATCTTATCAATCCCAAAGTGTCCTGCCAATCCTCCACTATGTTTTTATTTTACCAAGTTGTCCCTCATTGAACTATGGGGTATACACAACTAATTTCCTCTGAAAAACATGTCCTCTTGAATGAAATAATCCAACCACTGACTCCTATCCTCCAAAACTTGTTCTTTACAAGCTCTCCAACGTTCTACAAAATTTGAGTCTTCCTCATACAAGTTCTTCAATTCATCAAAACCTAATACCTCTACTCTCATCTCTGCCATTAAATTCCTTCTCCTACTCAAAGCATCAACAACTATATTTGAATTTCCACTCCTATGTTTAAAAAAAAAACTATAACTCTGCAAGAATTCTACCCATCTCATGTGTCTTTGATTCAACTTACCTTGACTATTCAAATATC
This sequence comes from Sequoia sempervirens, assembly GCA_007258455.2. Lineage (NCBI taxonomy): Eukaryota > Viridiplantae > Streptophyta > Pinopsida > Cupressales > Cupressaceae > Sequoia > Sequoia sempervirens. The sequence goes on from VDFB02281492.1 coordinate 504,157,822, forward strand.
GCAATGCTTAATCATTTGTATACAACACAAAATCCTTAGGAAACAAATAATGTCTCCACTTCTTCAAGGATTGAACTATGGTATAAAACTCCTAATCATACACTGAATATATTCTCCTAGCATCATTCAATTTCTCACTGAAATAAGCTATAGGTCTTCCTTCTTGACTCAACACTGCTCCAATTGCATTTCCACTTGCATCACAATCTACCTGAAATACCTTACTAAAATATAGTAAAGGTAATACAAGCTACTCAGTCACCTTCTATTTCAACAAATCAAAACTTTGGTTTTCTCCAGATGTCCACCTAAAATCCTTCTTATCTCCTCTCATTTTTTCTATCATAGGAATGCAAATAGAACTAAAATTCCTAATGAACTTTCAGTAGAAACTAGCCAATCCATGAAATGATCTTACCTCCCCAATGCTATCTGGTGTAGGCCATTCTACAATTTCTCTTACCTTCTCAAGATCCATCATCAATCCATCCATAGATATCAAAATTCCTAGATATACCAATTCCTCCTTTATGAAACTACACTTCTTAATGTTTATTAGTAACTTCTCTTCTCTCAACCTCTGAAATTTTTTTCTTATATGCAACAAATTTTCTTCACTAGTCTTACTAAAAATCAAGATGTCATCTAAATAAACAATCACAAATTTACTCAAGAATTTTTTCAATGCCTCATCCATCAGCCTCATGAAAGTACTTGGTGCATTTGTTAGTCTAAAAGGCATCACCAACTACTTATACAATCCTTCATTTGTCTTGAATGTTGTTTTCCATTCATCCCATTCTTTGCTTCTGATTTGAAGATGTCCACTCTTCAAATTTATCTTTGGAAAGTATTTGGATCCACTCAAACAATCCCTAATGTCATCCATCTGGGCCAAAGGAAATATATGCTTCATCATGATCTTGTTTATGGCTCTAGAAACTATACACATCCTCCATTCTCTATCCTTCTTAGGTGCAAGAACAACAGGTAATGCACAAGGACTTAATATTTCTCTTATCAAACCCTTCCTCAACAACTCTTGCACTTGTTTATTCAACTCCTCATTCTCTACCAATATTATCTAGTGTGTTTCTTTGTTAGGAAAACTAGCTCCGAGAATCAGATCCATACAATGACTAATACTCCTCACAGGTGGTAATCCAACAGGTACATTATCTGAAATGATCTCTTCATACTTTGTCAGCAATTCCTTTATCTCTCCCAATTATTCTTTTGCATGCTTCAAGTCTTCAACCTTCTTAGGAACCAAGGCATAACACATGCTTTCATGTCTCAATCCATCCATAAATCTCCTTCCATCAACCAAACAAATTCTAGCACTCGTACAAACCTCAACTTTAGGAACATCTTCCAATGGCAACAATAGTATATGTATCTTTCCATCATGAATAGCCTATCTATCATACTGCCAAGGTATTCCCCCAAAAAAATGGCATACATCCATAGGCATTATATCACACAAAAATTGATGATGGTAATTTACTATCTTCAGTTTCACCAAACATTGTTCACTTACTAATATCTTATGTTCATCTTGAATCCACGCTATCTAATAGGGATTCGGGTGTTTAAATATTTCCAACTTCAATTTGGTCACCATCTCTTCAGAAACAAGATTCTTTGAGCTTCCACTATCAACAATCGCTTTACAACATTTACCAGCTACCTTGCATCTAGTCCAAAAAAAATTCTTTCACTGTAACGACTCTTGCTCCATCTCACTTTGACACAATACTCTTCTATTCACCAACACTTCTCCATCTTCCAGTTTATCAAATGATCCATCATGATCCTCCTCGAAAATATTTGTTCTTCTATTGTTTTTTGTCTTTCTACTTGTCTCTCCATGATTGCATTCAAATGCTCTATGTGCTTCTCCACCACATTTGAAACAAGTTCCCTTGAATACTCTTTTCTCTTGTCCTCTGTCATCTCTTCTATAACCTTTATTCCGATAACCACCATATACTCCTCTTTGGTAAGATTTTCCATCATCTCTATAGTATGAGTTATCATTCTTACTAAATTCCTTATCTTTATTCTGATCTGCAAAAGATCCTCTTCCTCCTCCTGTAAAAGTTCTTCCTCTTTGAAATCTTCCACCTCTTCCTCTCTGTCTTTGCTCATGTCTCTTATTTAGCTTCTCTTATGCTTTTAGGGAGCATTTATATGCCTCTTCCACACTTTGCAACTTAATCAAACTGATCTCATCCTATATAGATGACCTTCAACCATTCACATATCTACTACTTGCTTGATCTCATCCTCCAAATTTCTATATCTGATGTTCAACTTGTAGAATTCTTTAGTATAATCTGTCACACTTGACTCCTACTTCAAATTCTAAAACTTCTAGAACAAACTAATCTAATAGTCTGCATGCATAAAAAAAAAAAATCAACTTATTCACCATCCAAACCCATGATTTTATGTTCTCCTTTCCTCTTATTTTCCTATTTGTCAGTAAATGTTCCCACCAAAGGGATGCATGTCCTTTCAAATTTGTACAAGAAAATTTTACCTTCTTATCTTCAGTGGTACCTTCAAAATTAAAATATTTTTCCATCTATGTTATCCAATCAAGGAATTCATTTGAATCCAACTTACCTCTATAATCCAATGGATTGAAATGTGGTTTTGTGTTTTCCCTAGTTAGGACTCTTATGAACCTCTCTTCTCCCTAATCTAGGCTAGGATGATCTTCTCTTTCCCTTTCTTCTTGTACTTCTACCTCTTCATCTATCACATCAACAATTGGTCGACCTCTCCTCTAGGTCATTTTGACTCCTTCTGATCTAGCAGCAATTCCTCTTAGCATCTCAATTTAAGCTAGGTCTGCATTTCCATGTGCTCCATTTCCTCTAACATTTCTTCTTCCTGCCATATTTACACAAGTCCCCTATAGTTGTAGGTCAGATCCTCAGTCCACCACCCCACAATAAATCTTCAATAGGACTCTACGAATTCTGGAAATCTCTCATGGATTGAATCTTGCTCTGATACCAATACAATGCAGCCACAGTAGGAGGCTCATCAAAGAGAAAAATCCATACCATGCAACAAGAGTTACACAATAGAAGCAACACAGAATATGGAGGCAAGTGTAGATTCAAACATTCTTATTAACAAAAATTTTGATTACAATCGGCCAACAACATTCATGCTTACAGATTCGGCTCATAGGTCTGATACAACATGCTCAAAATACAATATTCCTATATGATCCTTAATGCGAGCTGAAATATTACCTGTCAAAACCTATCTTTTTCCAATCTAATATTTATCTAACTACTTTTCTAGTGACCTATCACAATGATTTATATCACATCTTGAAATCTAGAATCATCCACATTGGCCAAAGATTATTACAATCTCCAATGAAAGAAAATGTAACGTGTGCATGAATGGGTCAGACTCAAATTTCAATTACTCCTTGGTGAATGCATAGGATGAAGTGTGGACTGATAATTAAGGTCAGGAACACTCCATGCAACAATTTGAATCACACCATCAAGATCCACAAGTTATGGGAAATATCCACGAGCGATCAAACTAGTCGTTAGGTTAGAAAATTATTCTTGTGCCGGTTCAAGAAACTGCCAATAAATCTGGAAGCAATAACTTGTTAGAAAAAGACGCAATCGTGCTCAAATCTTGAAATAAGGAAAATGAACATATCCACAATGTGCACATAGATCCATAAGGTCTGGTGAGAAAATATGATAAATCCACCAACTTGAACTAAACAAGAATTGAACAAGAACAAAAATTGAAAGAAAAATATTTTTTGTTGATGCAAGATTGCCAAGAACCAAGGATGCTCCTCCATTAGGTGCTCCTCAACCATTTCATTGATTCTGAACAATTAGGAAAATTTCATGCAACAGGGCTAGGAACCTATGTGATTTTTGATGATGATGGGGTATGTGCAGGATCATGATGGGCCAAAAAGTGGTGATATGATGGGTATGTGTAGGGTATGTGGCTAACAACCTTTTTTTTACCCAAAATTGATGAAATGAAAAGGGTTTTTAAAGGAGATTCTCAACTTTCCACCAATATAAATTATGCTTTACTTTGAATTTAACAAATAATTATTATTCATTTTCTATTTGAATTATGACTAAAGTCCTTATTGATAGGCTAATTGAAAAGCATCTATAGCTTTCCAATGGTATCACATTTTTTGAATCTAAAACATGTGTCACATTCTATGCTTCACATACTATAGGATTAAAAAAAAAATCATGAATTTTTGACCAAGTTAAGGTGGTCAGACATACGCGTTTTTATATTTTTTTAAATTTGTAATAAAAATTTCATAATTAATTATTTACTTGGAAAAAAATTACAAAAAAAATGCATCACATCGGGACATGAGTCCTCTACTTATATCTAAAATCTTATAAAAAAAATATTATCATTTTATTTTGGTTAGGGTGGTCAGAAAAACACCTACTTCTTATTTTTTCCCTGAAATTAAAGTGTTGTTGCATTGAAATTTCAAATTTTCACCAAACATAATTTTTAATAAAATAAACCTAGTAGTTTAGAAACTACATTCAATTTGCTATAGATTCTATTCTTACATATTTTTGAAATAATATAGATAACTTATTCAAACTTTTATGTCAAGTTTCCTAACTCTGATTTTTCTAAATTTTTCACCACTTAAGGGCCTATTTTTCCATGATGATCCTGCACATACCCGATAAAGTCTTTCTAAAATTGATGAAGGATTAGGAGGAATATGATGATCTGGGAGATAAAAATCTATGGACATTATACTTTGATGGCACCAAATGCAAAGCCATTTTTGGAGTAGGTGTCTGATTAGTGTCCCTAATAGGATCAAAGACCCTCAAATCTTTCCATTTTCATTTCTCATGTTCAAACAATGATGTATAATATGAGGCCGCCACTTGTAGACAGGTTGGATGGGTCTTTGGGTTTTCTCCCTCGAGGACATAGGTTCGACTCACCTTTGTAGTGGAAAAGGCAGGGGTTAGTATGCTACGACCAGGCTGGCTCCATTGACTCGGGGTAAAAATAGCTGGGATCACCATACAACCTTTAGCCGCCACTTGTAGACAGGTTGGTCAGGTCTTGAGGTTTTCTCCCTCGAGGACACGGGTTTGACTCGCCTTCGTAGTGGAAAAGGTGGGGGTCAGTATGCTATGACCAGGCTGGCTCCACTAACCCAGGGTAAAAATGGCTGGGATCACCATACAACCATTAGCCCCCACGGGTTAGAGGAGTTGGTTCAAGTCTTGGGTTTGCTCCCCGAGGTCTTGGGTTCGATTCTCTCTGGCTTGGATTTTGCCCCACCGTGGATGTTGGGGGTGGTGTTGGTTACCCCGTGGCCATAGGGATTAGTCTCGCCTCAAGCTCACCTCGTAAAGGGAACCTATTGGGCTTGAGTCACGGGGATACCCTCACGAGAACAAAAAATAAAAAATGATGTAGAATATGAGGTCTTGGTCCATGGTCTAGTTCTTGTAGAATGGATGAGCATAAAGGGTATGTGTAGGATCATCATGGAAAAAATAGGCCCTTAAGTGGCGAAAAATTTAGAAAAATCAGAGTTAGGCAACTTGATGTAAAAATTTGAATAAGTTATCTATATTATTTCAAAAATATGTAAGAATAAAATCTGTAGCAAATTGAATTTAGTTTCTAAACTACTAGGTTTATTTTAAAAAAAACCTATTTGGAGAAAATTTGAAATTTCAATGTAGTAGCACTTCAATTTTTAGGGAAAAAATAAGAAGTGTCTATCTGACCACCCTAACGACAGTAAAATGATAATATTTTTTTATAAGATTTTAGATATAGGTAGAGGACTTATGTCCTGATGTGATGAATATTTTTTGTAAATTTTTTCCAAGTAAATAATTAATTATGTATGTTTTATTAGAACTTTTCAAAAATATAAAAACGCGTATGTCTAACCACCTTAAATTGGTCAAAACTTCATGAAATTCATTTTTTTTTAATCCTATAGTATGTGAAGCATATAATGTGAAACGAGTTTCAAATTCAAAAAATGTGATACCGTTTGAAAGCTATAGATGTTTTTCAATCAGCCTATCAATAAGGACTTTAGTCATAATTCAAATATAAAATGAATAATAATCATTTATTAAAATAAAATTAACGCATAATTTATATTGGTGGAAAGCTGAGAATCTCCTTTAAAAACCATTTTTGTTTCATCAATTTTGGGTTAAATTTTTTTTGTCAGCCACATACCCATCATATTGACACTTTTTGGCCCATCATGATCCTACACATACCCTAAAGAGAATGCAAGCTTTTGGAGATTTAGAGTTAATGGTGAGCCAAGAACATGGGAAAATGGTTGTAAAGAATATAAGAATGAAATCATATAGACATCGAATATGGGTCCTGATTGAGAATTTTGAATTTTTCAATATACAAGTTATTCCCCGATCTCAAAACAATGTGGCCAATCAGATGGCTTCTATTGGTTTGCAATTTGAACCAGTTTCTGATTCAACAACAAAGAAGAATGCAGTGAAAATCATCATCTGACTAGTGATCTCCAAAAATGATCAAAGCTAGCAAGCATTTAAGGATGAAATTAAGATCACTACTTTCCTACAAAAATCTAGAGGAGCTTCTAATGAGTCACAACCAGGAGCAGAAATCCTCGAAGAGAAAGTTATCTAGTTAAAATGAAATAAACTTCCTTGAGGTTTAATTTCCCTTGAAAATATTTTTGACTCTGAAGGTGCAAGGAATGGAAAGCAAAGGTTCACTACGGATGTGAGGGATTATGAAGAGCTTGATGTAAAAAGTGGCAGAAAGTTAAAAATAAAAAAGGAGGTCCTGTGGAAAGATAAAGAAAGTCTATCTATGTTATAAATATGATGGAGTTTTAGCTTAGACCTATGATGATCTCAAAGGGTATGATCCAAGCATAATTTAGCATACCATTAACTTGGTGGAAGGATCAAAGACAGTTCAACAAAAAATAAAGGCCAGTCAATCCAAAGGTCGAAACGTTGATGGCACAGAAGCTCACCAAATTGGTCAAGTCAAAGATTATATATTCGATTAAGCATTCCACCTGGGTGTCTAATATAGTACAGGTTTGAAAATAGAATGGTGATATTAGGCTTTTTGTCGATTTATGAGATTTGAATAAATATTTTCTAAAAGACCACTACCCTTTGCCATCAATGGAGTAGATCCTACAGACTATGGCTAGATCATAGATGTTTTCATTGCTTGATGGTTTCTCAGGCTATAACTAGGTATATGTAAGGGAAGGTGACCAACATAAGACAATGTTTACAACTAAGTGGGGAACATTTTCATATAAAAAAATGTCGTTTAGACTTTCAAATGCTAGTGCAACCTTTCAATGAGAAATGCATATTGTTTTCAAAGGATTAATCAACCTAATTATCTGAATATATCTGGATGACTTAATAGTCTTTTCCAATTCAAGGGATGATCACTTTGATCATCTGGAAAAGGTCTTCTAGAAATGTCAACAGTTTTGGGATTTCTTTGAATCCCAAAAAATGTGTTTTTGAAGTACCCCAAGGGAAGCTACTCAGTTTTGTAGTGTCAAAAGAGGGAATAGAAATAGACCCCGAAAGGGTGAAATATATAATGGAGTTACCCCTACTATTAAATCAGAAAGGACTGTAGTCCTTCCTTGGGAAAATCAACTTTGTCAGTAGGTTCATCTCAGATTTCATAGGCATTGCAAGACCTATCACACTAATTCTTAAGAACTTGGTGTTCAAATTAACCCCTAAAGGAAAATAAAATTTTGAGAAGATAAAGATAGCTATCTCTACTGCTCTGATATTGGCTAACCTTGACTTTTCCAAATATTTTCTACTATATGTATACAATGGTAAACATAGCATAGTTGTGGTACTCACTCAGAAGGATGAGGGAAATAATGGAATGCATCCTACAACATTTCATTCAAGGACTCTTAAAGGTTATGAATCTAGATATAATTTTGTTAAAAAACAAGCATTTTCCATTGGTAAAAGTCTAAAGAAGTTCCAAATTTTGGTATTGGCCAATAAAATCACTATTCTTGTCATGCATCCCATTGTGCAAGAGTATATCATAGAAGGTGAGATAATCGAAAAGAGCACAAGTTGGATCACCAAGATCCTAGAGTACAATGTGGACATTAGACCAACCAAATTGGTTTGGGGAAGAGTTATGTGCAAATATATTGTGATCGAACCCTTGAGTTTTATTCTATTTCCATTTATCATCCTACAAAATTTTTGCTTGTTCCACCCTTGGGGCTTAGGATTTTGTTTATCATCACCATTGTAGGGTTTTGTGTTACTTGGGACCCTTCTTAAATAATCCTCAAGCTTGCCTCTTTTCCCAAGGTTCTAATTCATCATTGACCTTCTGTTGCCTATTTTTGGTCATGCTAAAACATCTTATGTCATCTGAACTTGTGGAGTAATCGGTCCCTCATGCTAAAATAGTGATGAGTGATGGAGTCATTTGTTCAAAATTTCTTTTGCTAATTTGAATTTCTCTTATGAGTGATGTCTTTTGTGCGTTTTAATTTCATGCAAGTGCATGTGTCTTGTTACTTTATCTCCCATCGCTGATGAGATCTAGAGTTTGAGGCATCAATTCGAAATACATGATGGATGATGTACATGATCAAGGATGGGTAGTAAATTCAATGGATGAGATCTCATCATGTTGATGTTAGCATTGCTAATTGGAATTGTGAAAGGTGAAATATATCAATGATGAGAAATGGCTACTAAATAAACTATTGATGTAGTTTTAAAATGAAATAATCAATGACCAAGGTTTGAATGTGAACGACTAAATGTTAGTTTGCTTGTACAAAATTTCTATCAAATATTAATGGTGATACATTCCATTTTCCAGCCATAAAGAAGGTATCTAGCTTATTTTTCAGACATTTTGAACTGCTCAAGAGTGAAGAAGACAACTAGAAGCTAAGGAAGCAGTGTGGAAGGCTCCTACATGCAATTAAAGCAACAATTGTATCAATTTTTTACCCGGATAAGAAAATTGTTGTACTTCTTCCTATGAAAATACTAATTTATGCTATTCTGAAAGGGTAGTAGGGAATTTTGGAGATAACCTACTTACAACTTGTTCATTTGAGTATCTTCAAGCGAGGTGATGAATATTGTATAAGTTTGGGAATACTTTGTTCTATAAGTTATGTCTTGAGTTTTTATACCTAGGTGGATTTTTTTTATTGAGACAATTGTAAACCCTTGTCCTACCACTTTGCAAATATGAGTGAGCTAGAACCTAGTGATTCCAACATTAGACATGAGAGAAAATTGAAGCGAAAAAGGTTAAAAGTCTTAAAAACTAGGATGTTTCTTTCACATTTAAGCCTAAGCCACTTGCGACATCTAACCCCATGCAAAATACCCCTGCGATGTCAACTAGGTCCAAAAGTGCAAAGAAAGAACAAGAAAGGTTCATCGAAGGGGCCACTAGAGAAGTAAAGGAAGGAGGGTCATGAATTCAAAAGACATCAATGGGTCAAGTTGCCATGATGACCAAACTAATTGACAATGTTAGTGAAATTGGAGAGTTGGCCCAGCCCCAGAGTGGATGGAAATAATTCCTATATGCTATTAACAAGTAGTATTCTAACAAGTTGGCATGTTACTGATGGGGGCTCAATCTTAGGAAGCTAGTGGTACCCAATGTATTTTTGGAAGTAGATGTAATGATGGAGTTGGCTAGGCATTATGATATCACTGATAGAACAATCAGGAGTGAAAATGGGGATGTATTCCTTGAGGTGACAAGGGATAAGGTTGTGGAGGTATTTGGATTGAACCCCAACTACACTGTAGAAAAATTAAGCATCCAAAGCGATATGGTGAATATTAGTATAACAAATTTTCATACAAGAATATACTGCTTGTTTGGCATAGAAGAAGCAAGGAAAAATTTCTCCCTCAAGATATTGAGCCTTTTGAATGTGAAGAATTTGTGGATTATTTCAAGAATACCTATTACTACCTAAATCAAGTTTTGACTCAAAATTTTGAGGTGAGGATAGCTCTAGACTTGGTGATGATAGTGGATAAACAATCCCATAATTGAAACACTGGTTTTGATTATGCCTCATATGTGTTTGAGAAAATGCATCAAGATTTGATTAATCTAAAGAAAGAGGTTCTCCCTCTAAATTTCCCACATTATTCTTTGTTAATGCATATGCTTTTATATGAGGGTGATTCTAGTTAGAAAAGAAAGTTGAAATTGAGATTGAGGGACAATGAAAACAATCTCTTGCTAGTCCAAATGTGGACACATTTTTGGGATCTGGATTGTCCCAATTCCAACTATTGCATGTTTGCTAATGTCATAAGATTTGGTATCCTGGAAATTTTGGGTGTGGTACCTATTCATAGGATCTCTCTAGCAATCAAAAGTATCATGCACCCAAAGGATATAGAAGGACCCACTGCAACACATAATTGGGAAGATTGGTTGTTGCAATCAGAGTATACTTTGATTAGTGATTATGGATCTAAGGTGGCACTGTATTGCTTTCCCCTATATGTTTCTAATTGATTGTATTTTATGGAATTGATGTGGCAGATTCATTTTATGGATTACAAATGGTTCAAAAAGCCCAAGAAGGGTATTGTGGTGAGTTGCAAATGTTTTTTTGCTTACTTTAAGGTTACTACTCCTGAAGGGTATGAGAAATTTGGAACCATGGTAAACAACCTTAGGTTACCCTTTAATGAGATTAGGATTTTTCACCGTGAAGGATTTGTAAATGCAAAGAGAAGGGAGAAAAAATATTAGGAGTACATCACCTTGTTAGAGAAGTATATTGAGTACTCTTGTAAAGGGATGATAACTGATATGATGAGTAAAAGATAGGAGAGAAACAATGTATATCTCAAACATATTGCAGATTAGGCTTTTGATAAAGTAATGTAAAAATATTGTTCTCTCCTCAACATAAAATGGGAGGTAGAAAATGTTGATGTGGATAAATCAATATTTTTTTTTTATTTTCTTGTCATGCCTTTTAAATTTTGCTTACTAGACTTGTTGTGGAGGAAAATTTAGAGTGCATGGAGGATATTTTGAAGTTGTTATAACAAACAAATGATACCTTTTTAAGGTGGGACCAGATCTTTGGAACGAATGAGGGTAATTTTTGCCTCATGTTTATTACCACCATTTGAGAGCTCAAATGTAAATGAAAAAGGAATATTTGTTATAGCGGTCCAATAGTGTTCTGAAATGTGTGCTTTTTGGCCTAAGGCATGTTTGCTCTTTAATTTATATAAGAAAGAATTTAGGGCCAGAAGCAGGGGGTTCATTGAAATGCAATTGACACAGTGAATTGTATAGGGAATACAAAGCATATTTTAAGTTTTGTCTTAGGTTTTGAGTCTGTAGTTATGTAGGTAATTTTGATAATAGGATAGCAAATACAATATAGAATGATGCAAACTTCATGGCCATTTTCTCTCCTTTGTAATGGTTATACAAGTTATGAATGAATATAATCAAGTGTTGTGTTGATTTGTCTCCATTACTTTACAGTGGATGTGGAATTTTTTTCTTGCTTATTGATTCAATGATTTAGTGTAATTACCTGAATGAGATTGATGATTCATATGAATTATGTGGTAGGATATCTTCAAGAAGTAGTGGTAAAGGATATTATCCCGAAGTGTTGTAATGTAGTATTTCTTAAGCTAAATGTTACTATTGTTGAATTGTTATCAAATTGCATAGGTTAGGACTAACTTCTTGTTTAGGATAAGGTACTAGTTTTCATATATTACTCATAATTCAGTTCCTAGGTCAATTTATCAGAAAATCACTCTTTATTTACAAATCTTTCAGATTGATTACCATTGTAGTCATGCTACAATGAGTTTTGTTGTTCTCATGCTCTAAATATAGTGTATTATTTAAAAGAACCACCAAATCTTTGATACAATATATTGTTGAGTTATTTGTTGTTTGCAATGTATCTAAATATAAATTAGATAAGTTCTTGAATATACATTGTGGGATCACCCTCCTGGGTTTCACAAAGCCCGAAGTGTAGGAGTGAAAGTTTTGCAGCTTTTGCTCATTTGTTGGCTAATCCCTTGAGAATTACTGACTATTAGAAATGGAAAAATCCATAGGTAATTCTAAAGATTAGCTTGGTTCATAAAAAATAACCAATAGATTGGTGACTCTACTGGGGATTTGCTAAGTCCAAAGTCTCTAGTTTAGATATGGTACAGTTAGAGCCTAGTATATTATTATTATTTACTTCTTGAAGAAAAATTGGTTAATATTTTGTTGTAATTGTCACATAAGTCATATTCAGTCTTATGTGTGAAGTCCTAGTCTATTCCATCACCTTGTGTCAGGTTATGTTCAAAGCCTTTTCTAAGATCACATGTACCAAGTGAAAGTACAATCGATTTCTATTTCCTAGCATTTTGGGTGGTGACTTTGAAGTTTCTAATACCAGTGTAAAGATAATCCCCCAAAAGGAACATGAGAAGAAGGATTCTAACATATTTGACACTGTGAAAAAGACTAGAAGCTATATGAAGAAACATCCTAAGTAGGAGTTGGAGCCTAAGCTTGGAAAAGACAAGCAACCACTATGGGTGAAGAAAACTACTGAATTAGGTAAGTCTGTTGAATCCCTTGTTGAAGCATCTCCTACTTTCAATAATGAAGTAAATAGTGAAAGTACCCATGATGAGGCACATGAATTTGAGGTGTACCAATTAGATCAAGGAATTTTTCCTGTTGAGCAAGTGTTTGATAATGAGCTTGACACCTCAAGAGAAGAGGATAGATGGGGATTTTTGGAAAATGATAAGAAGTTCTCAAAAAATTTAACCCCAGGAGTTGGGTCTATTTTTAATGGAGGAAATTTCAACCCAAGAAGAGAATATCCTAATATAGGAGTGCACATTTCCCTTGAGGATGACCTAATTGATCAGAGCTACTATACTCATGCACTGAGTGAGCTTGGAGATGTCTTAGAAAATGAAGATATAGACAAAGACATGCAATCCTTAGAGGAGGAAGAACTTAGGATTAATCAAGAAGAGGAGAATAGAAAAAAGGGGTTGAAGGAGAAGGAAGAAAGGATTAGAGCTAAGCAACTAGAGAGAGATGATCAGAAACAAAAGATAGAAAAGATGAGAGAAGATGTTGCTAGGCAGAAGGCATTTGATGGAATGTCTCTAAGTTGGCTGCTAAAATTACCCTCAAAATTCCCAAAGAAACAGTTCAGATGGGAACCTCTACTACTAGTACCTATACCACATTTGTTTCAATTAACAAAGCCTCAGACCCTTCTACTATTGCTAAGAGAACATCATTTATAGATCATGGGAAGAAGCCCATCGATTAGACTAAGAAGAATACCTTCAATACTTCCAATACCAACACCAATACAAATACCTATACTTCATCTATTAAAACCCCCACCAATATTGTTGAAATCGATCCCACCCTATCCACTGCACCTCCAAATCTTGAACTCTTGAAGTTATAGTTGGAGAATGGTAAACTGTAAGAGGATTTGAAGAAGGCTAAAATAGAACTTTCTAATGCAAAAATATCTATAAAGATTGCTTTCATTAAAATGTACCCACCAACTCTAGAGGCTTTGAGCTCTAGAAATAATAGTAATGAGTCACAAAAGAAGAATTATGAAGGACATACTCCCATTGGAGGTGGTGGAGGTGGAGGAAATAGTAAAACTAAGAACTATTTTGAAGATGATGAGGGTTAAAAGAAAGGTGGTGATAATGATGGAGAGGGAAAGGAAAGGATAGTAATCAATCTGACAGCCAAAAGGATGACGAGTCTAGAAATGCTCATAAGGACAAAAAAAATAGAAGACCATTGAAAATAGATGGATACCAACAATTGTGTTTCACACAAATACCTGGGTATCCTAACCCTTTCCTTGAAGATTTCAGACCTGCTCTAGTCAAATTTTCTAGAAACAATGCCTTGAGTGGTGAAGACCATCTCAAAGCCTTTGCAAATGTTATGGATACTTTGAGGTAGAAGCAAAGGATGCCACAATGAAGTTGTTTATCTAGTCTCTCATTGGAGTTGCTCGAGAGTGGTATAGGAATTTTCCTTCTAAGAGCATTGGCTCTTGGGAGGAATTCAAAAGAGTATTTAGAGAGCAATACGTTGACAAGATTGATTCAAGTTTTTTGTTGAATCAATTTAATAACATTGATAAAGTTTCTAATGAGTCCATGGCTCATTTTAATAAAGGTTCCAGAAAGCTAGGAAGAGGTTGCCTCATCATCTACAATTGAATGAAAATGTGTGCTTGGTAAATTACTATAATGCTTTTGATGTGAAGACGAGTTACTTCCTATTGGATAAGAATCCCCAAACATTAAGGGAGGATTACAAAATGGAATAACAAATTGAGAATATTAGCAAAGCAACTAGTAAATTTTGTAGAAGAGATAATGCAAGACTCTTCATATATCCAAAAAAGGAGGATAAAATTTTAGGTACTAAAGGTGGTACTCTTGAGGATAAGATAAATAGTTTCATGAGGACTATAAATGAAAAAATTTCTAGACAAGACAAGGTTTAGTCAAAAAACTATGAAAGGAATGAGAGACCTCCTCAGTTGCAGGATCACCCATATAATACCAATTGGTATAATGGGAAGCCTATTCCTAATAACCAAAGAAATGACTAGAATAAGGTCCCTCTAGATCCTCTACAGAATAATTCAAGAAATTTTGTTGTTGAAACCCCTTGGTGCATGGTTTACCAAATGCCTCATTCTCCCCATCAATGTGTAGTTTCACAAATGGTTGAAGTTGACGAGGATGTACTTGAAGAGTGTGACTAGTCAAATGAGGATGATATTGATATAAATATGATTATGGATGGTTTTGACTTGGCTAACAATGAGTGCTCATCTGATATGGAGTCTCACGAAATGGATATAGATGACAAAAGACAAATTTATAGTACATATCACCAACAAGTTCTCTTAGATGAGGATGCTAACAGTAATGTTGAAGTGTATGATTTGGAAGCAATTGAAGATGGTGTATCCCTGACAAGACCTTTAGATGAAGAAATTTCAAGATACACTATGGATAGAATAGTTAAGGGTGAACAAGGTAGTCCTATTGTTCTTTTCATTAAGGAGTAGAATGCTAAAAGCAAAGGGAAAAAATATGATGGAAAAGTAGAAGCAATCAAAGCTAAGGAGAACAAAGGAGATAAGATTTGGGCCAAAATGGTAAATAAATCAAAGGTAGACGCAAAGCTCAAATCCCTTGTTGTTAATACAAAGAGGAAAAATCTTGAAGCTATGAGAAAAGATGTTAAGCCTAGAGTCGTGACATCCAAAAGTCAACATAAGGAGAATAACATGGAACAAGGTATGATCCTGATTGAATTTCCTAAGTACACTCCTATTGATATGTTTCAAATACTTAGCCAAGTAAAATTCTATGTTCCTTTTCTTGAGATGATGAGAATAGATGAACATAAGCAAAAGGAAGTAGCCCTTATCAATGGTGCTACTATAGCCTGCAATTATTTAGTGGTGCCCACTCCACCCAAAGTGAGTGACAAGGATAAGAAAGATAAAGAGTTTGAGGGAGAAATCACTGAGATCCCTCATATTTTCCTAGGAAATTCAGTGAATGCTTGTCCTAGGGAGATTGATCCATTTTTCCTCACATTGATTGTTGAGGAAATTTTATAAAAAAATGTATTATTAATTCTTGAGCATCCAATAATATCATGTTAGCCAAAATTATGGAGGCATTGGGACAAAAGGTTGATAGCACTCATGGTAAGTGCTAAGCTATGGAATCAAGGGAAGTCCCTATTATTGGTGTGATAAATGAAATTCCTTACAGATTAGCAACATATCTAGAAAATGAGTTTAAGATGAGTGTGGTAGTAGTTGATATTCCACCTAGTTATGAAATGTTCTTATCCATAAAATGGAGTGTGTCCTCGGGAGGTAGTATGTAGTGTGACATGTCCTATGCCACTTTCCCTATTGATGGGAAGGATGTGCAAGTGGTACAAGATCCGAAGGTGCCACATATGTTGGAGCATGCTCCAAAAGATGATACAATTCTCTTCATAGATACTAATATCAATGACTTCAAGGTGGGAGAAGCACCAAGAGAAATTGTTAGGTGCCTTGATCCTATAGATAATGAATTCATGAGATTATTTGACAAGGATGGACTATGTAAAATGTACTTTGATGGTGCAATCTCTAAGGAAGGGTTTGGTGTAGGAATATTGCTGGTATCACCCACTAGCAACACATAAAAAATTTCTTTCACTTTATTTGTTTTTTGTACAAATAATGTAGAAGAGTATGAAACATTGTTACTAGGATTAAGATTGGCTGAGAAGCATGGAATAAAAAGGTTAATGGTAATTGGTGATTTTGAGCTTGTGATATCCCAAATAAGAGCTAAATATACTTGCAAGAAAAATAAACTAAAACAGTACATAAATGTTTTCTGGGATTATATTGAGTAGTTTGATGCTTTTGGAATTGATTGGATGGAGAGAGAACAAAATAGAGTGGCGAACTTGCTTGCTAACATTGAATTAAGACTAGATGATGTAACCTTTTTAGGTATCTCAAAGGTTGAGGTACAATCAAGGCCTTCCATTCCTAACAATGTGCACAACTGGTAGATTTTCAATGATGATGAGGATATTCTCAAATTTTTAAAATGTGTAGATGAATAGGAAGGTCAGGAAATTGACTTCAGGGAATTTGTTGAAAATGTGGATGGAAAGGATACAGTATTTGGGAAGGAGGTCATCCAGTTAAAGACAAACAAAATCCCCAAGGCCCTTGTAGCACTTGAAAGGGTCTTTGGTAGTCAAGATAAATGAAATATTAAGACAGTTGCTGCTCATCTAGAGGACTTGGAAGAAGCAAATTTGGGGACTAAAAATGTCCCTAAGAAAGTGTATGTAGGAAAGAAAATGAAACCAAAGGTTAAGGAAATGTTGATAGCCTTACAAAGAAAATATAGACATGTCTTTGCTTGGTCATATGATGACCTGAAAGCATATAGGGAGGATTTGTTTCAGCACGAGATTCCTCTTGAAAAATGCCAAGCCTTCAAAGTAGAAGCAAAGACCAATTAATCCTAATTTAGCTCACAAGATGCAAGAGAATCTGGTAAAGTTAAGATATTTTGGCATCATAAATCCCATAAAACATTCTTCATGGGTATCCAATCTAGTGCTAATCAGAAAAAAGAATGGAGATATAAGGTTGTGTGATGACTTTAGGAATCTGAATATATCTTGATTAAAGGACAATTATCCATTGTTGAACATGGAAGCCATGTTATATAAGGTAGTTGGATATGAGCTACTATCAATGATGGATGGTTTTTCAAGTTATAACCAAGAGAAGGTAAAGGAATTTGAATAGTATAAGACTGCATTCACTACTCCATGGGGCACCTATGTATATGTAAGGATGCCATTTGTTTTGAAAAATGTAGGTGCCACTTTTAAGAGGGCTATGGATGTACCCGTTTTCTAATTGTATTGATTTATTTATGGCTATTTACCAAGATTACTTGACAATGTACTCCAAGAAGGAGGACGATCATTGCACACACTTGGAGAAGGTATTTATCAGAGCTCTAGAGTATGGGATCTCACTGAATCCAAAGAAATGGGCTTTTACCTAGGGTCACTGAAGGTAAACTATTGGGGAAAATTGTGTCCAAAGAAGGAGTGAGGATTGACCCTAAAAGAGTGGAAGCCATAGATAAGATCCCTCAGCTAAAGAATGCCAAACACATTCAATCATTCTTTAGAAAATTATATTTTTTAAGAAGGTTTGTGACTAACTTTTGTAGAAATGACAAGACCTATCTCCAAGATGCAGAAGAAGCGAGAAAAGGTTCTTTGGAGTGAGGGACCTATTTAGGAATTCAAGAAAATTAAAGAAGCTATCAAGGAGGCTCCAGTTTTAAAATCCATATATTTCTCTAAGCCAATCCACATTTTATCTTTCACTTCTTTTCATACCATTGTTGTTGTTTTATTACAAAAGAATAATGAACGATTTGAACAACCCATTGCATTCTTTAGAAAATATTTACATGCCACAAAGCTCAAATATGACATGATGGAAAAATAGGCATACACTCTAGTCAAAGCCATGAATAATTTCAAAACTTATTTAATGGGAGCTATAGTCATAACTTGTGTACCAAGTGTTGTTGTGAAAGATATCTTCACTCAATAGGAAACCAAGGTAGAAGGTGTAGATGGATCAACAAGATCCAAGAATTCAACATTGACATCCAAATTACCAAATTAGTAAGAAGGCAAGGCCTAGCTAAATTGATGGCAGAAGCTAATTTGGAGGCTAACCAGATTAATTAGAAAAATATTGTTGATGTTGCACCTATCTATGATATGAAAACATGTGGATGGTATAGAAGGATTGTCCAGTACTTATAGACTTTGTAGTGTCCTAAAAATATGGCTAAGAATGAAAAAAGGCATTGAAATTGCATGCCATCAAGTATGTGATTATTAATAACGAGCTATGGTGGAGAAACCCAGATGGTGTACTACTTAAATGTGTCAATGGAATGTAGACATTGGAACTCTTGTAGGAAATGCATAATGGGGTGTTTGGTGTTCATTACATGGCAAAGACCATTGCTCACAAAATTTTAAGAGCATGATTTTGGTGGCCTACTATATTCAAGGATGCCCACAAGTTTGTTAAAACTTGTGATGCTTGTCAAATATTTGCAGGAAAGCTAAAATTTTCAGGAATCTTGCCACTTAGGCCTATTGTTGTTTAGGCCCCTTTCCAACAATGAGGAATTGACTTCATTGGAGAGATAGTGGAAAATTATAGTGGAGGAAATTCATGGATCCTTGTTGCCACTAACTATTTTACTAAATAGGTAGAAGCAATACCCACAAAAATGGTAACAAGCAAAGTGGTGGTGGAATTCCTATTGAATAATATTCTGATAAGGTTTGGAGTCCTCGAAAAGATCATTTCAGATAATGCTATATGCTTTAGATCTAAGGAATTCAAAGAATTCTATGATAAACAAGGCATACAAATTTATTATTCTTCATCTTACCATCCTCATGGAAATGGACAAGCTGAGTCTAGCAATAAGCACTTAATAAAAATCATTAAAAGGGTGATGGAGAAGAACAAGAAAGCTTGGGACTCAAAGCTAAAGTTGGCACTCTGGGCAAATAGAATAACTGTGAAAAGGGCTACTGGTTATTCACTGTTTGGCTTGGTATATGGTCTAGATGCTAGGTTGCCACAAAATAATTTGCTAAATATGTATAATTTTGTGCAAGAGTTTGATGATGATATCTATGATTATATGCATCATAGAGTCGATAATTTGGTGCAATTAGATGAAACTAGAAGAGAAGCTCAAGCCAAAAATGCAAAACTGTAGCTGCAGGTCAAGTATTTGCATGACAAGAGAGCTTCTCCTAGAAAATTTAGAGTAGTATGGTACTAGCCTAGAATTCAAGGGCTTGGGATAAGGGTAAGCATGGAAAGTTTGAAGCATTATGGTTAGACCCTTATCTAATACCTAATACACATGGGGAGGATTCTTATTTCCTCCAGAGCTTGACAAGTGAACTTTTTGAATTCCGAGTACAAGAATAGTTGTTAAAGACATACTTATCCTAAATATGTTATTCCACGTACACTGTAGGTTTTGTACATTTTGTATATAGGCATGTTCGCATTGGTTGTGTTTGGTTTGGTCTTGCTACATTACCTAGGCAGCTCCCTAGTTTTTGGTTCACTATGTTTGGTTGGTCTACTTCAACCTGAGATTCTAGGATCTCACCATGCCTGCGAGAGGCATGCATCCCTAGTTGGAGCCATTGATGGAACCCTTGAGTTTTATTCTAGTTCCATTTATCCTCTTGTAAATTTTTCCTTGTTCCACCCTTGGGGCTTAGGGTATTGTTTATCATCACTGTTGTAGTATTTTGTGTTAATTGGGACCCTTCTTAAATAATCCTCAAGCTTGCCTCTTTTCCAATGTTCTAATTCATCATTGACATTCTGATGCCTATTTCCATTCATGTTAAAACATCTCATGTCATCTAAACTGGTGGTGTAATCTGTCCCTTGTGCCTAGGTCCATAGTTCTTATATTTTATAAGGTTGATTGATTAACCTTATTTGGCCTTTACATCCATTGAAATAATTTGTTCCAAGTCTTTTGAGGCCTTTTTCATAGTATCCTAGATGGTCCCCTTTTAAAAAAAACTTGCGGGCATGTGCTAATTTTTTTTCACTTAAGTCTCGTCCATCACTTCCCTTTATCGCTCATTGCAGATTTTTTTTCAAATGTAAATGTGAATTGGCAATGAGCAACAGGCATTGTTTTCTTGGTTTTGCACATCATGGATGTATTTGAGAAATTTTTATTTGTATTAGAAATGCACAATATTCTTATTTCTCTAAAGGTTTTGGTTATCGCTAACTGCTCTTAAGTTTTATGTATTGAATTAGCAACAAGTGATGACCTTTGGGGTTTTTCTTTCATTACTCATGGTGGATGTATGTGTGATTGTATTTCTTAAATTGGTGATGAGTTATGAGTAGTATTCTCTTTTGTTTTTCATATCATGGATGGGTTTTGAATTAGCGATACATGATGCAAGTGTTCTATATGTTATTTCTAGCTTCCTTTTCATGGCTAATTTCTTGAAAGTTTTAGGATAATAATTAGCAATGTGTGATGACCCTTGATGCTCTTCATATTCTCTCCTATCACTCATCCCATATTCATTTTGAGATTTTAGTTTCAAAATAGTGATGAGTGATGGAGTCATTTTTTCAAACTTTCTTTCTCTAATTTGAATTGCTCTTATGAGTGATGTCTTTTGTGCCTTTGATTTTCATGCAAGTGCACGTGTCTTATTACCTTATCTCCTATTGCTAATGGTATCTAGATTTTGATGCTTGAATTGGAAAAACACGATGGTCGATGAACATGATCAAGGATGGGCAGTAAATTCAGTGGTTGAGATCATCATGTTGATGTTAGCATTGCTGATTGGAATTCTGAAAGGTGAAATATATCAATAATGAGAAATGGCTAATAAATAAAGGAGAACATGGTAGCACCCTTAGAACATCATCTAAATCAAGAAAGAAAGTAATGAGTTGAAAGGGGAACCATTGATGTAGTTTTAAAATTAAATAATGAATGGTCAGGGTTTGAAGGTGAATGGCTAAATGTCAATTCGCTCGTGTGATCTTTCTATCAAATATTAATGGTGATACTTTCCATTCTCTGGCCATAAAGAAGGTAGCTAGCTTATTTTTCACACATTTGGAACTGCTCAGGAGTGAAGAAGAAAACCATAAGCTGAGGAAGTAGTGTGGAAGGCTTCTACACGCAATTACAACAATTGTATCAACTTTTCACTTGAGTAGGAAAATTGTTGTACTTCTTTCTATACAAAATACTAATTTATGCTATTTTGAAAAGGTAGTAGGGAATTAGGGAGATAACCTTTTTACAAATTTTTCATTTAAGTATCTTCAAGTGAGGTGATGAATAATGTGTAAATTTTGGGAATACTTTTTTCTATAAGTTGTGTCTTGAGTTTTTATACCTGGGTGGGTCTTTTTGATTGAGACAATTGTAAACCCTTTTCCTACCACTTTGAAAATATGAGTGAGCTAGAACCTAGTGAATCCAACATTAGACCTAAGAGAAAATTGAAGCAAAAAATGGTTAAAAGGCTTAAAACCCAAGATTTCTCATCTATGGTTAAGCCTAAGCCACTTGCGACATCCAACCCTACGCCAAATACCCCTACAGGGTCAACTAGGTCCAGAAGTGCAAATAAAGAAAAAGAGAAGTTCATGTAAGGGGCCGCTAGAGAAGTAAAGGAAGGAGGGTCAAAAATTGGAAATAGACACACATGTTAGGTTTTTGTGACGACCAAACTAATTTACAATGCTGGTGAAATTGGAGAGTTGGCCCAACCCTAGAGTGGATGGAAATTATTCATGTATGCCTTTAACAGGTAGTATTTTAGTAAGCTGTCATGTTACTTATGGGGGCTCAATCTTAGGAAGCTAGTTGTACCCAATGTATTTTTGGAAGTCAATGCAATGATGGAGTTGGCCAGGCATTATGATCTCATTGATAGAACAATCAGGAGTGAAAAAGGGGATGTAGTCCTTGAGGTGAAAAGGGATGAGGTTGTGGAGGTATTTGGGTTGAACCCTAACTAAACTGTAGAAAAATTAAGCATCCAAAGCTATATAGTGAATGAGTATGAAAATTTTTCATACAAGGATAGATTTCTTGTTCGGCATAGGAGAAGCAAGGAAAAAATTCTCCCTAAGGATATTGAGCCTTTTGAATGTGAATAATTTGTGGATTATTTCAAGAATGCCTATTACTGCTTAAATTAGGTTTTGGCTTAAAATTTTGAGGAAAGGATAGCTCCAGACTTATTGGTGATGACAGTGGATATACAATCCCATAATCGAAACACTGGTTTTGATTATGCCTCCTATGTTGTTGAATAGATGCATCAAGATTTCATTAATTTGGAGAAAGAGGTTCCCCCTCTGCATTTCCCACATGATTATCTATTAATGTGTATGCTTTTATATGAGGGTGATTATAGCTAGAAAAAAAAGCTGAAATTGAGATTGAGGTACAATGAAAACAATGTCCTGCCAGTCCAAATGTAGACACATACTTGGGATTAGGATTGTCCCAATTCTAACTATTTCATGTTTTCTAATGTCATAATATTTGGTATTCTAGAAAGTTTAAGTGTGGTATCTATTCATAGGATCTCTCCATCAACTAGAAGTATCATGTGCCCAAAGGATATAGAAGGATCCACTACAACACATAATTGGGAAGATTGGTTCCTACACTTAGAGTATACTTTGATCAGGGCTTATGGATCTAAGGTGGCACTGCATTGCTTTCCCTTGTATGTTTCTAACTGATTGGATTTTTATGGAATTGATGTGGAAGATTGATTTTATGGATTATGAATGGTTTAGAAAGCCCAAGAAGGGTATTGTGGTGAGTCCCCAATGTTCTTTTGCTTACTTTAAGGTTACTACCCCTAAAGGGAATGAGAAATTTGGAATCATGGGAAACAACCTCAGGTTACCCTTTAATGAGGTTAGTATTTTTTACCCTGAAGGATTTGTAAATGCAAAGAGAAGGGAGGAAAACTTATCAGGAGTACATCAGCTAGTTAGAGAAGTATATTGAGTAATCTTGTAAAGGGATGATAACTAATATGATGAGTAATAGATAGGAGAGAAATAATGCATAGACCAAAAATAGTGCAAATTAGGCTTTTGATAAAGTATTGCAAAAATATTATTCTCTCCTCAACATAAAATGGGTGGCAAAAAATGTTGATGTGGATAAATCAGTATTTGTTTCTTTATTTTCTTTTCATGCCTTTTAAATTTTGCTGACATGACTTGCCATGGAGGACACTTTTGAGTGCATGGAGGATATTTTGAAGTTTTTCTAACAAACAAATGATACCTTTTAAGGTGGGACCATATATTTGGAATGAATGAAGATAATTTTTGCCTCATGTTTATTCCCACCATTTGAGAGCTCAAATGTAACTGAAAAGGGAATATTTGTTACAACGGTCCAATAGTGTTGTGGCATGTGTGCTTTCTAGCCTGAGGCTTGTTTTCTCTTCCATTTATATAATAAAGGATTTATGAGAAGTAGGGGGTTCATTGAAATGCAATTGACACAGTGAATTGTATAGTGAATACATAGCATATTTTGAGTTTTGTCTTAGGTTTTGAGTTTGTAGCTATGTATGATAACAAGATAGCAAATTCAATATAGAATCATGGAAACTTCATGGTTATTGTCTCTCATTTGTAATGGTTATATGAGTTATGAATGAATATAATCAAGTGTTGTGTTGATTCGTCTCCATCGCTTTACAGTGGATGTGGAATTTCATTCTTGCTTATTGATTCAATGAATTAGAGTAGTTGCTTGAATGAGATTGTTGACTCATTTTTTAGCCAATCCCTTGAGAATTACTAACTATTGGAAATGGAAAAATCCATAGGTAATTTTGAAGATAAGCTTGGTTCTTAAAAAAAACCAATACATTGCATAGGAATCAAGTTCCATGGATGAGAAGGAGACCGATCAAGTCTACTCGAACTAGTTTGAGTCTGACGAGTCCTTAGTGGCAAATCAAACATAGTATATGCAAAAGGAGTAGTACCTGACCAACCTTCCATCACACAAAAGGTGATACTACTGACTACAAAGCACTAGGTATGTATTAATTGAAGGTGTATTATTAAAGAGAAATTATGATGGTGTCCTAATCCAATTTTTAGACAAGCCATAGGCAAAAAGATTTCTTAATGAATTCCATAGTAGTCTTGAGGGTAGAAATTTCACCACCAAGACTACCGCCTTGAAGATAATGTGAGTGGGATATTCTTGGTCCTCTATTTTTTTCAAAGCACACTAAATGGTGCAAAAGTGTACTCAATTCCAATTCTTTGTTGGAAAAAGAAAGAATTTCACTTTGTCGTTGATCCCAATTATAACTGAGGAACCCTTTGTTCAACAGGGTTTGGATTTTGTCAAAATGATAAATCTTATTTATAGTGTTGGCCATAAGTGGATCCTTACGGTGACTGATTAATTCACAAGGTGGATGGAGGCTATTTCCCTAAAAAATGCCACAAAAAGGTGAGATCATCAATTTTCTTGAAGAGTTGGTAACCAGATTTGGTTCACTAAAAACTGTCATATCTAACAATGCTCAGGCTTTTGTAGGCTTGGAGATGTTATATTTTGCTATCAAACATGGGGTTTACCTTAAAAATTCATCAAATTACTACCCACAAGGGAATGGACTAGCAGAGTCGACCAAAAAAATCTAATTAGGTTAATCAAGTGTATCAGCTCAGAGCGACAAAGGGATTGACACAAGTACCTGCGAGCTACTCTATGGGCAGACTAGATTACCCCAAGAAGATCTTGAAGGCCTCTCCTTATGAACTAGTGTACAAAAAAGAGGTATTTTTACCTATTTCCATAGAAATCCCTACTTTGCAACTACTCAAAGCCTTGGAAATTGAAGAAAGTGGCAGAATGGAAGTATGGTTGGAAGAACTCCTCAAACTTGAGGAAGATAGAGAAAAGGATCTTGAAGCCATGATCAAATACTAACAAATAGTAAAGTGATGATTCG
Organism: Sequoia sempervirens; assembly: GCA_007258455.2. Taxonomy (NCBI): domain Eukaryota; kingdom Viridiplantae; phylum Streptophyta; class Pinopsida; order Cupressales; family Cupressaceae; genus Sequoia; species Sequoia sempervirens. The sequence continues at coordinate 504,183,178 of VDFB02281492.1, forward strand.
ATAAAAATAACTCTAACCCATAATTTAGAGAATGGAGCCTAGTGCTAAAGTACTATGAGCGTAGTGTGAAACCAAGACAATACATAAAATTTGAAGTGCTATGGAAGGGACCCTTCCGAATTAGCGCATGTAAAGAAAAGAATGTGTACGAACTTGAAGATAGGGAAGGAAATGATTTGTATATAATGGTAAATGGTATTTATCTAAAATTATTCCATTAAAATACATAGTTATTTAAAAAAATTAAAAGTTATGTATCATATGTAATTATTTTTGTAAATACACTTAATTTTGAGAATAAGCCATGAAAATAACATAGACAAAGCAGGAAAGTTTTGTATGTATTATATTCATCAAAAAATTTATAATGTAATATGAGCCAAGGCTCAAATTTAAATGTGAAGGCTCTATCGAGCAAACCCAAAAAGAGGTACAAAGCAAAAAGAAGCAAAAAAAAGGAAACGTGCAAAAAATAGTAAATCTATATCTTCGGCCATTGTCCAGAAATCCAAAATGGCTCGTCATCATTTTTTCTTCTTCTTCTTCTTTGTCAAAACATAAAAATGGGGTGAACACACAATCCACACAGGCTCCACACAGTGTAGACCGCTGACCTATTTATCATAGTTATGCACCAAAAACTTGAAGTGATTTCTCTAAGCAAGCCCAGAAATGTGCTCCATGTTGTACTCTCGCAACAGGTAGGTGGCCGCTAACTGAGACATTCAATGATGCATCTCTAGTTCCATGGTGTGAAATTTGGTAAGGAAGGGCAACCAGGGTACATCTATCCCATAATCCACATGCCTATAGATATCCATGGCGCTCAGAATACCAACCCTAGGGATAACCACTTGACAATTTCACCGAGCCCTTCCATCAGTGTAGAGTCGAACATCTGGTGACACAATTCAATTATCATGGGCTTGGAAATATTAAGGTCTAGTAGGGAGGCCACAAATCAAGAAAGTACATTATAGTTGCTCCTTAGCTAGTTTTCATCGTTAGCATAGTCCAGGCCGACTACCCACCTGAAGGAAACTAGGCCAAGGTGGTCACACCTCTTCACATAGGTGTTTAATTATGTTGCTGGTGACCTCTCCCACAAAATAGTATTGTGGCCTTTGTGGTAGAAATTGAATAGGAGTGCTTAGGCCAGCCAAAATTCTGATAAAGTAGAGATGGTAGTGGGGTATGTGTACGATCATGATGGGCCAAAAATTGTTGATATAATGGGTATGTGTAGGGTATGTGAAGAACGAATTTTTTTAACCCAAAATTGATGAAATGAAAAGGGTTTTTAAAGGAGATTCTCATCTTTCCACCAATATAAATTATGATTTACTTTGAATTTAGTAAATAATTATTATTCATTTTCTATTTGAATTATGACTAAAGTCCCGATTGAGAGGTCGATTGAAAAACATCTATAGCTTTCAAACGATATCACATTTTTGAATCCAAAACATTTGTCACATTCTATGCTTCAAGATACTATAGGATTAAAAAAATTGAATTTCATGAAGTTTTGACCAAGTTAAGGTGGTTAGACATATGAGTTTTTATATTTTTAAAAAGTTGTAATAAAAAATTCATAATTAATTATTTGGAATTTAAAAAAAAAAAAATGCATCACATCACGACATGAGTCCTCTACTTATATATAAATTATTATAAAAAAATATTATCATTTTATTGTGGTTAGGGTGGTCAAACAGACACCTACTTACTTTTTCCCTGAAATTTAAGTACTGTTGTATTGAAATTTCAAATTTTCACCAAATAGATTTTTAAAAAAAAATAAACCTAGTAGTTTAGAAACTACATTCAATTTTAAATAGATTCTATTCTTACATATTTTTGAAATAATATAGATAACTTATTCAAATTTTTATGTCAAGTTGCCTAGCTCTGATTTGTTTGAATTTTTTGCCATGATGATCTTGCACATACCCAGTGGAATGGGAGAAACTGAGAGAAGCTTGGTAAACTAAGAAACTATGTTTTTTCAATTAAATTTTGTAATAAGGTGGCATAGCTATTTATAGAAAATATCAGTCGACAAACCCAACAACCAGGAAGTCCATTTTTGGTCAGAGAACAATGGGAGAAATACCAAAGCAATCAGAGGGTAGTAGATAAATCATGTAGAGGATTTGACAAGAGGTATCAAGAAATAAATTTGGGTGTTGGGACTAAATGCTCTCGTATTCCGATCATCAATGTGTGTCCTTTGCCATCATCAACACCAAAAAACTTGCTTATGTGAAAAGACATGGTTTAATGTGCTAAATTCTGAAAAATTAAATGGACATGTCTTTTCAAATGTACCTTGTGTTACTTCAGCACATGTTCCTATGCAATGAGTTTATTTGTGAAAGAGGCGGCAAAGAGAATGTACTAATTCCATTCTCACGACATTTTTGACATTCCCAAGGGATACAGATCTCAAATCCACATGTATCGCCTTAGTGGTAGCATTTAATGGACCATCCGTTATGTCGTAGTGTTAACTGCATGTACATTCAAGGGAATTAACTACAACCAAAAGCATAATTTTCTAAGAAGCAAAATGAAAGTGGTTGTTTTCATTGAGGAAACTCTCTACAACTTTTTGACATAGCCACAGTAGAGCCATCAACATCTAGTAGGAAAGATATAGCCTCATCTAAAAGAGTTGGTTACAATGAAATATTTGGGAGGAACTCATTCACCAATGCCCTAGTTCCTGAGGAGCAGTGATTTGAATTTTGTGAAAAGGAGGAAATAGAACATATTGGGAGAGAGGTGGTGAAGGATTTCATTGACAATATTTTTGACCCCAATTTTTCATATAACCCTAAAAGTTTTAGGGATGGTGAATTCCAAAGAATGATGTGGCATGAGTTGGCTAATGGTTTCATGTCTTGGCTCTAGAATTGTGCCTTGCCTCAGTTCATGTTTCCTGCCTTACAACCATGCCCAAATCTGGTGGATGCATGTTCCAGAAGATTCAAGAAAAGGACAAGATCCATTGAGGGTAACAAGATCAAAGTTGCAATTTCTTCCAAAGCCACATGGGATATGTTGTGTATCCCTCCAACCTAGGGTGCTAAACATTTTGATGAAGAAAATATGGACATTTTCGATGAGGAAAGAACTAGGAAATGAAGCTTTTATGGGGAAGAAACAAAGGAAAGGTTGGAGAGAGGTCACTTTTATTTTCCTCTTTCATGTAGAAAGTTCAGGAAAGACACACAATCTATCTTCTCAATGTTGGCATGGATTTTCAGCCTTGATAATAATGAGGAGGTCGAAACTTTCCAGATGGGCCTATATTTTATGTTCAAAAGGGAGAAGAACTAGAAGTATTATGATTTTGCTAATACAATAGCTCGAGGGATGCTAGAGCAATTGAAGAACTATGATATTGAGCATAAATTTTGGTATTCTTCTTTCTTCACCCACTTGGTTTCACATCAAAATTCTAAGATGCTTGAGAAAACTATGTTAGTGTCTAGGTTTGATGTTAAAGGCTTCTATCAACTAGTTTTTCTGTGGACTCCTATGCTTTCGAAGATAGGGGATTACTACTAGTTTGTAGATCATTTTTTAAGGCTAGTGCTTTCAAGATTTGTTGCCACGCCCTACGAGTCATTGAAATTCGTACAGTGGATGAGAAATTTGCCGACCCCTATGGATTATTTCCTAGGAGAGGATTTCACATTTATTAGATTTCATGGTTTTGTCAAGGAGCCTTTCAAACTCCCTAGATTTGTAATGGATAGAGTTTTTGGGTTGGTGGCATGCCATCAGGTAACCCTTTCCGACAAAAACTATGGTGTCGTAAGGAATAATACGAAGATATACATGCTTCCCATCACAATTTCCAATAGTCAGGTGACACTAGGGAAGTGGAAGGCTGAGGGTAAGCTGACAAAGCTACTAGCAACCCTAGGCTTGGTCCTCATTTGTGACACATGGGACTACAACCCAGCAAGGCACTTCACTTTGAAACATGAGAGTCAGGAGTATTTTGAGAAGAGGAGGAATCCAACTTGGGAAAGGTTGAAATTATACATTGAATTGGCCCATATTCCACTCAAATGACCAAAGTGGCTGAATTTTTATACCTTGTAGACGAAGTATCAGAAGAACCTCTAAATGGGTAAATCCCTCAACACACAGTTGAAATGCAAGGGATGGTCATAATGAAAGAAGGGAAAATCGTGGAGGTCCCAACAAGAGTTGAATGCTCCAATGCCTTATTCAAATAATTTCAACCACATGACGAAAGGTTTGAGGACATTTATAATCAAGAGGATGACACTGAAAATATAAATCTAGAGATGAGTCATGAGATTGAAGAAGAGAAGCTCCTATGTCATACTTCTTGTCCTAAAAAATTCAACAGAAGAAGAGGCTCAAGGTAGAGAGAATCACAAGTCATGTCCTCCACCAGTGCTCGAAGGAAAGGAAAAAGGACCCGATGGTCCCCAAGAGGGTTCACTGTGGTTATCGAAGGCCAAGTGTTAGAGGGATTTGTTGTGAAAGGATCAGAATGTGCTAGTTCTGGTCATACAAAGAGAAGATGAGTCTAGGATCTAGGTGCACCCAATGCGTTAGCCTGAGGAGAAGAAGAAGTGGAATCTATTATGCAAAGTGTTTTGACCATCATGACCTAGGTAAGTTTTACTCCCTCTCTTCGTCTTGCCTTTGCATCTCCGATTACTCCTCTACCTCCAACTATAGAAATGAATCCTCAGTTTGCAGACCTTGAGCTAGTAGTCTTGAATACACCCCCTTTCATTTTTAACAAGCCTCTCAAAGAAACCTAGCATGCCAAATGAGCAGCATTTGCTTCGGCTGCTATTGATTCTTTGATCGCCTTATCAAGGGCCCACATTGAAAGAGTGGAAACATCCATGTTTCTTGTAACTCCCGGTCCATCCGCTTCTAGGAAGGAGTCCTTCCTTCCACCTATCTCTCTTTTCACCCCGACTGGCTTTACCTGGTTCAATCTTAATTTGGTATCCTACCTTTTTCCATGATAACGCTCCCTTTTACTTCCCTGCATGCTCATACATTCGAAGTTTCTCCTTCTGTCACCCTTTTTTCTCTCCCTCCTAGTGCTTCCATTGTAGCATAAAGTATTGAAACCCCTTAAAGTCACTAGGAGCATTTCAATGCAACCAAGCAGGATTGACATGTTAGAAAGAAGAAAAGAATGTTAAAGAATGTTGTGCTATCAGCTATCAAGAAGATTGAAGCTTGCTTCAATTAAGAGTTGAATTCTCTATTGATCACTTCCATGAAGTTTCTCCTCTCCAAGCATAAGGGACAAATGTACATGGAGGATTATGACATCAGATCCATGGGCCTAGATTTGAATGAAACTCACCCACATGGCAAAGTGGTCCTAGCTAAGACTACACAAAATGTGGTATATGTGGATTATGAGAGGCTAGACAAAAAGTTGAAGAAGTGTGAGGTAGAGATGATGAATGTAAGGGAAATGATGAATAGGTTGCAGAAATAAATCAAGGCCAGAGATGTCAAGATGGCTCATATTAGGAAAATACAAATTCACGAAGGAGAAACATCTAAGTTGCTTGTAGAATCCCAAGGTGAATAGATTCAACTCTATGCTGAAATTGAAAGGTTGAAAGTTGAGCTTGCTACTGAGCACTAGACAAATGCAAAGTACCAACATGCTCATGAAAGCATAAAAAGAGAGTTGCATGGCATTTTATCTCAAAATTTTGACGATCTATGGAAGGCCCATGAAAAAGTAAAAAAATCAAAACAAGAAATTTGAAGGTTAAACTTAGAATTGACCAATGCCCTGAAAGAGAGGAATCAAATGGAGGAGAATGCACGAGCAAGAGAGGCTTAGTTCAATTAGGAGCTAGCTACTACACAAGGGGATAGGACCCTCTTAATATTAGAGAAGTTGATATCTACACACTTGGAGTGAACCACATTTTTGATTGCCATTCTTAGGCCTGCTTTACAATTTTTAAAGAATATTCAAGAATTAAACAGGAAGGTTGGCCTGATGGCTAATCAAATTCTACACATATGTACTCCTCAAGTGGTGGAATTGCAAAGTTTGATTTTTGAGTTGTATGTGGCCAATAATGAGGCCCTCAAAGGTGTAGGGATTTTTTTATCAAAGAGCTACCTCCATCAATGCAAACAAGATCATCAACTACCACAAGATTGCAGCAAGGTGCAAGGAATGCCAGATGGTGTTGAACAAGAGGGTTAATGAAATCAAGTAATATTTCAGTGTCCTAAATAGGTTTGGGCTACCCCCTCTTCTTTTGTTAGATGGAGATGTGTTATCAGTTGAGTAGGTTACAAATGCAATCTGACATAAGGCCCAGACTTCTACAGAACTCCTAGGTCTGAGTGTGATGTACACCATTGACGATATCGAGCATGAGATATATCCTCTTTATTGTCTCTATTATCACCTTGGGATGGTTTTTGCAAGGTGTGGATTTATTTCTTTCAAGGAAGTCATCGAGCTAGATCAAGCATGTACAGGCTCATCCTTACTCTCGTCCAACTGAGTGATGCAAATTAGGAGGCACAACATTTCTCTTTCCTCAAACTCCAAGATTTATAAGAGGTCTAGGTTCATGCCTCCACAAACAAAGGCCCCCTATGAGTCACCAGAACTGTGAAGCATTTTTTCCTTAGTCATTTTTTTAATTTTAGTCTTTTATGTTTTTGGCTTCGGATGTGTATGCACTCAAGTAAAGTTGTTGGAAAGGTGCAAAATTCACCACGTGGTGGTTGTGCGGCTTTCATTTATCACCTTCCTTTTGGGAGAGAGTTGGGATACATGTCAACTCAGTAGAGATTTTCTCAACGATGATTTTCACAAGTCGGAGAATCCTCACTCGCTCAACACATCATCTCTTTGTTGTGGGAAGTTTTTGTTTCATGAAGTGATCTCTTATGGAGTTTGTTGGAGCTTGCCAAGCTTTTTTTTATTTTTCGATAGAAACTTTGAGTTGGAACTATTGGACTATGTGATTGGACAACTAGACTTTTGTTAGGCTATTTTCTAGGATCTAATCATTTTCAGATAACAATCTTTGCTAAATATCTAAAGATCATTAATGTGATAGTTGAGAATTGATGAACAATATGACCTAATTAAAGATCTATGATCAAATTGTGATCTATCAAATTCCAACATCTAGTAGTAATTACTTCTAGAATGTGGTGGCAGTTTTCTCTTTTTGTATCTATAAATGAGAGGTAGTGACAGAAGGGAGGGGTTCCAAGTTTCAGTTTCCTTTGCTGAGGAAAATTTTCTTTATTTTTCTAAGGTTATAGAACTATTTCATAAGTAGAATAAACAAAAAATTCTTTTTTGTGGCATGTCATATTTTTTATGCTCAAACTATTATTGGAATTGCATCCAACCTCTATTTTAAAGTTCATTTGATATTTAAACATAAATTATTTGGAAGAAATATTTGAGACTGTGCATATTACGACCTTTATCAATTTTACTTCTTTATGCTTTCATTCAGAATAAATCACTATGTCAAGCTGAATTCAAATAGTTTAAGTTGTTGATTTCCATGTTGTAGGCTTATATGGAAGGATAATAACTTGTGAAAATTGGATTGTCTATGAACTTCTCCATTTTTCTAAAGGGTTGTTGTTTTGTTATATTATGTTTAAGAAGAGGAAGAGTTTATGTGGTCTATGAGTTATTTCTGTTAACCTCAGAATTCTTTATGTTTGATTGGACGTTAATGAGCATTTCCTACAGAGAGATTCATAAGACTGCACTATGCTTGTATTTAGCCTTTGCTACTCATTCTCTTCCCAACAATGAAGGATTGTGGCATTCGATGTCTAATATATCATTCATAGGAAAGATTGGGTTTGAAATGTTGTAAAAGCTTTGGCATATCACCATTTTTATGTTTTATGTTTACATTTCCTTCTACCCTTTTCTCCAAAACTTGAAGATTTGACTTTCTATAAAAATCTTGAAGGTATTTAGTGAGGTGCAAATTAGTCCCCCACTCACTAAATTTCCCATAAGGCTGTCAGAGAGGTGCAAGCTTTGATGATCAACAATAACCAATAGAAATCCATTATTGCATACTCTTTGCAAAACTCTAACCATGCACTTGTGATCTACACAAAACTTCCATGCATGCTATTGAGTTTTTTTTTAAAACAATGACTATCACAATTCATTCATGCATAACATGTTGCATGTGCTATCACCAAAATCGTGACTTCCAAAACTCTTCATTTTCATGTGACTATTGTTTTTCCAAATCCATAGCAATACCAAATATATTTAGTTGTAGGTACTTTCCAAACCATTTTTAACTAAATTTAAGAGGGAAACTACAATTTAAAAATTGACCAAAACATTAACCTAAAGCATGATCAAGCTACACATACCAATAGTAATTGGTGTACCTTAAGGGTGTCCTTGAATTTTTTAACATATTGTTTTAGAAAACTTGTGAGATTGAGGGGTGATGGTTGATGATTATAAATGGAAATTTGTGATGATGATATGTAAAGGTATTGATAAGTGGATGAAATGGGATTAGAAAATTGGAAGCTTTGATAGGTTGATGAAACTGGATTTGAGGTTTAAAGGTTGTTGGATGTGTTTAATGGGATGCATTTTAAGATGTAAGGAGAAAGGGTGGAAGCTTGAGGTTGTGGGATGTGAGATGAATTTTCTTATGTTTTTTATGGGATTTTGTTGCATATGTATGATGTGATATTGGTGGTTTGAGAGGTGAGAGGATGATTAGAAGAAGATGATGGGGCATATGTGGGATAATGATGATTAGAAGAAGATTGAATATATTTGGGATCATGATGAATATAATTTGGGGATGTGGAAGGAGATTGTTGTGTGATTTTGGAGATATCGAATTCATGGGATAATTTGGAACGTTCTTAGCTAGAATTAGGATGCATTGATCATGATCATTCATTGTATATATGTGCATTAAATCCATGTCTTGCATTTCTTGAGAAAAGTCCTCTAAGAATTTAGGTGAATCTTGGTCACTTGAATCTCGATTTTCCTCAAGTATGATGTGGGATGGAAATGGGAATTTGTTCACCAAAGGGACTTGATAGACCACTTTTTCAAAGGAAATGTCATAATATAATGATGTTTGGAATTCTTAGGAGGCCATGATTTGTTTTTGAGCTTACGATATTGCGATAGGAATACAAGAAATAAACCTAGGAATGATGGGATTCGATGAAAGTTATTGATGATGATGGAATAAGGAGATCAAAGAAACAAACTTGGATATCATACTAGATTGGAATGATTGGATTAAAAAGATGATGATGGATTAAAAGACGATAATCATGGATTGAGAGGAATGATCATAGATAGACAATGGATAATGATGAATGTGAAAAGATGATGATGTTGGATACAACTTGGCCATACTAGGGAGAACCAAGAGGTGTGAAGGATGCAAGACCAATTTTGTTCCAAGTAAATATATATCCTTGATTAATATTTTTAATTTTCTTACTTAGGATTAACAATTCCCTAAGAAAGGTTTTTATGGGGATTATTTTCTTACTTAGGGATGACAATTACCTAATCAAGGCTCTGATGGGGATTTTGATATTTAACATGGAGGAGTGATGCTAAAAATAATGGGAGAATAAAATGATAAAGGCTAACTCAATTTACTAATTGAGATAGGAAATTTCTCAAGAAATATACAAGGTAGTGGTTAAAAGGGGTTTAGGATCTAAATTTGACAATCAACAAAATTGATTCTAATAAGCATATGCATATGGATTTGGAGAAGATCATGATATCAATTGTGTAAATGATGGTAAGGAATGGAATGGTTGATAATATTGGTCAATTATTAAAGATAATGGATAGGAAAGATAAGGTAGGTGGATGATGATAGGTGATGAATTGGATAGGATAGGATAGAATAAATATTGGATTGGAAGATAAGAGTGACCAATGAAGAGAGAAATGATGATAAAGGTTAGATGATTGGTGATTGGTCCAACGCATAAGGATGATAATGATTATGTTTAAGTTATGTCAATAGATTCATAAAGTGATGAGATGAGGGAAATGTGAAGGTATTTGGATGCATTTCATACATTTTTTTAATTTTTTAACTGAAACCATGAGTTGAGGAGGGTCTCCCAGGTCTAGTTTAGGTCTATAAAGGTTAAATTATTGAATATATGATCAAAAGTTGTCAAATGAAGGTCAAACTGCACATGCACAACTTTATGGAACATAGGAACCACTCTATGAAACAAATTTTTAACTCTTTGAAAAGAGGTACCCTTTTGTGATATAGAGACACAACTTCATAGAAAACTATGAAGATGTGCCCGAGGATGAAGCATAGGCACTTGGGGATGAAACAAAGGAATTGAATGATAGTTTGGGATGATTTTGGAAAGATATTTTTAAGCACAAATACACATTGGCTAACTTAAATGTCAAGGTGATAAGGATAAATGGAATCACTATTTTTCACATGAAAACATTCCAAGCATGATAGCATAATCCTATATTTTTCAAGTAGGCGTGTATACTTAGCATGGGCCCACTATCCAAAGGCTAATACCTCAAGATTGGTGTCAAAAACATCTCTTTAAAGATTATATAGCTATAGTTATAGTGGCACAAGGGATCACCTTTTTTCTTTCCTTGATGATCCTAATATCTTTCCCAAATCTCCCCTACATCTACTTAGGGAGATACATGGTGAATAGCTTTGAGCATGATATTATACCTTGCACCACACTAAGAAATGGTTAAATGGTCTTAAATGGTTATACATACAAGGTTTTTAGTCAATTTGTGAATAGTGATCTCATCTAATAGTTCTCAAGATTATGAGGGTCACTCCTCTCATCACCAAATAAGTTTCGGTAGATCAAGGGTCTTTCAACTTAGTTCAAACAAAACTAGTCACAAATTTTGAGGTAAAAGTTTTAATATACCACTTTTATGTACCTTGATTTAAAATATGTTTGAGTTAATACTTGAGGTGGTCAAATCCCCAAGTAGGCCTCCTAATGGCAAAGACTATAGTAGGTGTTTTTTTATCTCCTAAAATCACATGGAGCACAAGAAGAGAGCATACACAAAATAGTAAGCCTAGGGATATATATAGAACATAAATGAAATTAAGAGATTGTGGATTTTTAATCTCCAAGATTAGACTAAGTGTAAGTAGAGAACATCATCTACACACCCCTCCAAACACAACAAACAATGGTCATTAACCTGTTAAATTACTTTAGATGTGTGGAATAGTGACAGAGTCTTGGAGCAATGTAAAATATATTAAACCATTAATAATATTTACTATAATGTTATAATTTGACATGTGCTCAAAAGCTACACCACTTGTTAGTTGATCAAAATGCAAGCTATATTGAAAATAGAGCTAAAAACCCCTAGAAATGAAAAACTAAAAAAAATAGCAACTATAATAGAAAGAGGCACCACTTTTTGGTTTGAAGACATAAATTTATGGTGTATATGAGCAGATCTATGAAAAAAAGATGCCACTTTGTGAAACAGGGACACAATTCCATAGACAAAGCCTTAAAATATGCCTTAATAACTGAAAAATGAGGTTTTTCATCAAACCAACTTAGAGACCTACAAGAGAAGAGTAGAGAACACTAAAAACGTAGATTTATTGAAAAAATATGTTAAATAATTTGGGCCTAAAATATCTCAAGATAATTCCAATGCTAGATCTCCTAGAAAGGTTGCAAGAAACCCTAGTTTTGAGAAATTCTAAAAACCCTACCTTTTGCAATCAAAGAGTTAAAAGAATGTAAAAACAGTGTTAGAATTATGATATCTTTAAAAAGAAGGAATTGAAGTTTAGCAAAACCCTAGGTGAAACCCTAATTGATAAAATCAAATTCTTAGAATGAAGATACCATTAAGGGTGACAAAGGTGCAATGTCATCAAACATAGGTACCTTTCTATGAAAGAAGGACAAAAATATATAGAATAGAGGTTCCTTGCTATGAAAAAAGGAACCACTTCATGTAATCTAATACCTAAAAATGAAATTTTCATCACAAAAGTTCATGAAAAATTTACCAAAAAGGTTAAAAATAATGATGTGGGTACCACCAAGCATGCCAAAATGAAGATGATAAAAAGATTGAAGCTAAATAAAATGGAAGATAAATCAATAAAAACATAATACCTCCACCTAGAATCCTTTCTCACTCCTTTATAAGAAAAAATGGAGTGCACCTTTGCTCCATTTTATTTTCTCTTATGATAATGATAGTATGTGTATTGCTCAATAGTCTATTATAACCTTGATAATATTGTAAAATGAGAGATCAAAAAGAAAACATAAGGGTGTGATAGCTTGATAAGTGATTATAAAAGGGATGAGAGCCTCTAGATATAGAGCTTTGAAGAGGAAAAATAAATGGCTAGAAATGATTGATGATAGATGACTAAGATTGAATGAGTATTGGGGATTGAATCAAATATATAGTCGTGTGACAAATGACACATGAGGGATAGGATCTAGGTTTAATATTTGGATAAGGAAAAATCATCATGTGAATGTCTAGGGTTAAGATCTTGGATTGAGATAAGTAGATAAGATGAAAAGTTAGTTTGAGTTTTGGGAAGGTGTCTAAGTTCAATGAATCTAGATAAGGAGTTAGTTATAAATGTGAAGGTGTCACTTGTCACATGATGGAAATTTTAGATTATGATCCATGTGAACAAGACAAAGACCTAGGATTAAATGGAAAAGGATAAAGATAAAGTGGAAATAGTTAAATAAATAAAATATTAATTTAATGAATGGGATCATGTGAAGGGAAAATATTTAAAAAAATGATAACTATTTATTTAATGTTTAGGATAAATATGGGTGTGCCATAGAAAAATGGACCCTTGTCATTTTCATGGCCTTTTAGGTCTTGTTTTATGGTGTTGAGACTATGTTGCTCTAATTTTATGTTGTATCATGGATTGAACATGCTTATTGAGGTACTAAAACTGAAAGAACGACGTCTTGCGAGGGTCTTGTGAAGTGTTTGTACATTCTTCTAGACTCTATTTAATACAATTCACCTAAAAACCACCTTTTTACAAATTAGAAATTCCTATATTGAAGTGTTGTAAAGTCTTGTAACAAGCCTTCATGCTTTTCTAGGACAATCTCCTTATTTACACCTTTCTCATGCTTTATTTTTTTCTTTTTATGCCCTCATATGTTTAATTAAGTGTATCTTTGCATATTATCCTAACAAACAACATTAAATACAACATTATTTTTGACACTTGTTTTTAGGTCCTAGGTGGGACCCATTTTCCATGGGTGACGAATGAGTCCCCCTTGGCCCCAAATTCATAACATTTCAAATTTCCTTTCAGGATTTTATTAAAATTCACTTGATGTCAGCCTGTGATGAGGTATCAATGGATAGTAAGGCACAAGAATTGTATAAATAAGTGATTTTCATCTCATTTCAACCCCCAATTTATCTAGTTCACTTATTCACCCATACATTTGAGCATTCAAGCATTCTACATGATCAATTGAAGAAACTATTGAAGCACTTTGAAGGATCCATTGACACTACTTCAAACTTGCATTATTAAGGATCTTGGCAAGTTTGTAACACCTTTTATGTTGTTCATTTATCATTTCCTTTGCATTTCATTTATTTCTATTGGGTTTTATTACTAAAGTGGGGTTTGACCAAGGCAAACCCCTATTTGCTAACCCTCTAACATTTTTCCCCTTTGCATGTGTCTTTGCAGCCTTTATTTTGTAGATTTGGCAGGTTTAAAGGTGTTGAAAAGTGGAAATCAAGTCAACTAGGTTCATCAAGTCAACTTATCATCCTTTCAAGCATTTTAAGTGTTTGTTGTCTATTTCCTGCAAAACTGACTTAGACAACCCAACATTAAGACATTCTCAAATCTGGTGTTGTAGAGTTGTCTGATTTTCCAAAAATCCAAGAGTGGACTAATTCACCACCCTTGGAAAATGAGTCCCACTTGAGACCTAAAAATCTATATTTTGTCACACTCTAGATCCTGACTATCAAAAACCAGTTCCCGATAGTTTTTCATCAATAGGAGGACCAATTTGCCACCCTTGGTGAATGAGTTCGACTGTGAAAAACCAATAAAATTCATCAGCATTCCAGAAATTCTAGACAACTCACATTTCATCTAGGTGCACTCAAATTTACCCATGTAACTTATGTTCTGCATAATTTCTTCATTTATCTAGTTATATAGATATCACAATGTGTTTTCAAATATAGCTTAAATTGCACTTTGCATTCATTTTACTTCAATTCAATCAGCCTATTGCACTTAGATCACTCCATTTACATCATATCACATTGCATACATCCTGATTTGAGTGTTACATAAGGATTTTGGACTTAGATCTCTCTCCTTTTAGGTGAAAAACCCTAGAAGTGTAAGAGAAGCATTTAGGGTCCCAAAATCTATGTCACATTTTGGTGAACCTGACTTTTTGACATTTTAAAACTTTTTATTGCATTCATATCTTGCATTCTAGTTTTTATAGGCATTAGCACTCAATTAGGGCATTGATTTGTTATTGCATTCTAGGATCTTTCATTTTGCATTAGTGAAACATTCATTTAGTTTTCATTTTTGAATTCAATTTCATTGAAAAAAGTAAAAATCTGCATTCTGCACCTCTTATTGCATTTTGTAGAACATTTAAATCATTCTTAAAATTCTAAAAAACACCAAAAAATTGCATCCTAGGACTCATTCGCCACCCAGGGAAAATAAGTCCCTCTGCACATTTTAGACAATAATTATGTACCTTTTATGGCATTTTCCTATATTTTTGTTTTATGTATTTTCATCCCTATTACAGTTAGAATTTTTTTTGTTATTTTCATTTCAAATTTTTAGATTAGCTTGAATTTTCATCCACCAATCCTTTGTGGTACTTGCATGAGTGTTTGGTGCCCTGTTGATAATACTTTAGTGAGATGAAGTTCTAGACTCATGGCATCACACGATAGCACTTTCATTGTGGACCTTGGGATCTCACGAGCTCCTAATCTTGGTATGGACAATGGTGCATTGGGCCCTAACAATACCACTTCCATGCTTTCACCTTTCCATCCTATGCATGCTGAAAACCAAAAAAAATACCTCCCGCAAGAGAAAGGTCATTAATATTCATGAGAATTTTGCACATTTACAACAAAATTTGTCACTTGAAAACATTTCCACTATTGCTATACCTGCTATTGGGAACCTTCATCGCTTAATTGAGAGTGATGATGGCTTGCAAGTTTTAAAAAAAATTGCTTAGATTTACAAAAAACATTCCTTTTCAAATACCTAATCCACAAACATCCCTATAAGCCAAGGAGCATCTCAAGTTCCTCTTCCTTCCACTATAACTTCCATACCAACTTACACCAATCTGCAAGTCCACACAACTATGCATCAACCTAATTTTGTGGCTACTTATTTCTTGATTTCCACTAGCATTCCTACTTCTTTTGTGGCATCACAAACTCCTTCCACCACTTTCACACCCCTTAGCATTCCTTTCACCTCCCCTAACATTACTTACACTCCATCACCATTTTCCATTCCACCTCAACCCACTTATCCTGATCCTTTTATCACACAACTCCTTAACACTATTTCATCTATTCAACACAAACTTGCCACCATTTGTCAAGTTCAAACCGCTTCACCCACCTATCTTGTCCATAGCAGCTCCTTATCATTAGAAATATTACTTACCCTAATGCCACAAGGGATAGAAATGCCAAGTTTTGAGAAATACAGAGGAAAAGGAGACCCTATCAACCATGTCAATGCTTTTACCATCTTTTGTTGTGATTTTCTCCTTGACGATAAACTTTTAGAAAAGATTTTTCCAAGGACCTTGAAAGATACTTCTTTAGAATGGTTTTCCAACTTACCCAATCATTCCATCTATTCATTTAATGAATTGGTGAAATATTTCATTAATCACTTTCAACTGCACATGACACCTAAAAATACAATGGATGACCTTATGTGATGTAAAAAAAAAACCAATGAAAAAGTGACAGATTTCATCTCCCATTACCAATCCTTATACACTCAAGTTGATGTCAAGATTCTCGATGCACATCTACAAAAGATGTTTATTGAGAATTTTCACACAATCTTCAAGATAAACTTACCATGATGAAATTCCCTTCATTCAAGCATTTGTGTGCAACCTTATGTGATTATAAAAATTCAATTTCAAGTCGTGAGTTAAAATCCACTTCTAACTGAGTTAAAAAACCTGAACCTCACAATCAAAACCAAAAAAACACACAAAATTTCCACAAACCTAACCAAGGATTTTTACAGTTTAATCCACCTCCTTCACCCCATCCACAACTAACTCCAAAAGTTCAAAATTCAATGGCCACTACTAAGACAACAATTCCTTATCATTATGGAGATTCAAATAGAAACTTTACCTCTTTACTCGATACCCTTCACCATACAATGAATCAATTAATTCAAAAACGCATACTTACCTTACCACCCGTCCAACCACTTGATCCTAATCAACCCTTACCACCTACCTTCAAACATAATGCTTATTTCCATTTTCATCATCAAAATGGCCATGACACTGAACATTGCAAGCATCTTAAACATTTAGTTCAAGACCTCATTGATTCAAGTGAAATGATCATTATTGGTGTTAATGATAAATGCAATAAATTTGTTGCACCCTCTAACCAAAATTTGAAAATCTTCGCCAACCCTATCCCTAAACTCACCACCTCATTTGTAAAGGCTAGTGAACCTTCAAAGCCTAATGTAATGACTATTGATACACACAATGAACAACTTCATACATCTCCTATTGTTTCCCAAGCTACTCCTATTGATAAACTTATAACTACGATAGACATTATCCCTCACAAGGGCCAAACCACTAAATCACTTGATATTACTTTTTCTACTAAGGACATACTGCAAAAGCTTCCTGATGGTCCTCTCTACATAGCTAGCAGAATCTATGATATACCTATTAATGGGATATTAATAGATCTTGCTTGTGGTGAGATGTGATCACAAAATAATTTCTAGTATTACATGATCTATATCAAGATAACTGTAATACACCAATTTCCTGGATTAAAGCACATCATGGTTTTACATGCCCTACGATTGGATCAATCATGCTACCTTTACAAATAGGACCTAAGACTTTGGAGGTAACATTTTCCATTATTCCACAATCTGACCAATTTCGTTTGTGACTAGGCTTTCCTTGGCTTCGCTCAATGAAAGTGGTCCCATCAATCGTTCATAAGTGCTTGAAGTTTCCACATGGAAATTAGGTATTCACTATACACCATAGTGGCTTTAATCCTTTATCTTCCAAAGTGAACTTTTCATTAGAAGCCTTTTGGTTTGAACCCATGGAACCTATCACCCCTCCTAAGGACTTCTTTTACATTGCTTATCAAAAGTTTAAAGCCAAAAAGATTGCTGAATTATCTCTTTGTAACACATCTTCGTCCACCTCCACTAATCCTATCCTTGATGAAACCATGATTAAACCTAAATATAATATTGAAAAAACCATCAAACCTTCTAAACAATCTCCTCCTAACCCTTCCTAGCCATCATTTAAATGACCAAGAGAAAATGAAATAACTCCTGTCGTACCGCCTCACATCAAACAAGTATATAAAGCAAAAGAGAAAGCAATTGATCCACCCTCTTCAATTTCTCTTTCTTTCCCCCTTTGGAAATAGAAAAACCTATGACAGCTCAATCCACTCTTACAACTCAACAACTCCAATACAGAATTAAATGAATACAATGCTCAAGAACATCACCATTGTTGTTGTCTCCTTGCTCATCAATCTCATATGGAAGATGATCAAGACAATCAACCTCCACCCTTGAAAAAAGAACTACATGACCACCTTCCATCTCTTGACTTACCACATGATAGTTCAACTCAAAAATCACAACAAAACAAACCCATTCAACAACACCACTCTTGATACATCTATCCTTAGAAATCACCCTTCATCTTGACGTCGTTATTAATCTTGATGATGATGATGATGAAGATGCAATGATCACTAAAATAGATGAAGAATTACATAATGGTTTGAAATCTTTATTTTCATCTACAATGAGCTTAAATGATAAATCCTTTGCACCAAGTGAAGAACCTGGTACAACTCCTAGTCTGACACTTGCAATTCCTCCTAAATAGACAATCAACCACTTTCACATTACACTGAACATGATTGGGAGGTGGATGACTTGATGGATGACTTGCATTTTCCTAGCTAGCCTTTTATCTTTTCCTTGGAATTTATTTTATTTTTCTCTTCATGTGCATATTTTGTTCCCTTGTATCGTGTGTTTGACATTTTCTCTCTTTGTACTCTACTTCTATTCATACCTTTATTCTTCTATTTGTTGTGCTCTATTTTGTGTTTTCCTTTTGGGGATGAAAAAAAAGCATAGAGATGCCCTATGTCTCTTCCATGTTGACCAAAACGGTCCTTGTCTTTTTCATTTTTTTTGTTTTGTGTTTTCCTTTTGGGGATGATGCAAACCGTAGAGATGCCCTATGTCTCTTCCATGTTGACCCAAACGGTCCTTGTCTTTTTAACTTTTTTGTTTGTTTTGTGTTTTCCTTTTGTGGATGATGCAAAGCATAGAGATTCCTTATGTCTCTTCCATGTTGACCCAAATGGTCCTTTTTCCTTTTTCCTTTTTCTTTTTTTGTGTTTTCCTTTTGGGGATGACACAAGGCATTGAGACCGCAATGTTTCCTTCATGTTGACCCAAAAGCTTTTTCTTTCTTTTCGCTTGTGTTTTCCTTTTGGGGACGATGCAAAGCATTGAGACTGCAATGTCTCTTCCATGTTGCCTCAAAAAAATCTTTTATTTTCCTTTGTTTTCACTCTCTTTGTGGCATTCTTCTAGTTCTATGTGTATTTAGGGAATGATGACAGTTCTGCGCTCTTTCATAACAAAATTGCAACGACAAGCATACTGACCCCAAATCCATAGATCCCTTATGTGTTTGTTGTATTTTCTTTTCTAGGGGGCAACTCCCTTTCTTTTTTTTCCTTGACATGACGTAGCCTACCTTTGAAACATATGACTTGGCATAGAGCTTTCTAGGGTGGCTCTCATGTCTTGTTTTCTTTTTGCATTTTCTTTTCTTATCTACTTTCAAGTAATTTCTCACAGAATGATGTGTAGAAATTCCTTTAAAGTGGGGGGCATACATTGTGAATTCATTCTTCTTAGTGTAGCCTTCTCATTTACATGATGCATTTGTCACTTTGTGGATGACATTGGGTATGATGTCCTTCATAAGTATGATCTATCTCAGCATATTGCATTCCTCTTTATGGTTTGATGCAACACACTACATCCCCTAAGTTGTGAGTATACTATTATTTGATTGGTCATCTCCTGGAGACATTAGACACAATGCTCACTAAGTGACTAACCTTGCATAAACCAAACAAGACTCCTTTGAACATTTTACACTTTTACATTTTTACATATTTTTCATTTCTTGGCCACCTTGCATAACACAACTTCATGCCTATAGTGTCATATTGTTTTAAGATTAACATTTACATTTTCTTTGGCTATGTGGAGCCTTGTTAAAGTTATCGAATGGGTATAACTTTGGCATGGTTGAGCGGGAAGCTCAACTAGCGGCATGAATTTTCCCCATAGACACTTTTTTGTTTGTTTGTGAGTGCATACCAACTAGCATATGTATCTTACTTTTTGGGCCTTCTCACCTTGCAAAAAACTAGTTCCATGGCCCCAAAGTGAGTACACATTCTCTTTTTAACAATCATCCTAGATCTCTTTTCACAACTAGTTAGATTGATAATCGAAGCTTCATTCAATTCATTTCAAAACTTGTGTGTTCCTTTGTCCTTATACTTAGTTTTCCATGGGATCTTCATCCTAGGGGCTTGATCATCCCTCTTGATTGTTGTATTCCATCTTGCTAGTGTAAGTGCATTTAAACCCTCCCTTCGACGTTCATGGCAACTTTAGTGTGAGGAAGCAAGTTCATCCTCTCACTAAAGTGGGGGCTAAATGTGCTATAGAAAAATATCCCCTTGTCATTTTCATGGCCTTTTAGGTCTTGTTTTATGGTGTTGATACTATGTTGCTTTGATTTTATGTTGTATCATGGCTTGAACATGCTTATTTAGGTACTAAAACTCAAAGAATGACATCTTGTGAAGGTGTTGTGAAGTGTTGTAAGACATTTGTACATTCTTCTAGACTCTATTTAATATAGTTCACCTAAAAATCACCTTTTTACACATCGACAAGTCCTATATTAATGTGTTGTAAAGTCTTGTAACAAGCCTTCACACTTTTCTAGGCACAATCTCCTTATTTACACCTTTCTCATGCTTTATTTTGTCTTTTTATGCCCTCATATGCTTAATTAAGTGTATCTTTGCATATTATCCTAACAAACAACACTAAATACAACATTATTTGTAACACTTGTTTTTAGGCCCTAGGTGGGAACCATTCACCATGGGTGGCGAATGAGTCCCCCTTGGCCCAAAATTCAAAACATTTCAAATTTCCTTTTGGGATTTTATTAAAAGTCACTTGATGTTGGCCTGTGATGAGGTATCAATGGATAGTAAGGCACAAGAATTGTATAAATAAGTGATTTTCATCTCATTTCAACCCCCAATTCATCAAGTTCACTTATTCACCGATACATTCAACCATTCTACATTGTCAATTGAGGAAACTATTGAAGCACTTTGAAGCATCCATTGACACTACTTCAAACTTGCATTATTAAGGATCTTGGTAAGTTTGTAACACCTTTTATGTTGTTTAGATTTTAGGTGTGTACAATTCTCATGCATAGAAGTGGAAGTTCAAACAAATTGGTAGAGTCTTCAAGTAGGAGAGAAAAATTATTGACTAAAATGAGAGTTGAAGTAGTTGGATTTGATGCTATGAATGTGTTGTACAAAGATAATTTAAACTTTAAGGATGCATTGACAACTTGCATGGATAGTACTAGTTTCAATGGGTTACTTCATACAAGAAGGAATTTGATTCAAAGGATAGAAATTATGCACATTTAAAGGATCTATGATGTCAAATGGAATAAAAGAAAAACATTATGGATTTTTATTTGTACACTTTAGAGTTGATAAGACCATGAAATAGCTTTGTGTTCAAGATACTATTAGCCAAGGATGAGGATAGAAATTATAAAAATTATGCAAGGATATAAATTATGTCATTATGCCAAGGGAAGGAGTCAAAATAGAGGAATATACCATCCATTAACCATACTAGATAAACCATGGGATGATATAACCATGGATTTTATGCTTGGAATACCAAGAACCTAGCAATGAAATGATTCCATTTTTGGGGTTGTTAATATATTTTTGAAAATGACTCACTTTATAGCTTGCTAGAAGACAAATGATGACACCCATGTTGCAAATTTATTTTTCATGAAGGTTGTTAGATTACATGGCTTACAAAAAAGTGTAGTTTTAGATCATGAAACTAAGTTTTTAGGAAAGTTTTAGAGGAAACTTTGGTAGAAATTAGTCACTAATTTAAATTTTAACTCTCATCCTCAAATGGATGGAAAAACTAAAGTGGTTAATCAGAGCTTAGGAAATTTTTTAAGAAACTTAATCGGTGATGATCCTAAATAGTAGGATACATGATATTACCAAAAGCTAGTATTGCATTTAATGATTCAGCCAACAAAAGTATAGGTAATAATCCATGTAAAATTGTTTATAGTTATAGTCCTAGGGGAATTTTTGAATTAAGGGAGGTTGTAAATACTAATGGATATAAGATAAGTGTTGTTTGTTTTTTCTCCAGTAGAACCTTGAAATCCTCTAAAGGTATCCAACCCTTATGCTAAAAAAATTCCTAGGCTAGTGGCCAACACAACGCTCAACAAATAATTTAGTAGTCTTTACACCTACACTTTAGGCTCTGTGGGACCTAGGAGGGTGTTCCTTATTGTGTTCATTTTTATTTACTTAATTGAGAACACTTCTATGCATAGATTAGTTCCTACTATTTGTAAATAAACGTAATTCACCAAAGATTTGGTTGATCTTTCAATAAATTATTATCTATTTGGTGCAGGAGCACCTAGGAAGCATGAGGTTGCACTAGGCAGATTTGTGAGCCTAGGAGGAAATTTTATGTTTTAATGCTTTAAGGTCATGTTGACCATTTAGTTTTGTGTTTGAGATGTTAGAATATGTTAGAAGGAAGGTTGATCAGTAGTTCAAGGTAGATTGGTGAGTTTCAGAACTTGTTTCCACTAGGATTCACTAGGAGATGGAAATAAAGCCCAAAATGTTGCATTTGTGCAATTTTGGCCTTATATGGTGGTTAAGTCTGACCAAGGGAAATGTAACCACCTAATGAACCTTTAAAAGGTGTGCTTCAACCTATTCCAGGGGTTAGAGAAGTTTTTGTTTCATTTGAAGTTTGTTGTTATAAGGAAAAGTAATGAAATTCTTGCAATTTTTTGGTTTTTAGTTCTTATTACTGTGTTAATGGAGGGTTCCAAGCATTGAACAGTGTGTGGCACATGTGGTATTCATTTTACAAGCTTTGTATGGTAATTAGTGGTGTTGTTTCATCATTTCTTAGTTTTATTTTAGTAGGTTTTGCTTCTTTTCATTGTTGATCAGTCTAGTAGGCTGTTATTCATGGAGTCTTAGACCCCTGTTTTCCACTATACCTGGTGTATAGCCCATAGGGAATGGGGCTAAGCTCCATGCCTGTATATAGAATAGGTTTAGGAGTTTTTAGGAGTCCAAGAATCATGGTGAAAGTCTTCTCCTAGGCGAGCTTGACTGTGCCCGACTAGGAAAGACAGTGAAAACCAAGCCCTAACATTGTAGGGGTGTTAATTCCCTATCAACCCAAGGTGTGTGGTGAATGCAGGAGACCTTGAAAAAGGTTTGGTAGGAAGGCAGAGTCTTCACCAACCCATTTGGTGGTTGAAAGAAGCAGATAGATCACTGTGTGGCCAAGAAATGGCCTAAAAAGCCCTAAATCTCACAAATAAGGATTATGCCTATGTACGGCCAGTGAAGGCCTATAACCTCAAAAATCCCTGAGAGGTTGGAAAATGAACTAGGGTCTCCAAAGGAAGTTTGTGATGATTCATAGAAGGATTGGAGCTTAAGCCTATTTCCTCCAGCTAGGAGGCCTAATTGGGGCTCAAGGGCTAGTAGCCCTTCTTAAACCCTAGAATAGGGTTTGAAGTGAGCGATGGAGAAATGGTGATTGGTGGTTGTTCAAGAACCCTTATAAGATGGTTTTGAAGCCATGGAAGTCATCACACACCCCTACATCAAGTTAGTGAAGCATTTGAGGGATAGCTAGTCTTTAGGAAGATTAAAGGCTAAGGAGAGAAAGAGAGAAAGAATACCAAGATTGGCTTGGTTAGGGAAATGTAGATGATAGTAGGGTTGGACAGGAGAACTAGTGGCGCCTAACAAGCAATAGAGCCTATAGGTTAAGAAGGCAGAGAGTGACACCAAAGGGGTTTGCCAAGGTGTGACCCAGAGCATGGGACTGTGAATGTTCCATCCAACCCTTACCTATCAGATTGGTATCAGAGCAAGTAAAAGATTTGGGAAGCATCTTATATGTCAGAGGTTGAGTCTAGTGATTCTACCATCATGGTGGCAAATGCACAGTTGGCCAAGATGGTTGAAGAGTAGGAGGAAGACAATAAACTATTGAGGGAAAGAACAACCCAACTTGAACAAGCAGTGAGGAGCGCGCAATTTGAAGGAAGGATACCAAAGGAAGAAGAGGTTGTAGAGGAAGACAAGACCCTTGAACCTAACCCTATTTTGAAAGAAGAGCCTTTCTTGAAGGCATTGAAGGCTTTGGTGGAAAGGCACTTGAAGGCATACCGCTATTTAGTGGAAAAATGGAAGCTGATCTAGTCATGTATTGGATAGAGGGAATGGAGAACCATTTTGAATGTGATGGATTCACAAAGCACAGAAGGTAAAGGTGGCCAAATCAAGACTAAGGGGTTCTACCTTGACATGGTTGAAGTTCATATAGATAGAGAGGGAAAAAGAAGGTAAGCAACCTATAACTACCTAGAAGGGAATGGTTGGCAAAGTAAAAGAAGCATACATGCCAGATGACTATGAGATTTAGTTACACAAGAAAAGACAGAGCTTAAGGCAGAAAGACCAAGATGTGAACACTTACACTAAGGAGTTTCAAAAAATTTGCATGAGGTCTAATGTGACAGAGGATTAAAGTCTTAAGGTAGCTAGATATATTAATGGCTTGAAATGGAACATTCAAGAGGAGATGGGCCTTCTAAGTCCTAAGACAGTGCACCAATGCTATCAATTGCCCATAAAGATTGAGGAAAGAAGCAAGAGGAAGCAAGATCGAGCTTCTAAGGGTAGAGGCAAAGGCAGAGATCAAAGAGATCAAAGAGGATAGCGAGGTGGCTACCAAGGTAGAGGAAATGACCAAAGAAACCAACGAGAGTCTAAACTCACAGAGCATGGAGGTGAAACATCTTCTAGAGGAGGATATAACAGAGGTAGAGGACCTCGAGGAGGTTCAAATAGAGGAAGAGGAGTAGGCAGGAGCAATTCATACTTTGCAAACATGAAATGCTACCATTGTGGACAAGTAGGTCATCCTGCTTATAGGTGCCCAGAGAAAGAATCTTCATCAAGCAATGAGAAGAGTGGCTTATGCACAATAGGACATCATGAGTCCTAAGGAATCTGAGATCAGTCATATTGAATCTGAAGTGGGAGATAATCTGATGTTTAGCAGGGTTTTGATCAGACAACTGGTCAAGGAAGAACCAAAACAAAGGAGAGCTCTATTTAGAGTAAGGTGCAAGATACTTGGTAAAGTATGCAAGGTCATAGTAGATTCAGGTTCAACAGACAATATAATCTCAAAGGAGGTAGTAATGAAACTTAAATTGGAGAAGGTACCCACACAAACCCCTACAAGGTCACATGGCTAAACAAAGGAAAAAGTGTTTTAGTAAATGAGCAAGCAACAGTGGAGTTTTCCATTGGAGGATATAAAGATAAGTTGGTTTGTGATGTTTTACCCATGGATGCATGCCATCTACTACTGGGAAGACCATGGCAATATGACAGAGGTGCCATATATGATGGGAAAGAGAACACCATCTCATTCAAGAAGGATGGGAATACTTTTAAGTTGCAGTCACTGTCAGAAGAAGAAGAGGGACAATCAAAGACACCAAGTATCATGTTGAGTAGTGGGAAGGAGTTCCTTAACAACCTACACCAAGGGGGTGAAGGATATGTGGTTATGTTACAACCTAAAGAAGTAGACAAGGCTGAAAAGACAGTCATACCCGGAGCAGTCCTAAAGTTGTTGGATTACTTCAAGGATATTGTGAGTGATGGTACACTTGCAACTCTACCACCAAAGAGAGCCATAAGTCATCAAATTGACTTCATACCTAGAGCCTCATTGCCTAACAAAGCAGCATACAAGATTACACCAGATTAGAATCTAGAGGTAGCTAGGCAAGTGCAGGAGTTGTTGGACCAAGGATTGATTCAAGAGAGCATCAGCCCATGTGTAGTACCAGTGGTCTTAGTAACCAAGAAAGGAGGAAAGTGGAGGTTATGCACTGATTCTAGAGCAATAAATAGGATCACCATTAGGTATAGGTTCTCTATTCCTAGAATTGAAGACTTAATGGATTGTCTTGGAGGAGCTCAGTACTTCACTAGGTTGGATCTCAAGAGTGGATACCATCAGATCAGAATTAAGGATGGTGATGAGTGGAAGACAGCATTTAAGACAAATGATGGGTTATATGAATGGAGAGTGATGCCATTTGGCCTCTCTAATACCCCTAGCACATTCATGAGGCTCATGAATGAAGTACTTAAAGACTTTACAGGGATATTTGTGGTGGTATACCTTGATGACATCCTCATATACAGTAATACAACAGAAGAGCATTTGAAGCATGTGGAGTAGGTTCTTAGAAGGTTGCAAGAGGAGAAGTTGGCAATCAATCTAGAGAAGTGTGAGTTCTTTAAGCAAGAGCTTGTGTATTTGGGTTTTGTAGTGTCTAAAGGATAATTGAAGATGGATCCAAGCAAGGTGGAAGCTATCCTAAACTGGCCTACACCAACCACAGGGACTAAGGTAAGAAGTTTTCATGGATTGGCTCAATTTTATAGGAAATTCATAAGGAACTTTAGTGGCATATGTGCACCAGTCCTAGATACAATCAAGGGTGGTTTAAAAACTAAGTTTGTGTGGACTCAAGAAGCTAAGAAAGGGTTTGAGAAACTAAAACAAGAGGTGGCAACTCAACCAATTCTCTCATTACCTAGCTTTGACAAGTTGTTCACTGTTGAATGTGATGCAAGTGGAGTGGCAGTAGGAGGAGTGCTGAGTCAAGAGGGCAGGCCTATAGCCTTCTTTAGTGAGAAGCTCAATGAAGATAAGAAGAAGTATTCAACCTATGACTTAGAACTTTATGCTTTGGTTTAGTCACTTAGGAAGTGGAGGCATTAACTTCTACCCAAGGAGTTTGTAGTCTTTACTGACAATCAGGCACTTAGCTTTATCAACA
Source organism: Sequoia sempervirens (assembly GCA_007258455.2). Classification (NCBI taxonomy): domain Eukaryota; kingdom Viridiplantae; phylum Streptophyta; class Pinopsida; order Cupressales; family Cupressaceae; genus Sequoia; species Sequoia sempervirens. Next base: position 504,209,905 of record VDFB02281492.1, read on the forward strand.
CTCAGGAGAAGTTGAGTAATAGGCATTTGAAATGGATGGAATACATCCAAGCTTTTACCTTCACCATCAAGCACAAGAAGGGACAACTAAACAAAGTAGCAGATGCATTGAGTAGGAGATTGTTGATAGTGCAAGAGATACAAATTAAGAGCATTGGCATAGAAAGTTTCAAGGATCTCTATGGGGAAGATGAAGACTTTTCAGAGGTCTATAAGGTATGTTTTAACTTTGAGAATCATTTCCATAGCTAATATTATGAGTATACATTGCAAAGTGGGTTATTGTTTAAAGGAAATCAGTTATGTGTTCCAAGAGGGTTAATTAGGGAAAATATGATTCAGGAAAAGCATAATGGAAGTCTTAGTGGACATTTTGGCATCAACAAGACTTTAGAACTAGTGCAAAGATTCTATTACTGGCCTAAGTTGGCAAGAGATGTTAGAAAGTATGTGGAACAATGTGTTGTGTGTATGAAAGCAAAGGGAGGAGTTAGTAATGCTGGTTTATATCAACCCCTACCCATTCCTAACAGACCATGGGAGTGTGTGACCATGGATTTTGTGGTAGGCCTTCCTAAGACCAAGACTGGTTTTGACAGTATTTATGCAGTGGTAGACAGATTTAGCAAAATGAGTCATTTTATTCCTTGAAAAACTACTCATGATGCTAGCTACATAGCTCATCTTTTCTTTAGGGAAGTTTTAAGGATCCATGTATTTCCTTTGAGCATTGTTTCAGACAGAGATGTGAAGTTCATGATTCATTTTTGGAAGACTCTATGGAGCAGATTAGGTACCAACCTGTCTTTTGTATCAGCTTACCATCCTCAGACCGATGGTCAAATAGAGGTGGTTAACAGGGTGCTAGGTAACCTTCTAATGTGCCTAACTAAGGAGTATGGATAGACATGGGATATGGTTATCTCACAAGCTAAGTATGCTTATAATGATAGTGTGAACTGAACCACATGGAAGAGTCCTTTTGAGATTGTGTATGGGATGCACCCAAGAGGCATATGTGAGCTCAGAGATCTTGGAGCTATGGAACATAGGAGTGGACATCCAGAAGACTTCAGTTAGACCATGAAAGAGATTCAGGAGCAGGTAAAGAGGATAGTCATTGAGGCTACACAAAAATTGAAGCAGAAGGTAGATATGCCAAGGAAGGATATGCAATTTGTAGTAGGAGACTATATCATGGTCCACCTTAACAAGTCAAGGTTGCAGAAGGGAATGCCAACCAAATTGTAGATGAAGAGAGTGGGTCCATCCAAGATATTGGCCAAGTATGGGAAGAATGCATACAAGGTGGAGTTACCTACCGATCTAGGGATCTCTCCAGTGTTCAATGTAGCTAATTTGATCAAGTATAAGGGGACAGTCAATGATGTGGATCAAAACAGTTAGGAGATCTTCAAGGACACCAGCAATGTATGCTTACCTAATCAAGACAAGCCTCAGGTAGAGAAGATCTTGGAGTCAAGAGTGAAGAAGGCTACAAGACACAAGGTGTACATGGAGCACCTTATCAAGTGGAAGAACAAGTAGGAATCAGAAGCTACATGGGTACAAGAAGATTAGTTCAATAATTTTGGCATTGACCTATCATTGGTCTCTCCTTAGTATTTGGCCTAAGAGGGGGAGAATGGTGTAGGAGCACCTAGGAAGCATGAGATTGCACTAGGCAGATTTGTGAGCCTAGTAGGAAATTTTGTGTTTTAATGCTTTAAGGTCATGTTGACCATTTAGTTTTGTGTTTGAGATGTTAGAATATGTTAGAAGGAAGGTTGATTAGTAGTTCAAGGTAGATTGGATGAGTTTCACAACTTGTTTCCAATAGGATTCACTAGGAGATGGAAATAAAGCCCAAAATGTTCCATTTGTGCAATTTTGGCCTTATATGGTGGTTAAGTCCAACCAAGGGAAATGTAACCACCTAATGAACCTTTAAAAGGTGTGCTTTGACCTGTTCCAGGGGTTAGAGAAGTTTTTGTTTCATTTAAAGTTTGTTGTTATAAGGAAAAGTAATGAAATTCTTGCAATTTTCTAGTTTTTAGTTCTTATTATTGTGTTAATGGAGGGTTCCAGGCATTGAACAGTGTGTGGCATGTGTGGTATTCATTTTACAAGCTTTTTGTGGTCATTATTGGTGCTATTTCATCATTTTTTAGTTTTATTTCAGTAGGTTTTGCTTCTTTTCATTATTGATCAGTCTAGTAGGTTGTTATTCATGGAGTCTTAGACCTCTATTTTCCACTATAGTTGGTGTATAGCCCATGGGGAATGAGGCTAAGCTCCATGCCTATATATAGAATAGGTTTAGGATTTTGTAGGAGTCCAAGAAGCATGGTGAATGTCTTTTCCTAGGTGAGCTTGACTATGCCCGGCTAGGAATGAAAACCAAGCCCTAACGTTGCAGGGGTGTTAATTCTCTATCAACCCAAGGTGTGTGGTGGATGTAGGAGACCTTGAAAAAGGTTTGGCAAGAAGGCAGAGTCTTCACCAGCCCATTTGGTGGTTGAAAGAAGCAGACATATCACTGTATGGCCAAGAAATGGCCTAAAAAGCCCTAAATCTCACAAATAAGGATTACGCTTGTGTACGGCCAGTGAAGGCCTATAACCTCAAAAATCATTGAGAGGTTGGAAAATGAACCAGGGTCTCCAAAGGAAGTTTGTGATGATTCATAGAAGGATTGGAGCTTAAGCCTATTTCCTCAGGCTAGGAGGCCTAATTGGCACTCAAGGGCTAGTAGCCCTTCTTAAACCCTAGAATAGGTTTTGAAGTGAGCAATGGAGAAATGGTGATTGGTGGTTGTTCAAGAACCCTTGTGAGATGGTTTTGAAGCCATGGAATTCATCGCACACCCCTGCATCAAGTTAGTGAAGCATTTGAGGGATAGCTAGTCTTTAGGAAGATTAAAGGCTAAGGAGAGAAAGAGAGAAAGAATACCAAGATTGGCTTGGTTAGGGAAGTGTAGATGATAGTAGGGTTGGCCAAGAGAACCAGGGGTGCCTAACAAGCAATAGGGCCTATAGGTTAAGAAGGTGGAGAGTGACACCAAAGGGGTTTTCCAAGGTGTGACCTAGAGCATGGGACTGTGAATGTTCCATCCAACCCTACCCTATCACAATTTACTAGGAATCGGGAGATATTTCAAATTCATGCTTCATAATTGAAAGATTTTAAGTGAATTGTGTTCTTATTCTAAACCCATGGTCAGATAGATCATCAACTCATTCAAATGTAAAAATCCCTAAAAGATAGACCAGTGTTTCATCAATTGGGCCATGGAGTCGAATATGCAATAACCAATAATACACAAGCTAATTAATTCTGAAAATGGTGGACTATTTTAACAATACCTTGCAATCTAAAAACTCACAATTTCTAAAATGTAACTCCTTAACATATCCTTTGCAAATTCTCACAAATTATGACCTTCTTCAAGCATTTATTTAACTCTTTGAGCCAAATCCAAAATTAGGACATACACTCAATTGACATATGAAAATAAATGAGAATACCCTCGATATTTTCATTTATAACTTGCAAAAATTTACAAAAGGAGAGTATGCATTCTAGAGATAAGATTTGTTTTGATATTAGTAACTTGCATAAAACTATTTTAAGACTAATACATACAAGACTTAAAACCAAGACAATCCTACTATTCTATTCATTAGCCTTTTATAGTGTATCCTTTTTACACTTGATTTCTACCCAGACCGTCTACTGGAATCAAAATTGAACCCCCTGTAATGAGCCTTGAAATCCCTTTTATAGACCAAGAAAGAAACAAGCATTGGGCTCACTACAGTTACATTTCAAGAATATTTCATTTCAACCCAAATTCAATTTCATTTCAAAACTTCCCCACAAGGTCACCTGTAATCATTTGCTAGACTAGGGAAACAAAATTCATAACCACCACCAAAAGAAAAATTCCCATGAGCTAGCACTACCAAAATTTAGCTTTAATTGCCAACTAGGCACTACACTTCACATCTGCGTCGAACAAAAGTCTTCATATTTTCTTTGAGCATCCATAGTCAGCATGAAGACAAAAAAAAATCATATGCAAAGAGTGGAAGAAAACCACCACAACAATTTTATCATCACCACAAAAATTAAAACCCAAGCAACATTTACATCACCCAAAACTAGAAAAGGCACCGACACTAGAGCCACAATACACACGCCCATTAGGATTCCTTGTAGGAGGCAAGAAAGAGACCTCCACTCCTTCCTCATCTTTGTTGTTGCCACCCACAGAACCATCACACCCACTCGAAGTCTTTACTAATATCAATGGGATCAATATTACTTCCACCCTTGGGGCTGCTAGTTGATTCAAGATCATGAGGCATCTTTGATAACCTGAGTCTGTTTCAGTTGCACTACCCAAAGGACAATCAGTGATAGCAATGGGGGAATTTTTCCTTCCATAAGAAGCTCAACCATATATAATCTTTCTTCGCATTCCTCGTAAAAACCTTGTGGGCTCCTTACCTTTGGCTTCCGCCATTTCTATAGTCATGACTCAGCTTCTCAACCTATGGTTGCATATAGTAGGAACTAATGTAGACTCCTCATCACAGGCCTCCTCCTTACCATTTTCCTTCAAAGTTGGAGTCTCTTCAGGTGCCTTTTGTTCATGCTCTGGGACATCACCATGAGATTTTTGCATGTTGAGCCTTAGGGCCTTCTCACTGGTAACACAGAAGTAGTTGGCTTGCCCATATTCTCTGCTAGGTAGCTTCTCAAACTCACACTAGGAAACTCTTCACTCTCTACACAAATTCAAAAAAATCCTAACTACTGATTGCAATGGTGAAAATGACAACCTTTCAATCCATATTTATCAAGCAACTTTGATGGTGTTTAATCATCAATTTTGACATCACATGCATGAGTAAGTAATTAATCACTAGCATCCATTTCATCACCATTAATTACCCAGGTAATGGAAATCTACGTATCATTCTTAATAATAACAAGGAATTCATTCTTTGCATGCACCAGGACCCAATTGATCACTCCTAAAGAGAATACACCATTAATTCTCACTACTTACAGAACCAACTAGCTATCACATGCATGTTTCTAGTTTTTTTTAATGTTGGTTATGGATTCCCTAATGAGGTAGCGAATCAAACGGTCCATAATGAGTCAACCAGGTTTGAATTCTATGAGGCCATCACTCACCAATATTTGTCCAATTAGATTTGTCCAAGGTGGGAGCTACCTCATTCATTTATGAGCCCCGCGTCTTGCTCTAGGTGGATGGACGAAGCCACATGTCGTGAGCTCATAAACCACACAGTTTTTAACAAGCCTTCACCTTTTTTCTTTGTGAGCGAGTGGAGAATGGCTAAGATTATTCCCAACACTTGATCACCATCATCAGATTAAGTCATCATACAACAGGGTCAAAAGTAGAAGTCAAGCCCCAAATCTATATTAGGACACGCATCCTCACCTCCCAGAACTCGTGACTTTTAACCAGCGAGCAACGTAATTCAATGAGCTAGCAGGGAATGACTCAAATCAGATCTTGTGATCAAATGAGTCCTTACCTGCACACAAAAAAAAGTTAGTTTTAGAAGTGGGGCCATTGCTAGGTCGACGATAGTTAGACCCTCAGGAAAAAGACTTAAATGTAGGGTATGTGCAAGATCATCATGGAAAAATAGGCCCTTAAGTGGCAAAAAATTCAGAAAAATTAGAGTTAGGCAACTTGACATAAAAATTTGAATAATTTATCTATATTATTTAAAAAATATGTAAGAATAGAATCAGTAGCAAATTGAATGTAGTTTCTAAACTACTAGGTTTTTTTAAAAAATCTATTTGGTGAGAATTTGAAATTTCAATGCAGAGTACTTAAATTTCAGGGAAAAATAAGTAGGTGTGTGTCTGACCACCCTAACCACAATAAAATGATAACATTTTTTTATAATATTTTAGATATAAGTAGAGGACTCATGTCTCGATGTGATGCAATTTTTTTGTAATTTTTTCCCAAGTAAATATAATTAATTATGAATTTTTTATTACAACTTTTGAAAAATATAAAAACTCATATGTCTGACCACCTTAACTTGGTCAAAACTTCATGAAATTCATTTTTTCTTTTTTTAATCCTATAGTATGTGAAGCATAGAATGTGATGCATATTTTGGATTCAAAAAATGTTATACTGTTTGAAAGCTATAGATTTTTTTCAATTAGCATATCAATTAGGATTTTAGTCGTAATTCAAATAGAAAATGAATAATAATTACTTGTTTAATTCAAAGTAAAGCATAATTTATATTGGTGGAAAGCTGAGAATCTCCTTTAAAACCCTTTTCGTTTCATCAATTTTGGGTAAAAAAAAATTCGTCAGCCACATACCCATCGTATTGCCACTTTTTGGCCCATCATGATACTGCACATACCCCCTAAGTTTTTTATACTGAAATATTTTTCCAAACTTTAGGGGATTTTTTGAGTGGAAAAGTACATGGGGTGACCAAGAAATCTAGACAAATATGTCATTAATGATATGTATCCCAAGGCTCAAGTAGTGACTTAAGCTATCGGTGACCGGCCATAGCAATTCAATGTAAAATTAAAATGCTCAAAGGGTTTTAAGATAGATTGTTATACAAAGAGGGTTCATAGACCAAAACCCTAACCCCATTCTTGGACACAAAGCTTGAAAATCATGATGCAAATCATGGTTTGCTCAAATTTTTGCAAGAGTTTTGAAAACTCTATCAAGTGCACTAAAGGAGAAGAATTTGTCAAAAAAATACAAGATTTGCACCAATAAGGGAAAAAGTTAGTAGGAGAAGCTAGCACTACAAAGAAAAAATTAATTTGAAGTTAGAGATAGGGTGTTGGAACATATATAAACTAAATATTTCTAGGCCATACGTATAATAAGATTAAGTGTCCAAGAAGATTGAACCATGGAAAACCATCAAGAAGCTTTCTCTAAATTTATGAGTTGGATTTACCTATAGGTTTGCACATACATCCCATTTTTAATGTTTTGGATTTACATAAATACTATGAAGGAGAGACATCACAATAGAAAGGAAAATAAGAAACATCACTAAAAATGGAAGAAACAACTAATTCAAAGAGAGTGGGAGGAGATTGAATGTATTTTTGATTCTAGAGTGGTTACAAATACTAGGGGAAGAGAATATAGTGAATATATGATGAAATGGAAGAATAGACCTAACAAGGATTCCACTTGGTTAATCCTATTAGATATGGAGTCATCCTAATTATCCCACAACAATAGAGATGGTAACACACAACAACAGGGTTGTTAACCTAAAGCAATTGAAATTTTCATCTCTAGAATCACATAATTTTAAGTAGTGGGTAGAGGCTCAAAATAAATTAAACATTTATATTCTGATGTAGGGGCATCGTATCTAGGCCTTCTTTTATTTTATTCCTTTTACTTGCCACCATACATATGTCTTGTAGTTTTTTTTTCTCTTTTTGAAATAAGGAGCAACAACTGCCTACTCTCTACAACACTAATGAACAATAGCATGGGAATTTGATGTACCAATTATCTAGGAAATATTTTTAAACTAAAAAAAAAATTGAGTTGCAAGCATTTGTTATGGGAGTTTTACATATTGCAACTAGTTAACGTGGGATTTGTGAAAGTTTCTAGATTTTTGGAGGGATTTGTTTTGGATGGGGAAAACAATGGAAACAATAGAGAAGAACAAGGAAAGGAGGAGGAAATCAGTTATGGAAAAGAGGAAGAAACCAAAATATATAGAAGAGAAAGAAAAAGAGGAGAAAAGAAGCACATGGTAGACAAACAACCAAAACAAGGAAAACTAAAAAATCTCATATTTTAGCCTAGTACAATAAAGAAATGCAAATGTGTATAAGTGAATGTATGATTGTATTTTTAGATAAATGCAATAAAGTGTTACTATTTTCAATTTTTTTTCTTTCTTGGACTATATGTGTTCTTGTTAATAGGATTAATTTAAGAGTTTGTTGCTCAAGAAAGTGGGTTATTTTCATTGAGTGATCATTTGGGTATTTTGTGATTTGGTATAATATAATCAAACCTGTGGAACATAAATTTATGCTGCCACAACATACATTTTTGTTTTACATGTAGCATCTGACAATGCACCTATAACATATTTTTGTTCTTCTAGCAACAAATTATTTATCTCTAGCTTAGTTTTGTTTTTTTGCAGCATAGTTTTTTATACTTACAACTTATTTAGGTGTCCCTATTGCTAAATTTTTAACTTGTAGTAACTGTGTGAAACCTATGCAAAGGTTGTGTTTGTTTCTTACAACAAAACAACCTCCTTTCTCCACCTGTTAGGTCCAAATTGGTTATGTTTTGGGTACCTATAGTGGGTGGGTTGCATCAATAGACCTCTAATATATCCTAGATCCAATAATAATTTAAACATCTCTGGATGAATTCTCATGCCAAAAGACCCACCCAAGCCCTTGGCCAACTCCCAAATTTAAACCATCCATTTCTAAAATGTAGAGTCCCTAATTTCTTGATCTATGTGCATGAAAAATCCCATAATAGATTCCTCTGTTAACATCTTCATCTTCCTCAACATTGTAGCATGAACTCCATATGTTTCCCCATTCCTTTATTGTCATCAACTAACTTACCCTCTCTATGATGAGCACCTTCGAAAAATCCATGAATAACTACACCATAGAACACACAAACACACATAAGAAATAATTAGAAAATAAATGTAGCAATCAATATATAAAATTCATGCATTGAACCAATATCATGTACTAATTACTCCACACTTTTTTTCCATTCCACCATCATTCTATCCAATTATTAGGAATTGACTCATCCTTTTTAATAGACTTTTATTTTCAGAATTAATTTATTTAATTTTCATCATTTATCTTAAATTGCATCTTATACATCACCATCATTAGAAATGTCCTTGGGTATTCTCCTTATTCTAAATGCCTTTTGGAAATTTGTGAGCCTTTACTAATTCCTTTTGTCAACTTCATGTTGATCATCACAATCATCTTGATAATATTCAACACTAGGTTGATGCTTTTATACCAATCCAATAATTTTCTCCATGAATAATTTTGGATCAAACATATCTCTTTTCTCAAAAAGAATTTTTCCTTAAACATTTATACATTTGAATGTGTAGAATTATAATTAGAAGCACATGTATAATAACCAATAGATAAAGGGAATTTGATTCCTTATTTGTGCTTTCTTGAAAGAATATCTTGGACATCAAAAAAAAATTTACATACTTAAAGCAACACTAGTTTATCCCTTACATACATAGGGAGTTTGTATTGTGCTCCTACAGAGATTTTTACCTTGAGGCAAGTGAAATTTGAGAATTGGATGAACTAGTTTTCTCATGTTGTAAAGGTTTTTATGCTTTTTAAAGACATGTTATATTCAAATCATTTCTAGAGAAGAATGATAGGATAAAATATGAAGAAATTATTGACCCTCTTGAAATGTTTCTTTCTTTCGTTTAAATTCAAGTGAAGGAAATGTTCATATGATTTTTTATTTGGAAGGTGATGAACTCAAATTTATTCAACGCTAATACTATAGGGATGAGAGGGATGGGTGAGTGGGAATGAGTTTTTGAATTTTATAGCCGGAAACAAGTGTTTGGTTTGAAGGCAGTTGGGTTTGTGCCAGGGGGTAGTCTTTCTAGGGATGCGGCAGGGGAGAATGCATGCGACGAGTAGGAGGGAGTGGATTTTGAGGACTAGGGCCTAGAGAAATGAGGGAACCTAGGTGGAAAGGTGTCTTCAGAAGGTAATTTGTCTTCTAGCTCTTCTCCAAAGGATGGGGCTTGTGGGTTCGAGTGTCTGGGAAACCAAGGCGTGGATAAATTTTTGAATGACTAACCATGAGAGGATTGAAAGAGGAAGTGGGTTTCGCTATTTTGAACCAATCTTATTGGTAAGTCAATCTTTCCTCTAGTTAGAAATATGTTTTCCCCTTTCAGTCGGACGTATGTTATTCTTGTACCTGATCCAGTGATTGATCATAACATTTCTTTAATGGCATCATCACTGGTGGGAAAATTTATGGGCCCAAGACCAAATATTGAAGTGGTCAGGGATTTTTTAGGGAAGAAGTGGAGAGTTAAAGGTCATGTTGAGGTAGGAGCTCTACCCAAGGGTTTCTTCTCCTTTTATTTTTCTTTCAATAAGGACAAGCTACTAGTTCTATGTGGTGGTCCTTGGGTCATTGGCAAGTCATCTTTGGCTATTAAGAAGTGGTCTCTGAAAAATGGATTTCTCGGATACTTCTTTTGAAGCGGTGCCTGTGTGGGTTCATTTACTATGTTTACCATTGGAGTATTGAATGAGGATGTTTTCAAGGGAATTTCTAGCTCCTTTAGGGAGTTTTTATCCATAGACGCCATGACTTCATCTAAAAAAAGGCTATTTTTTGCCAAAATCTATGTGGGTATCACTTAGTCTACTAACCTGCCATCATCGATAGAAATTGTGTCAAATCTTGGAAAGTGGTTTTAGACAGTAGAGTTTGAGACTCTTCCTTTTGTGTGTTTTACTTGTAAAAAATCTGGGCATTCGGCAAAGAAATGCCAAAACAATGTGACCAAGCCTAAAGCTAAGACAGATTCCAAGGAGACCAAGATATAGAGGGCTAAAATGGTGGAGAAACCTCTAGAAGATGTGAATAGAGGGGAAAAGAATATACCTGAGGATAGTCAAGATAATAGTGGAGAGTGTTGAACCCACAGTCTAGAAGCTAATAATGTTGAGGAGCCTTTTAAAGGTAATGACAACCTTGTAGTTCCAGAAGTAGATGTTAATGATAATAACATAGCAGCTTTGGACTTAAGAACTACAGGATCACAGGGGGAGGAAAAAAAGAAAGGAGGGAGCATCAAAATTAGGATGAAAGATTGAATTTAGAAAAGTGAGTTCCAGACTCTGTTGCAAAGGGTTCAGAGGAAACATCTTATTTTGGTCAAGGTAAGGAAAGTGGTGAGGAGGGCTCAGAGGAGGCTGGGGAGAATATCTTTCATTCTTCTATCTAGGATAGTTCTCAAAGTTCTCTAGAGTTTGTGAAATTAACTTTTGGGAATTCTATGGATACCTATAAGGTGAGGAATGATGTGGGGTATTCTCTGGTGAATAAAGTTGTTGCTAAAGATGCCTTCATGGATGGGAAATATTTCATGGGACTTGAGGACCTGAATCTTGATGAGGATAGTTTATATATGAAAGTTGATAAGAAGAAGAGAAAAAAAGGAAACAACATGGTGGGGGTTTCTACAAGAAACAAATCAAAAGCGGATTGTGGAGCCCAGAGACATTCAGGCAAAAAATTAGCAAAGTGGCATAAAGAACAATAATGCATCCAAAATATTGTTGACAAGGTTCAAAGAACCATCCTGAAGTATGTTGAAGCAATAACCCATTAAAGAAATGAAGTTCATGTCATGGAATATTCAGGGGCTAAATAGTTCTCATAAACAAGACATTTTGCACAATTTTACTAGGGACCATAAACTTGATATTTTAAATTTTCAGGAGTCCAAGATGCCTAAAGATAGAGTGGAAAAGATTAAGATTTTCAAGAATCGTGGTGTGCAGGATAGGAGTTTGGATGGGGCTTCTAGAGGTTTAGTAACTTTCTGGAATCAAGGTCATCTTCAAGGTTCTCCAGTTTGAGAAGATGCCAATCATGTGGCTACTAGATTTAGGCATATAAGAGATGATTTTAGCTAGATTTTATCTAATATCTATGCCCCCAATAATAAATTTGTGAGGAGTTTTTGGAAAAGACTTGAGTCTTTTAGGTTATTCTTTCCTAATGAGAAATGGATTATTATGGGGGATTTTAACACTCCGCTGCTTGGGTCAGAAAAATTTGGGGGTTCTCAAATATAGATGGATAGTAAACTAGACTTGATGGTTTTTATCCACTCCCAATGTTTGCATGATGTGGACCTCAAGGGGGCTACCTACACTTGGTCTAACAGGAGGGCTAGGAATGACCTTACCCAAGTATGGCTTGATAGGGCTTTAATTTCGGATAATTGGATGAAGGATTATATTTGTTCTTTAAATGCTCTCTCTAGAATTGATTCTCATCATTTCCCTATAAGTTTTGTGGTTGACTCTATCTCTAGTAAGAGAAACTCCCCTTTTAGATTTGAAAGAATGTGGTTCTCTCATCCTAATGTCTTTAATTGCATTCAAGAGTGGTGGAATATAAAGGTTAGTGGTACTGCTATGTCTCGGGTGGCTAAAAAGCTAAGTGAGGTCAAAACCAAGGTCATAATTTGAAATAAGGAAGCTTTTGGGGACATTTTTGCTACTAAGTCAGCTATTCAGTATGATTTAAAGGATATTCAAGATAGAATTCAGGAAGATGGTTATGTGGGAGACTTCTTAACCAAATAAAATAAAATCCTTACAAAATATCATGATATTATATCAAAAGAAGAGGAATATTGGAAACAAAGATCTAGATCAGTTTGGCTTTTGTCAAGGGATAAGAACACTAGGTTCTTCCACATGACTACTATGAAACATAGGGAATCCAATCGTATCACTCATATCTTGAAGAATGGTGTTAAAATTGAGGAGGATGAGATTAGGAATGAGGCCATCCAATTCTTTGCTAACCTTCTTTCTGCGAAAGAGAGGTTGGATGTGCATGCTCAACAATCCCTCCTATGCCCCCAATAATAAATTTGTGAGGATTTTTTGGAAAAGACTTGATTCTTTTAGGTTATGATTTCCTAATGAGAAATGAATCATTATGAGGCATTTTAACACTCCACTGCTTGGGTCAGAAAAATTTGGGGGTTCTCAAATATAGATGGATAGTAAACTAGACCTGATGGTTTTTATCAACTCCCAATGTTTGCATGATGTGGACCTCAAGGGGGCTACCTACACTTGGTCTAACAGGAGGGTTGTGAATGACCTTACCCAAGTCCAGCTTGATAGGGCTTTAATTTTGGATAATTGGATGAAGGATTATATTTGTTCTTTTAATTCTCTCTCCATAATTGATTCTCATCATTTCCCTATAAGTTTTGTGGTTGACTCTATCTCTGGTAAGAGAAACTTCCCTTTTAGATTTGAAAGAATGTGGTTGTCTCATCCTAATATCTTTAACTACATTCAAGAGTGGTGGAATATAAAGCTTAGTGGTACTGGTATGTTTTAGGTGGCTAAAAAGCTAAGTGAGGTCAAAACCAAGGTCCGAATTTGAAATAAGGAAGTTTTTGGGGACATTTTTGCTACTAAGTCAGCTATTCAGTATGATTTAAAGGATATTCAAGATAGAATTTAGAAAGATGGTTATGTGGGAGACTTCTTATCCAAAGAAAATGAAATCCTTACAAAATATCATGATATTATATCAAAAGAAGAGGAATATTGGAAACAGAGATCTAGATCGGTTTGGCTTTCATTAGGGGATAAGAACACCAGGTTCTTCCACATGACTATTATGAAACATAGGGCATCCAATCGTATCACTCATATCTTGAAGAATGGTGTTAAAATTGAGGAGGATGATATTAGGAATGAGGCCATCCAATTATTTTCTAACCTTCTTTCTGTGAAAGAGAGGTTGGATGTGAATGCTCAACAATCCCTCATTGAGGCTATCCCCAACATTTTGAATGAGCATCAAAATAGACTCTTGATTTCTATCCCTTTGCCAGAAGAGGTTAGAAAGGCTATTTTTTCTTTTGAAGGGAATAAGGCCCCTGGCCTTGATGAGTTCCCTATGTTCTTTTTCCAAGTCTTTTGGGAGATAATTGCTAATGATGTGGTTAATGTTGTCAAAGATTTTTTTGGATCCAGGAATTTGTTGAAAGAGCTTAATGCTACATTTATTGTTCTTATTCCCAAGTTCCCTAGTGCTGATGATTTTGATTTCTTCCACCTGATTAGCTTATCCAACTCCTTTTACAAAATCATTTCTAAAGTGGTTACCACTAGGATTCTTAGGGTTCTCCCGCAGTTGATTTCTCCTCAGTAGAATGGTTTTGTTCTACACAGATAGATTTTGGATTCCATTATTACGGTTCATAAGAATGTCCATTCTTTAGAAGTCTCGAAAAATCAAGGTTTTTTTTTTCAAGTTGGATATGTCTAAGGATTATGATAGGGTGGATTGGGAGTTCTTGATAAAAGTATTTAAAGCTTTTGGGTTTTTGGAGAGATTTCTACAGTTGATATGGGAGATGATCTTTACTACTAGTACCTCTGTCATTATCAATCGATCTCCTTCCCATTTCTTCAAAGTTTCTAGAGGTGTGAGACAAGGAGATCCTTTGTCTCTTATTCTCTTTACCATAATGGCACAAAGTATGGGAAGGCTTTTGCACAAAAAAGAGATGGAAGGGAGTCTAAAAGGGTTAAAACCGTCTTTGATAAACCTTTCCTGTTCACATTAGCAATTCATGGATGACACCATCCTTATGGGAAGCTCAACAATTGGAGAAGCCAGAACTCTGAAGAGCTCCGTTGTGCTTTATGAGGAAGCTTTAGGAAAAAAAATTAACAAGGTGAAAATTTCTCTTTTCTTCTTCAATACCCCTGAACCTAGGCAAAGGAAGATTGTGAACATATTAGGTTGTGCTGCTAATTCTCTTCCTTCCATTTACTTGGGCCTTCCTTTGGGTACCAAACCTCTGGATTCTTTTTGGATTTCTCTTGTGGATAGGTTTAACAAAAAGTTGGCTGATTGGAAAGGGGCCCTTCTGAGTTAAGTTGATAAAGTTATGCTGCTAAAGGCTTCTCTTCAAAAAAAATTTGTTTAAGCTCTAGGTTTTCTTAAGACCCCTTCCAAGTTTGCTACAATTATTAAAAAATTTGAAAAAAGTTTCCTTTGGTCTAAGGTTGAGGAGAAGAAGAGGATTTCGTTGGTTGCTTGGGAGAATGTGTGCAAACCCAAAAAATATGGGGGGCTTGGTTTGAGGAGCATTAGAGTTTTTAATAAAGCTCTCTTGGCGAAACAGGTCTAGAGAACCTTTGATGATGACCATGAATGGAATGCTATTTGGCACAATAAATATTTGTGAGGAGTTGACTCCCTTAGAGATTTTATTAGTTCTCAGAATCTCCCTCTTGGCTCAACCCTTTGGAATAGTGTCATTAAAGCTAGGGATCTTGCTGGTAAAGGTGCATGTTGGAAATTTGGAGATGGTAAAAAAATATTGTTTTGGGAAGACCAGTGGAGGGTATGTGCAGGATCATGGTGTGCCAAAAAGTGGCAATATTTGTAGGGTATGTGGCTGACAACTTTTTTTTCACCCAAAATTAATGAAACGAAAAGAGTTTTTAGAGGAGATTCACAGATTTCCAAAAATATAAATTATGATTTAATTTGAATTTAATAAATAATTATAATTTATTTTCTATTAGAATTATGACTAAAGTCCTGATCGATAGGCTGATTGAAAAACATCTATAACTTTCAAAAAGTATCATATTTTTTGAATCCAAAACATGCGTCACATTCTATGCTTCACATACTATAGGATTAAAAAAAGAAAAATTAAATTTCATGAAGTTTTGACCAAGTTAAGGTGGTCAGACAGAC
This sequence comes from Sequoia sempervirens, assembly GCA_007258455.2. Classification (NCBI taxonomy): domain Eukaryota; kingdom Viridiplantae; phylum Streptophyta; class Pinopsida; order Cupressales; family Cupressaceae; genus Sequoia; species Sequoia sempervirens. The sequence continues at coordinate 504,225,529 of VDFB02281492.1, forward strand.
GAATTTTTATATTTTCTAAAAGTTGTAATAAAAAATTCATAATTAATTATTTACTTGGAAAAAAATTACCAAAAAATATGCATCACATCCGACATGAGTTCTCTACTTATATATAAAATCTTACAAAAAAATATTATCATTTTATTATGGTTAGGGTGGAACATACACCTACTTCTTTTTTTCCCTGAAATTTAAGTACTACCGCATTGAAATTTCAAATTTTCACCAAATAGATTTTATTTATTTTTAAATAAACCTAGTATTTTAGAAACTACATTCAATTTTCTACAAATTCTATTCTTACATATTTTTGAAATAATATAGATAAATTATTCAAATATTTACGTCAAGTTGCCTAACACTGATTTTTCTAATTTTTTTGCCACTTAAGGGCCTGTTGTTTGCACGATGATCCTGCACATACCCTGGATAGGGAATGAAAATATTTTCAATATTCCTATTTTTAGGAATCATATGGAGGAATGGAAAGCCAGATATGGTACCTTGGTTGGGGATTATTGGAGGAATGATCAGTGGGTCGATATCTCTTCTATTAGTTTAGATCTTTGACCCCTGCAGTCTCTCCATAACTTGGTTGTGCTTAGTTTACAGGGCCAGGAGGATTCTTTGGTCTGGAAGTTTTCCTCCTCAGGGATCTATTTTGTTTCTTTAGTGGTGGCCTCTTGTTATTATTCCTCCCCCTCCCCTATGTGGGTGAAGGCTTGGGTGCACAATCTAATACCTAAAGTCAACATCTTCGCATGGATCCTTCTTCAAAATAAACTGTTGACCAATGACAATCTTTGCAAGTGTGGCTTCTCTTTTCCTAACAGATGTTATCTTTGCTATGTAGAGGCTGAGACAACATCACATCTCTTTCTCCTTTGTCCTTTTCCTATGATATCTGGTCCAAGATTTTGCAATTATGGGATCTTAGCTGGGTTTTTCTTGGAACTATCTTGGATTTTTATAGCCAGTGGAAGGCTCCTTCAAGCAACCAAGTGTTGAATCTACTTTGGAGATACATTTTCCCTCACCTTGCTTGGGGAATTTGGAAAGAGAATAATAATAGAATCTTTTGGGATTCAACTGTTTTAGAGGAAATTGTTTTTGGTAAAATTATCAAAGTTGTGAGAGAGAATTTCAATCTGCTCAATAGTAAATTTAAGGCTAAGGGTAAGGTCAGCTACCAAGATTATGAGCTCATATTTGTTGATTATTGAAAAATTGATGTTGATATTTCTTCTCCTCTTAAGCCCACTAAGGGGCCTAGAGATGGTATCCATTGGAACCTCCCTCCTCCTGGTTGGGTTAAAATCAATTTTGATGGGGCAACCAAGGGTAATCCTAGGTCTACTGGGTGTGGGGGAGTGATAAGGGATGAGAATGGATTTTTTATTGCAGTAGTGGCTATCCCCTTGAGTACCTAGACCAACCACATTTCCAAAGCCATAGGGGTGTTTCAAGTTTTGAATCTTGCTCATCAGTTGAATTTTAAAAATGTGTGACTTGAAGGGGACTCGAATAATATCATACAATGTATAAAGGGCCTTCAAAAATCCTCATGGACCATAGAGAATTGGATTAATCTTTCCAAGGGGATTATTAGTAATTTTTAGAAATGATATATTTTCCATGCTTATAGGGAAATTAACATGGTGGTAGAATTTTTTTCCAACAAAGGTGTTCAAGTGAAGGACAAGGTGATGTGGCAAATGAGTGATGAGCTAGAGGCTAACGTCATTGCGTTACTTATGTATGATCAAATTCACAAGAAGGTTCAAACTCCCCCTACCAACATATGATTATTGAGTGTCTTGTCATGCAGTATCGAGACTTTTGTTCAATTATTATTCATTGTTGGCTGAAGCACAACAATATTAATTCCTATTTTGATTTTTTGTGCTTCGTACGCTTTCTGGGTATTTTGATTGCTAGTTTATTTGGTTTTCCAGAGTCTTTTGAATAGGCTTGCAATTCTACCAATATGGGTGGTGAGAGTCGCAGGGTGGAACTGACAGACTATGAGGAGCTGAGAAGTAATACTAAGGTTTGGGAGATGCTAGAGAATGGTGGGATAACCATTTTTATCAAAAAAAATTCATGGTTGGGATCTAAACGTCACTAGGATTTTTGTCAAGAATTGGAAGGATGGTGAGATCAATTTTTTTGGGAGAAAGGTTGTTATTGATTAGAAATTAATTTTTGAGGTCATGAGGCTTTCCATTGAGGGCATCAAGTTTTACAGGGACAAAAAACTCTTTGACCAGGCTATGCAAAAAAATTAAAAGATTGAGAAGGAAAAGGACCTGCGAAGGACTACCAAAAACTATTACAATTCCATGAAGATTGTCTTGAATTGGAAGGTTTTGAATGTTCTTATCGAGTGGGTATGTGCAGGATCATGATGGGCCAAAAAGTGGCAATATTATGGGTATTTGAAGGGTATGTGGCTGACAACTTTTTTTTTACCCAAAATTGATAAAACGAAAAGGGTTTTTAGAGGAGATTCTCAGCTTTCCACCAATATAAATTATGCTTTAATTTGAATTTAATAAATAATTATTATTCATTTTCTATTAGAATTATGACTAAAGTCTTGATCGATAGGCTGATGAAAAACATCTATAACTTTCAAACTGTATCACATTTTTTGAATTTGAAACATGCGTCACATTCTATGCTTCACATAATATAGGATTAAAAAAATAAAAATTAAATTTCATGAATTTTTTACCAAGTTAAGGTGGTTAGACACACGAGTTTTTATATTTTTTAAAAGTTGTAATAAAAAATTCATAATTAATTATTTACTTGGAAAAAAATTATAAAAAAATATGCATCACATCCGGACACGAGTCCTATACATATATATAAAATCTTATAAAAAAATATTGTCATTTTTTTATGGTTAGGGTGGTCAAATAGACACCTACTTCTTATTTTTTCCCTGAAATTTAAGTACTACTGCATTGAAATTTCAAATTTTCACCAAATATATTTTATTTATTTTAAATAAACCTACTAGTTTAGAAACTACATTCAATTTTCTATAGATTCTATTCTTACATATTTTTGAAATAATATAGATAACTTATTCAAATTTTTACGTCAAGTTGCCTAACACTGATTTTTCTGAATTTTTTGCCACTTAAGGGCCTATTTTTTCCATGATGATCCTGCACATACCCGAGTACATTACTTTGGATGATCATTACACTAGGGTTTTTGGGTACCATTTTGTGCTCCTCAACCATTTCTAGCATCAGGTTAGGGTTTCTTTCCCTTTCTATCTTGCTACTTCTCTAAATACCAGTCTACAGAACTATAGTCAGAACCCAATTAAGCATTCTATCCTCCATGAGGGTTTTCTTTTTTTAATCTATGATCATTTTAAAGCTATGCTGACTCTATCCCACTATACCCCTTCTTCCAGGGGAAGGATTGCAACTAAGGGTCCAAAGGTAATTCTAGTGTCTCTCCCCAGAAGAAGGGTAAAAGAAAGGTCTCAGAGGATCCCTCTTATGATGCTAATGAGGAGAATTCATAGTCGACCCCTTCGTCTGATTATTCTAGTTACCCTACCACTGACAGAGAGGATAGGCCTTGTTATCCCAGTGATCTCAAAGCAGAGGACCATTACTTTAAAGTTGAACATGAATTTCCTGCTGACATTCTTAGGATTGCTCATAATGGGTCTATGGATTTCTTCTGATTAATCAGATGGGTGTTTTTTTAGATTAAGGACATTAAGCTCAATCAGAGGGCTATGAATAGTAAAATGGATAAAACTGATAAGAATTATAGTAGTAACATAGATAGAGATAAGGTCACTGATTTATGGTCTGAGGAAGAAAATAATTATATGGTGGAGTGCCTTAAGAAAACAATTGTAGATTTGCAGCATTTTAAGAGTAACCATGATGGCAAGCTTTCTAATATGGAGGAAAAGATAAAGAATATAAAAGATTCTATCCATAAGGTGTTGGAAATGAGCCACAAAATTTTATAATCAACAGCAAAGACCATGAATACGATGGTTGAAAATTTGGAAAATTCCTATCAGGTTAGGATAGTGGTGTATGTGGATAAAAGGAAAGCCAGGTGGAAGGTGGGGGGTCGAGTAACAGAACCAGAGTGCACTTGAAGAGGAAGGTTGACCAGGCACTTGTGAATATTCAAGAGATAAAGAAAGTTGCTTTAAATAGGAATCAACTTGAGCAGGAGGCGGTGAAGATCCTTAGGAATTTGGCCTAGTGGTTGGACTTTTGGTGATTTTTTGTTGGCTTTTTGTTGTGCTTCCTTGGGATGTTCCTTGTTTTCTTCTTTGTTGGCAGTTGCTTGTTTTTTTTTTGGGTTCTTTTAATGTTGTATCTTTCTCTTGTTTATTGTTAAAGTGTTTTGGGATCCCTTTAAAACCTATTTGTTCCTTAATCAAAAACTTTATTCAATGCTAAGAAACTTCTCTATTTGGAAAATAAATGCACAAGACAAGACGTCATCTAGAAATATTTCATATCTTAAACTTTAGACAATTATATGGAGATGATTGCTAGTGTTTCCTAGTCAATACTGTGTTTGTTTTAAATAATATATAATATGAAATGAAAATTCATGAGTAAATTATCTTGGATTTGGGGTACCTAAGATTCTATTCAACAAAGTGATAGAAGTTAATTATATCTAATTTGAAGTCACTTCAGTGAGGTGTATTTGGCAACCTTGCCAAAGGAAACAGAAGAGTATAAAGCAATAACTGGTCACATATGTTCCACTTTATTTAGGTAATTGAACTAAGAAAAAATGTAAGAAAAAACATATTTATCATAGAAAAATTGGTCGTAAAATAAAATAAATGAACATTCATAAAGCATTTAAGGTTCCATTTTGTTAGTATTCATAAAATGAGGATGACTATCCTCACATGTATCTCAATTTTTATCTTATGGCTAGCTTAAAGTTCCAACATCTCCCCTTTCATCCAACAACATTTTTTTACTACAAAGTTACTTCTTTTGAATCTCATTAACTTAATCATAAAAAATCATGTCATTTGTCCCACAATCTTCTTCATAATATATTTTTCAAGTAATGTAAATAGAACAATAACATGTACACATGCTCATGTTAGATGAGTGTCATGAAATAAATTCTTATGACTAAATGCTTTGAGATGTTGACTCTTTTATTACTCATGTGGAAAGATACAAGGGAAAATGAATAAGTGGTCACACTTAAATACTTTTAGTTAATTAAACTTTAAATGATTATAAAAAAAACTACGAAAGATAAAAAAAATCAAAGTAAGGTTGGATGGGTGGGAAGCAATAGTTCTAGGAGGGGATATAGTTGGGTGGGTTGATATAGGATAATGGGTGGCTACCTATATTCATATCAACATATATTTAAAAATAAAATAGTTCTAAACTCATTTTAGAATAATTCTATTTTTAAATAAACATAATTGAAAAATAATAATTAAATATAAAAATAAAACATAAAATAGATTATGATATTGCTATGAGGATTCAAGTGTGTAGTTTTTTGAGTCAAACTCATTGACCCATGTTTCATGAGTAATGGTTCACAAGAACCCATCTCTCATGATAATGAATGCTCTACTTAGCACTCATTGCATTTAGGTGATGCTCACAAGGTTTAGGAAGGCCCAATGCTTCACCTTCCACATCACCTAGATACAATGAATGTTAAGTGGACCATTCATTGTCACGAGAGATGGGTTCTTCTGAACCACTACTCATGAAATATAGGCCAATAAATTTGATTTGAAAAATTACACGATTAAATTCTGTTTACAATCTCATAATTTGACACCATGTAGAAAATACCTCCTACTTATCAATAACATAGATTTATCTTGACAAATATTAAAGATAATCTATGTGGGGACAGTAGAAGATATGAAGAAACAGTCGGTGGTGGGTATATCTACATAATCTCCTCGCTGCCCACCACGAAGACTGCAATTGATCACATCCAATCTTGGATTGTCAAACAGGCCAACCTCATTATAGAATAAAAATTGCAAGAGTTGCCTAAAATTGCGCAAATTTGGAACGATGTAAATTTTGGATTGGAATGATGGTGTCGACATTGACATTACCTCAAAATCTTTATAATCCAAATTTCATTAACTGGCATACCGATTCTGCTTTCAACGCGTATTGTAAAGCTTCTGCATTGTCAAACATGCTCGCCTCTATATACGGAAGATGATCGTTTGAAATATAGAGTCAATTTAATCACATAGATTAGAAAAATACGGAGTGTTGATTTTAGTATTGACTGAGATTTTTAATTTATTTTAAAATGTCAAAGTATGCAATTAAATTATAATAAATTTTTTAATCGTCAAGCACACAAGGCAATTAAATTATATTAAATTGATAAATATGTATATAGTCAATTTTCTTGCATGAATTAAAAAGATACGAGAGTTGATTTTGATATTGATTGAGATTTTCAATTTACTTTTAAAATGTCAAAGTATGCAAATAAACTATATTTAATTTTTTGAATTGTGAAACACATAATCTAATTAAATTATATTAAATTGATAAATATGTATTTAATCAAAATAAATTAGATTAAGAATAAGAAATACCAAGAAAAATATAAAGACATTGTTCTTATTAGAGGAAAGAGAAGAAGAGATGATATAAACAAATGTAATATTATTTAAAAAGAAAATAAATATAATTTATCTTAAGAAATACATGATAATGTAAGTATGTTTTCTAATTAAATAAATTTTAAATAAAAAACAAAAAAATACCTTATCATAAAATTATAATAGTAAACATTATTAAAAAAGATGAAATAGCTAACTTATAGTGAGAAGATTATATTCATTCTCTAATTCATGAGGCTATAAATCTTACGCATATAATAAAAGTAAAGTATCATTTTATTGTGGTTGTAAACATTATATATGAAATAAGTATGTTGATCATCACAATAATTAATTAATTTCAACAATTAAGTAGTTTCATCCACAAACCTTGTATTCACTTCACTTGCTAAATGCACATAATTAATTATTTAAATTAAATCTATTTTCATTGTATTATTCGATTAAGCAAATTAAATTCAATACCATCCCATTATTTTAAAATAAATAAATTATATCTATTTTCACCCCATTATTAAATTTAATAAATTAAATGTATTATTTATTAGTATTAATTGAAATAAAATAAATATCTCTTCACCCCAATGTTTTGATTAAGATAAAACCAAGAAAGGGCCCAAAACCATTATAAAATAGTCATATAGGCTAGCAGGACAAGCCTCCCATGGAAGTGAGACTAAACACCAAAAAATAACAAAAAAAAGAGAAAACTATAAAAAAACTAGGACCATGAGACAACCAGCAGAGAAGAACTATAAGTCACTAAGCAGCTTCAATCCTTTGATAGCATGTTATTCATAATTTAGGAATTCTAGCTTATCCTCAAATGATTACTCTTAATGATCATTTTTCTTGTCTTCAATAGGAGTAGAGTGAATAGTATACTACACCAAAACTTTGTTTGTACCCTTCTTCTTCTTACATTTTCTATTGATAGGGTCATAAGGGATACTCTAATCAAAAGACACATCTGTCCTATGAATTTTTCTTTTCTCCAACTCAAACTACAATACCTAGATAGTAGTGGTTGTATTATTGAATGATTCTTTGCAATATAAGAAATAATATCCTTAATGTTCTTGAGGATATTCTCCTTTATAAATTTAAGAGTAGTTATTCTCTTTTTAAAATTTCTTATGTCATTCATACTCTTAGTTGCCTTCTTAACATTTTCCACCTCCATTTACAAATACTCCCACTTTTCAAAATTAGTAGCCATTCTTTTAGCAAAGTCCCAAGCCTCTTCATCAATTTCCTCATATTTCCACTCTAATGACTTAGACAAAGCTAGAGATTCCAAATTGTTGATCTTATTTTTGGTTATGTGTCATTGGGTTAATTCTCATTTTAGGATATCATTATGGATGCTAAACACATTGTAGAGATTGTTTGTCTTATCAAAGTATTTAGTGCAATGATTACATGATTTAAATTTCTTAGAAGGACTAATAGGGCTAGGATTGCAAGCTTGTTCCTGCACAAAGTAAATCCTTGAAAAATATTTTTTTGGTTGTTTAAGACAAAGTTTGAGGGTCTACAAGGGGGGCAATATCAAGATCTTCTAGAGGGGTGGCATCAGTCTTAAAAGAGGAGGAAATTTTGGATTTCATCTTCTTAAGGATGGAAGCCTTGTCCACTCTAAGAAGGAAATGGTTACCTACTACAATTGAAGTGTTGGATGTGATCTTCCATAGAAATTTGGTTGAGTATTTACAAGATAGCCTACAACAGGGAATATCATACTTCCTTTTATTACTACATGTACTTATTATAACAATGCATTTTCTCTTTATTTATGAGTGTCAAGACTAGGCTAGCATCCAAGTGCCACAAGTAGTAGCATGGCACCATGTTACAAAGATGTTCTAAAATGGGTTTTGAAGAGAACTTATAGACATATTTGTACTTGAATCAAAATATCATCTAATATTTTACAACTAATAATTTTATTAATTTTCTAATTTTATAGATTTATAAATTTTATAACATTTAAATAGTCTTATGATTGTTTTTGAAAGAGGAAAAAATAGGTTTTATGGGGACTCGAAACCACAAAGTTTACAAACAAAAGAAATAAATTGCCAAAGAACCTAGAAACAGAGAGGCGGTAGAGAGGACATCATAATAACAAAGCAATAGCCACCAAAAAAAGGCCAACAAGGCCCACAAAAAAGACCCCAAAAAAACCAGACAAAACACTAGTAGCAACTAAAATTGGGACTTTAAAATTTCCTCTATCTCAACTTCCATGTTGTTCATCTCCTAAACCTCCCTCTTTAAGATATGGACCATTTGGGGAGTAGGAGGCGCTTTCCTCTTAAGGTTGGCACAGGTCCTCTTCGATATTCCTTGGTCCTCATCCTTGCTTTTATCCTTGTCCTCTTCCAGGTCAACAACCAACAATCCCTGTTGCGACTTTTCCAAATTTTTAGACATAACATTAATGATAATGGCATTGTACCTTGCCATTCTATGGTTTTGTTCCACAACAATTTTCATATTGTTTTTTATTATAACAATTTCAGCTTCCAGAGTCTTATACTTGTCCTCAATCTCATCATCTCTCGTCCTTGTATTGTTCTTTTTTCTATTTTCCTTCGTCATTGTTCAGAGCTAACAACTTCAATTCCAGTTCCTCCAACTTGCTATTTAGAACCCTATTTCTAAGATTAAGATCATTGATTTCTTGATAGGCCCATTTCATAACCTTAAAAATATCACCAACACCACTTCTAGCAGACACAAGGATATCTCTAGAATGATCCCGATCTAAAATGAGGTTGAAATCATCTGGGTTAGGGGAGCTGGGAAATCTAGTTCCATCATCTCTGAAAGAGGCAGGAAGGGTAGAAACAAAATCTCTACTACCTTCAGGGTTCTCAGTTTTGTCCTCCAAAGAGTTTGTAGAGTAGGAAACCAACTTATTGGTAGGGGAACCCTTGAGAGTTGGTTTCTTTAAAGGGGTCAAGCAGCTAGGGTAAATCTCAAGGTTAAATTTCATGTGTTGGGGTTTACAAAGCTGGGTTTTCTTGCCAGAAAGAACAGGGGATGGATGGGCTTCAACAATTCTCTTTGGGTTAGGCTTAGAATGATTCTCTGAACCACCATTGTCTGTATTATAGTCCTTAAATGCCATGGAAGAAACCGGTTTGGATAAAGCCAACAGGCTTTGAAAATGTTTATAGATCAACCTAATAAGCCCGGGATGAAGAATAGGGTTTCTCTTGGGATTTTTCTTGTGGTCCTCAAGGCTATTGCCCAACGAACAAAACAATTAATGAGACAAAGAAATCCATACCTTATGGTGGAAGTGGTTAAGGAGAGAAAAATGATAACCATAAACTTTGGTGAATCTCTCGTCCAAGGTAATATAGTCCATAATGACACAAAACACTTTTCTCCAAAGTGTCTTAATGGAGTTGATTTCGAAATAGTTGTTGGAAACTTTGACCAGTTTTAGTTTCTCCTTTTCTTTCTTTGGGAAATTGATTACTGCCTTGTCTGAAAAACTTTTGTCACGATAAATAATTTTATGATTTATATTGATTTCATACTTCTACATTTTATTATTTTTCTAGTTTTATAATTTTAGTATGTAATAATTAAGCGACTTTTAATATTTTATTATTTTTGTAATAATAATTTTATTATTTTAATATTTGTAAGATTATACATATATATAGTTTTATAGTTGTATAATTTATAATCTTATAAACATTGATTAAAAGTAAGAATTTTAAAAGTGAAAGGAAAAAATAATTAAAACTAATCAAAATTGCAAAATACCTAAAAAGGAACCTAAAGGACAAGTGAAGAGGTTTGACATGTGAAGAGTAAGTGAGATGGAAGTTTTGTTTAAAGTTCCCAAAGTTATTGGAAGCATTTCATATATACTCAAAATCCCTTCAATCTAATGCAAGAGGTTTCAATTAAAGCCTCCCTTCAATCTAATGTAAGAGGTTTCAATTGAAGCCTCCCTACTAGAGGGTACCACACAAGTGTTCAGAGAAGCTAATTGTACTATAACATATTATTTGAAATTGCTTATCTATAATTTTGTTTGTTGGTCCACTCATGGAATACATTATCATGCTTTCAACCATATATAAAGTTATCTTTTAAATTATAAGTTAATAATAATAGTTGTAAGAAAATTATAAAAACAATTTATTTAATATAAAATTATAAATTAAAATAAATTTTCTTAATATGAAATTAACTTAAATTTTATATACTTAATTGATCTCTACATTATAAATTTGATATAAAAAATTCAAAAAATATTGATAAAAATAATTACATGAATTAAATCATATAATTATATTACATTATATTGGATCAATATAAATTTGTAAAAATCTATTGTACAATTTTTTCATTGTCATTAATTTATCAATTCATAAAATATCAAATCTTGATTGATTAAATGATTCTAATGAAATTAATCTAGCTAATTGATCTTCTAGAAGATTGGAAAGATTGATCAAATATTTATAAGCATAAAGCCTTAATGATTTTTTCTTAATGGATTGATCTTTCAATTCTTTGAGAGCACCAACAATGGAAGAATAAAATTGAATTGTAGATTAAACTTAACCTTGAGTTCCCTATGAATTATTTTAGAAACAGTCGGGCCAGTTGGAGATTTGAAGAAAGTGTCGGTGGAGCAGGCAGCGATAATGAAAGAGAGAGAGTGTTAACGGCAATTAAGTGGTACATTATTCGTCGAAAAGATTCTACCGCTATTAAACTAGATTGCAATCTACATCGCTCACTGTCGAGATGGATTTTTAACATAGACGGCTTGTAGTTTTCAAACGTGAGGAAAGCGGTAGTAACAGCTAGATCAGATTTCCAAAGTCGGCGCTTATTTTTTTCTTTTTGACAACAACTGGAGAAATTATTTTTTATGTGTTTGCCAACTTGGCTTAATGGTAAACAGGCTCACCTCCTTTTGGATTAGAATGATGGTGTTGACTAAGACTCTCAAAACCTTTTTCTCCTCCTTTGGAAGAAGAGATTTCATTCAATGGCATGCTAGGTAAGTCTGTTTTAATATTTACTGAAAAAAAAATTGTCGTATCAAACACGCTCAGTTTTACACGGTTTACTTTGGGAATGCCAAGGTAATTTGGATGAAATGTTTTTGATATTGATTGAGATTTAAAAAAATGGGAGTATTAAACATGCATACAATGCAAATAAATTATATTCAAAAGCTTTTAAATTTTTACATAAATAATGGAGGAACTTTGTTATAGTCAACCTATCGTATCAACAAATATCAACATGCAGCATTATCATAGATATGTCTCAAACATATTGCATGATTATTTGACATGTTTTCAACTTTGTTCAAACTATTGATTTGCATATAGGGACTTGAAATAAGGAAAATCTATTTTTAGTAATATCTCAAATATGTTTATCAACACTACTAATCATTTGTTATGTAGGTTCAAATAATATCTCAAATATGTTTATCAACACTACTAATCATTTGTTATGTAGGTTCAAATAATGAGATGAATCTCAACTTGTAGATATATATAGTTTACTAAATTAGTCGTGTTGAATCCACAAGTCATCAAAAATTTGTATGAATCATGTTTGGATTCATATGTGTCGAGACCTTTCCTTAAGCACAAAAGTGAACCAAAATGGGAGATAGTAGATTTATGAGTTTGAATGAAGTCATTTGATAGAATCTTTAGAATAGACATCATAATGACTCATATAACACTATTAGCCACAAAATATTCTAAGTGATGAACATAGAGATAAGTGCATGTATTTATTTAGTTGGATATTTATGATCAATATTATACAACAATAATAGTCTCAAATCAATAATCTACGGTTCTATATTTATTCTTGTTTTATTGATCAATTTACCCTAGCTTATTTAAGGTGTGATTTTGTAGAAGGGAAAATACATCTACATAAAATTATCTGGGTTGATCAAATATTTAAAGAAATTAATCAACAATTGACCTAGCTATAAGAGATGAAACTAATAATTGAATTTACATAAGTTAAAGTGGAAATTAAATAAGTCAAATGCAATATTTAGCCCAAAACTCAATGATGACTAAATACAATGTAACAAGCATCTAAGATTAATTTAATAATGTACTAGAATTTTCGGTTTACTTAGATGGTTTTAGATTTTGTATATTGACCACTCATTGTAGTTCACATACACAAATGTAGACCTGATCTCAGTGAGTATATATTTCAAGAAACATGTGGGCCTAAAGTATAACTTGTTGACCTAAACTAGTAAGACATTGAATTGTGTACTTTGCTTACCTTGACTTCTTATGTTTGATTGTTTCTACGATGTAGAAAAATGTTTATAGAAAATACTTGGGAATATACTAAATCACTAGGTCATGTTCTTCGTCATGTTCTCCTCTTCCAAGCCTCTAGTTAGATTGGTTAAATAATGATGAACATAGATCAAGGATATTAAACAAAATTTTGTACAATTTACCTAAGATTATGTTCTCTAATAATGCCATTATGCTCTCATATATGTTTGATTATTAATGTGCAAAGCACTTAAGATTATTTGTGAAATGAAGAAAAATGTGTGTGGATGAAAATGGATAAATGGAGAATGTGTGTGTGGTAAATACACCTATCTTTCCTCTAATTCAATTAGGAAAAGAGAACTCCCAAATGTAGGATTGACTTTCAACCTTGAGGTGAGTCAACCCTATTAAGAGATCTATTGTTTCCCTTATGACAAAAAATGACTAAAATGTACTTTTGGGAGATGAAAATAAAATGCCTAATGAACTCAATTATGTGATGTAAACCTTGAAATGGAGATTTGAAGGATAGCACAAACAAAAACACCAACTTTAAGGGAGATCTGAGAAGGGCAGATTGATGTGTATCTATCACCAAAAGTGGTTGTTGATTGTCTTACTGGGACAAATTCACCCTAGAGAAAATGGGTCTCTATATAGGGGTCCAAAATTTGATTTCATAGTCCTTTGATCCTCAATCAAAGATCCCAATTTCTCTAGATTCCACTGTCGAAAAGTTGGAAATAAATTCTACAAGTGAGTTTTTGTATCTTGAAAATAGTGATGACAACTTTGAAAACTTTGCAAACTTTCTCTTTTGATCAATCTTCAATCCTTCTTCACTAGTAAATCTGTACATACAAAGAGAGGGAGAACCTTTTTTTTTGGTGAATAGGGGTTTGCCTTGGTCAAACCTTGGTTTGGTAATTAAACTTTGATAATGAAATAATGATAAAACAAATAGAATTGATGAATGAACAATGCTATGTCACAACTCACCAAACCCTTAATGGCTACCCTTAGAGGACTAAGGTTGAACACATCTCTCTAAGGTTTGGATCTTGTGTGAAATGGCTTGATTAAATGCTTGATTTGACACTTGATTTGATACTTTAATGCTTGAAACCTACATCACAATGTTAGCTCAAAAAATATGCATAAACTTTGACATGATATGATCTTGATTGTCGATATAGATATCTGATAAATCTTCTATTCAATTCTCTTGACAATAATTTTTTCTCTTAGTATTGATCTATTGAAGTTCTAGATTGCTTAGCCCTTGAATTTGATAAAATAACTATGTATTTGTAGGTGTTTATCTAATTTCTTGAAAATTAAATTCAACAAGCCAACATTTGAAACTTGAATTTGAATCATTAAAAGGCCGCAAAAAGCGTATTTAAAATTGGGACCTGGCACTTAAAGGGAAAATGGGTCCTAGGACCTAAATCTAGGACACTCAATTTACAAGGAAATTAATTTAATCTTGGCATTTGTTTAATGCTAGTTTTCCTTTTGGAAAATGGGAATCATAAGGCTTAGGAATGTATTATTTTGTCAATTAGAAGCTTAATTAAGTCCAATTAATTAAGGGACCCAAAAATAGTGTGAAAACATAAAGGTGTATATTTTTCTACACTACATTTAGCCCTTGGTTTAGTGAGAGCATGAGCCCTACACTCAAACTCATAGTAAAGTAGGCAAATAAGTCAATAGAGATCTAATTGTACAATTGTTGGATAGATGAGATGTCACTAATTAAGGAGGATGATCAATCCCCTGGGATCTAAGATCCCATGGAAAACCAACAAAGGCACAAAGAGACACATCTATGCAATAATGAAAAAAGATACAACATCATATAATGCCAAAATTAATACAACAAGATGAGATAGAAAGTTGTGTTATGCCTAGTCCATCAAACACTCACATGACACCACAAGCAAGCAAGTTGTGTTATGCTTGGTGGACATGAAAACATGCTCATGAGTACAGTTTGATATACACTTACTGAGCCTAAACAAGTGAGAAAAAAACAAGGTCTAGTGTACTAGTCCGATATACACAAGGTGTGTACCCACAAAACATGTGGTGATGGGAAAGTCATACTAGGTGTACAAGCTCCCATAAATCAGCCATACCAAAATTTATACTTCCTGATAACTTTAATAAGGAACCACACAAAAAGGTCAAAACTTTTCACAAGGGTAGAAATATATGTTATGCTAGACACTCGTGACATAAAAGGAACCACAAAGGAAATTGTGTTACACTTAGTGGCCAAGAATTTTGTTTAAGGTTAAGATAATATAAGGGGTTTTTCTTAATTCATGAAAGGTCTCACCTTAGGGAACATCACACTTAATTTCACCAAGAGAGGACTAGTCGAAGGATAAAAAATTTACACCTTAGGGAATGCAAGCCATATCATTACCACTAAGAGGAATTTAATATGCTAAGAAAGGTCATTCTCTTGATGGACATCAAACCTAATATCACCACCAAGAAGACACATCACATTAGATAAGAAGATGTCACTTTGAACAAGGTGAATCAACTAGTCAAAAAGTGGGAACAAAGTCAAATCAAGAAAAAAGTGGGATGCAAAATGCCCCCCACTTTAAATAATTTTCTAAACACCATGTTGTGAGAAATTAATTTAAAGTAGAAAATGATAAATTCTAATACATGAGAGCTTTATTTGGAAATCCATATGCAAAACGTATGTTTCCAAGTAAGGCTACACCATGAAAAGGAGGTTGCCCCCCATATGCAATCCTAAGATAACACATAAAGGATCAACAAATCTGGGCTTAGTGAACGTCTTTCCTATAGTGATATAATCAAGCTTGGAACCATCATCATTTCCCAAATACTCATAGAAAAACAAACACAAAGGATGAATGACACAGTTAAAACAAAGGAAAACTTTTTGGTCAAAATGAAAGAGTCCTAAATGTCTCAACACGTTCTATCATCGCCAAAACGAAAACACAAGAAAAATGAACTTGGACAATGGTTACGAAAGATAAAAGAATATAGATACAAATAGAAGAATGTCACAATAGATTCACTTCCTATGTATCCTTGCACCAATAGAGTGACAAGGGTCATCAAAATTAGGCTCATAAATGTAAAGACATGTCAAGCAACATGATATAGGGGATCACATTACACACATACAATCACACAAAAAAACTTAAAAAGAAGAAAAAACTACTAGTATGACACATGCGAGCCAACCTAAGGCAAGTTGTATGCATCCCAATATTTTTCATCATTTATGGAAGACACAAAAAAATAGCCAAAGGGGCAACAACGAGCACCATACTAGGACAATCACCAGGATCAACATGTGGTGATGCACTCTTTTTAGGAGGATCATCATGGTTTTTATCATCTAAGCTCATGGAAGAGTAAAATAGTAAATTCAATTCATTATACAATTCCTCAACAATCTTAATAATTTGATCATCATCATCCAAGTTAATCACAACATGAGGCCTAATGATGATGTCCATAGAAGTTTCATGTTGTTTTTGTTGTGGACAAGGTGAAGAATCATCATGCTTTGTTTTAGTTATATTTTGATTTTGGTTTGGTGATTTTTTCTCTTATTTTAACTTACGAGCAATAGCATGACATCTATACCTATGCTCTTTAGAATTTCAATTTATTTTGCATAGTTTTCAAGTTGTGATTGTGTAGGAGTGGGTTTGTCAACCATTGGTTTCTTTTCTTCCTGTAAGGGAGCAAAAAAGGAACCATGAAAGGTTCTGCAACCACTTTCTCTTTATCTTTATAAACTTGTTTGATCTTAGGAGGAACAATAGGACTTATATGGTTATGTCTTGGTCTCTTATAAGAAATAGGTGGGGGAATCATGGAATATTTGTCTTGATTACTTGGAAGATACTTTGTTTCATCAATGATAGGAGGCTCAATCATGGATTGAGGGATATTGCTAACATATAATTCTCCTATATGCTTTTCCTTGTGTTATCCTCGAATCCAACAATTCTCAATTCACGGGTTAACCCCCTATGAAACTTGTCTGTTTCATAGTTCCCTGTACTTCAAACATGGAAAATGAGGCAAATTTCAATTGGCCTTGATGCATAATCCTAAACCTTAAATTTTTTGTTTGATAATTTGTCCTTGTTCATCTTTCAAAAAACTTTGAAACAAATATTTTTGTCAATTTCTAACTTTTGGGAGTTAGAATATTTTTCACTCATGTAAGAGCGCTAATTTTCAGTGAGCTCCTACATGAGCCATGTGTTTGAAGTTTTCTCCAGGTGTTCGATTGGTGATTTTCAATGCTCCTACATGAAGCGACCTTTCCCTCAGATGTAAATGTGGTGAAAAATCCCAGCTATACACTTGGATCTATTATGAAGGACATGCTCAAGTGGTGATTTTCAACCTTCGAGAATGAAATGGTTTTCCCACCAGATTTCAAAGCATTGATTTTCAACACTCTATCATAATTTCTATCCAAATGATCAAGGCATGTAGGAGCATTGTTTTTTAGTGCTACTAAATGCAAATTAATTTCTCAAATGTAGGAGCATGGATTTTCAATGCTCCTACACAAAAGACATTTTTTCGCTTAACACACAAAAATCAACTCCATTTGCTCTCTGAACTTCGTTTCATCATTGATGCTTCGTGGCTCATTTTCACTTGCTCCAAATTTATTTCTTGCTTCACGCACTCCAACTCACTCTCATAATGCATTTTCTCCTAACATCTCCTAATCCATTGTTCTTCCAGTTCCTTTCAAGCTCTTATAAGGTGATCTTTGAAGGTGACCTTGCTTGATCTTTGGCACTCTTAAATGACATCAAAAGATCCTCCATCATCTTCCAAGAAAGAAGATAAAATGAAGTACAAATATCAAGGTGTCTTTCTGCCTATTGTTGTGCTCTCAAAGGTGGATGAAATCAAAGGCACAAAGATTGGTCACCAAGATATGGAAGATTTTGTAAAATGAACTGAGAAGAAACCATTAGAAGAAAATTTGTGATATATCATTCATAGCAACTTGCACTTAGTAACCACATTTCCAACTGTTGCTCACTCCACAGAGTTTGTCCTCCAAGTTTCATCTCATTACATCTGAGAAGAAAAAAGTGTGAGAGATTCTTTCAGAAAAATCATGATGAGATTAGATTCAGAGTTCTTTGATATAGTTTTTTAGATTCCACATATGGAAAATTATACCAAAATCTCTATTCAATAGGCACAAGAGTTTTATGAAAAAGATCCATATATGGCTAAGCAATTGATTAATACTCAATGGCTAAAAAATCCAAGGCCCACAATCTCTAGATGGTCTAAAGGACTTCCTCAAAGTGATTTCAAGGAGGATGTTCGAGATATGATTAATCTTCTGAGTAGAGTGAAAGACTTTCTTGTTTCATTCTATTTTCAAGATTGGATGTACGAGTATATCTGCATCATTAGAAGGAGGAAAGTACACATAGATTGGGGGACTTAGATAAGTGATGAGATTCATAAATAGTTGATCAATGTGCCAACTACCTTGAAATTCTATATGACTTCCTACTTAGTCTATGTTGCTATGGTCATGAGGCAATTTCTAGGGTTGTCAACATAAGGTAATAGAAATATTGTACATGTGTATAAATTTTATTCTTAGCTAACTTTGATGAAAATTCTTAAGCATTTTTGGAGAGTCACAAATGCTTTCTTTGCATCTCTACTTTTCACTTTTGATCCAACTCTCGAGAAAAAGAGAGTATCAAATGAAGCCTACATGGTCATAAGTTTGGATGTGTCTTCCTATAATTTCCTACTTTCACATATTTAAGAGTAGGTTGCTATACTGGGTGTCCATACATGTTTCCTAGATATCCTTCAGACAAGTGGGTACTAGTGGAGTTATGCAAACAACTGATCTCAGTTCACAAATAACGTATGAAAAATCATAATCTAGGTTTCAATTTTTCACTTACTATTGATAGATATACTATTCACTGTGTTCAAAAATAAAATTCAATAGCAATTAAAATGCAAATTATGACTATAACGACATATAGATATAGATTTGACTTTGACTACAGGGATATGAACAGGAAACTTAAAAAAGATCATCACCATATCCACCATTTTGAAGATATATGGGCTGACTATAGAGATGAAGATGATATGGAAAAGAGTATCCTACTAGATCAGTGGTTGTTGAAGGTACAAACTATCAAAAAACAAAGATAGATACAAATGGCATTACATTTATTGATTATATGCTAGGCCAAAAGGTTTTACATTATAGTCATTTAGTTATAGCAACAAGATTGAATCTTGAAACTTTACCAAAAGAGGGCATGCCAAACAAAGGTGGAGGTTTCCTATTGATGACCATGAAAATATTATAGAGATAATAAAAGATAGAGAGGATCCAAATTATATGTGTAGAACCAAGATCCTAATACCTACAAAAAACAACAAACAAACACATTAGAAGATTCAAATTCAAGTTAAGATCTAAGTTCCCCATAAAATCCATTAACAATGCTCAAAATAGGAATAAAAACAAGAACACAATCAAAATCAATAAGATAGATTAAATCCTATTAAAAAGCATGCAAAATTTTGATCTTATGGGGGAATTGGTGCCAATTTGATGTGAAAATTGGCCCTTTCCCAACTCCAATGATGCAATGCTGATGAGTGAAGAAGGTTGATCCACTTTGTTGAAGATTCAAGTGTGCTTCAAGATGAAAAACCTGCATAACCTAGCTAAGACTTGATGAAATGGATGAGAATTGCTATGCTTGAGTATGGATTTGAGTATAGTAAGTTTGCTCAAATTGTGGATGATGAAATGAGGAAAGAAGCCTCTTATTTATATAAAGACAAGATGGAGAAATGCCCAAAATGAAGCAATGTGGGACTAACTTTCAACCAATGGCCATGTGCCACTTTTCAAGGTGAGAATGGATGAGGGATGTGCACATTTTGATGAATGTGCCCATAAATGCATTTAGGTGGAATTTGAAAATAATGAAATGGCATGTAAGAGGGAAAAAGGAATGTCTTAAATGCCACTTGGCTCAATGAAAAGATGGAATAAATGTCTTGTTGGAAGGACAAAGTCCACTTGGAAGGATTTCAAATTTGGAAGAATATTCCCCTATTATGCCATGTTGAGAGAAAATAGGGATTTAATAAATGCATTAAATCTATTTTCACGTGCAAGTGGCAAACGCTAGAGGATGGGACATGAATTATGATTAAATTAATTTAATGAGGGATTAGATGGTGTGACAAATTTGACTTAGATTTATAGGTTGATTTAAGTCAAAGATGAGAAGAATGTGATTTTAGAGATAGTTAAATAAATATTTTATTTTATTTAACTAAAGGGGATGATTGGTTAGATTAATTTAAATAAGGTTTATCTTATTTAATTTAATAGATAGACTATAGAAATTAATTAAATAAAATTGATTTATTTAATTAAATAAAAAGCTAGGGTTAATTAGATCATATTGATTGATTTAATTAACGAGAGAGAATGACTTGATCAAATAAATGATTTATTTAATTAAGAGAGGAAAATTTATCAATTTAATCAAATAAGGGTATTCAATTAAATGGTTAGACTGAGGGATGATATAGGATGAAACTGTGTTAGTAATCAAGATCAAGCATGTAATGCCAATCAATATATTTTGTGTCTACATTTTGCCCCTCTTTGAAGCAGTGCACTTGTTGTGCCGGTTCAAAGAATAAACTGTATTGATCAAAATTTAAAAAAAATCGATTTCAAAACTTGCCCTATTGTTGCCTCAGTGAGAGGAGACATGCCAATATACTACCCCCTCGAGAGATCAAACGGAAAGTTTTGATTTTTTTGGCTGATTTAGGAAAAAAAGAGGACAAGGTGCCTGACAGATCTAGAAAGGCTCTAGGAGGTCAAAAAATGAGATAAAATGCAAAAAAAATAGTGCAAAAATGCCCCTCAAATGGACTAAAATGCAATCAGGGGACCTAGACCCCTCTTGGACAGCTAAATGGGGTCAAAAAACCCTAATTTTTAGGCTTAAATAGGCCTTGGGGGGCCACTTCCAATTCATTTTCACTTTCAGCCTTTAGAATTCCTATGATTTTGAGCTTTGACCCTCTAGAGAGATGGCACAACGACAACTCCCCATGCACATTTCTAACAGGGTACAGACACATCAGAGACTTCCTAGCACTGGACCACCGGTGAGTCAACTTTACCCAAGCTTGTTTTTCGATTTTCATGCTCATTTAATGCGTTAGGTATATAGGTCTCTAGGAGTGGTGCTATATTGCGTTGCTAGATTTTTCAACCAGCACCACTCAGCATTAAAGTGCACCCCCATCGCGAGTAGTGACACCATGACGCAGTTTGGTGTTTAGGGTTAAATTCCAAACTCAACCACTTTTGCAAGGTGCACCACTGCAGTGCATTTTAAACTTAGGGTTCCTTGTTAAACTCCAACGCTTTTGCAAATTGCAACGCAGTGGTGCAATTTGGGAGTTTGAAGGCTCCAGCGTCGTAGTTTGAAATTTGCAAACTACACTACCTTCATAGGAAGCAACACTGAAGTTGTTTTCGGGATGCCAAGACAAGCCACGATCAGGATTTTTTCGATGAATTTTAACATGGTGACTTTTTTTCATATAGGACTAGGTGAGAGAGATCTACTCAAGCGAGCATGGGTCCTGGAAGATTTTTAGTATTTTGGGCAAGCTGACTAAGCAACAACAGGAGCACCTGGGGAAGATTGGTCTCTGGTACATTGCCTATGCGTTGCTCATTTAGAATCACTTGGGCATGATGATGGCACTCATTGAGCGATGGCACAACAAGACCTCTTCCTTCCACCTCCCAACAAGCAAGGCCATAGTCACACTAGAGGATGTGTGGCAGATCTATAGACTGCCTATTCATGGTGAGCATGTGATTTATGATTTAGATGCCAAGAGGGATGCATTTCATGATGTCATGGGCCTTGAGCAGCTTGTATTTTGTGAGGGGTCGATCGAGTTAGAGTGCTATAGGCCTGTTGTGTCTAGTTTCCAATTAGTCATTATAGACATTATTTTAGGTCTCATCGCACTAGATCAGCGTGGCCATTATTTCAGTCCTAGATGGGGGCTTTCTTGGGAGCAGATGGTTTAGTGACAAACTTTTTTTTGCATGGGGGCCAGTTCTTCTAGCCTCGCTATACAGAGATTTGCATGATTTTTCCTACCTGGATGGCCAAGCACTTGGGGCAGGCGTTACACTTCTACACATCTGGGCTTGGGAGTACATTGGTGTGCTTCGACCTCAAGTTTTTGAGGTTCCCCTAGAGCCAGATGATCCAATTGTCTGGCAATACCGAGGGCGTGTTTCTTTTACTCATACAGGACAACATGGGATTCCCCACTAGCAGAGAGTCCTAGATGATATGCAAGTGTTTACGTGATGGCCCTACCTTGGACAACCCACTTGGTTTGATGACGTCCAATAGTTGTTCTTTGCTCACCATGACCAAGTGATGTAAGGGTGAGAGCATACGATGCTTGAGATGTACATGCGGGTAGTTTGGAGAGGTGCAGGATCGGCCTGACAATTAGTACAAGCCATTTTTGCGAGGATAGTGAGCCAGAGCTTTTGGGGTTGCTATATACCAGCCCATGAGGCGGTCGATTCTTTCAGACAGTTGGTGGCTAGCCCATGGTCATATGACTAGGGACAGGTAGATCTAGAGACTACACAGGCATACCAAGACTAGTTTTGGCCATCGCTTTGGCTTATAGTTTCAGGGGTACCATCTACTTGATAGAGATCTAGGGGCAGGGGAGCAAGACAAGGCTGGGGGGATGGGGATTAGGATTAGGGTTGTGGTGGGCCACCACTAGCTCACTAGGTTCAGGATCATGGTCCAAATGACTAACCACTCAGAGACCCACAAGTTGGAGAGCACAGACAAGATGCTCCCCGACAGGACTAGGATCCGGGACATCAAGACATGATCCTAACACCACCCAAAGATGGGGATCAGGATTAGCCTCCAGTACAGCCACCCCTTTAGCCAAATCCTAGAGATGGGCATATTTTGCAATTGCAGGCCCAAGTACAGGCATTGGACAGCTAAGAGAGATCAGCTATGGGCTGAGCGGGACTAGGCGGTCCTACAAAGATAGGCTGTAGAGTTACAGGTAGTAGTCGAGATGGATTGCCGACAGGAGATAGAGAGCATGTTTGCCTCTTCCTCCCAGAGCATAGTATCGCTTTGAGCCTATAGGGAGGCCATCCAAGAGGCTAATTACTACATATTACATTATTACCAGGCTATACTGGGGGCATCTCAAGTGCCAGATTTTTTACAGAGGACAGGGCATAGGCCAACAGAGGATCACAACAAGAGGGCAGGTGGTGAGGGAAGCAACTAGCAGGGCTAGGCCTATTGTTAATCAAGACATGATTCTTTTTGTGCCCCTTGGGTTTTTTTTTTATAGCCCTATGGTCCATTGTACTCATTGATATACACATGTAGAGTGATCCGATTTTTTTGTACCATGATAGTATATTATTCTAATGATATATGAGATGATGATTTTGATTCGATGATATGTGATATGTCCTATCTTATTTATGCATTATAGATGCTCTTTATGTTTTATATGCTACACAATAATGTTCTATCATTTGGTGCTATGATGTCTATGTGATGATGTATGGATGTATTTATTTTTTCAATATCTTTCATTATGCACTTTTAATGATGTATGCAAAATGTTATGATGTGCAAATGCTTGGACTAACAAATCTATATTATGCAATGATAGATGATAAGATATAATGTATATTTTCTATGTATGATATGCACATAGACAATGTGATATGATGATGTTATGATATGTGATGATGCTTGTGGTATGGATACTTTGATATGTGATGTATGACTTTATGATGTACATATGGTGGTGTAATGGATGCTTATATGTGAGATGAGATGATTATACAATGTTATGATATGATAGATGCAAATGATGTTTATATTCATGTTATAAATGCGATGGATTCTTATGTGATATGATTTGTATGGGATGATTTGAAAATGGCCAATGTAATGATCTATGAGATTCTTAGAATAACCAATCTATATTATGTAATGATGAAATACAATGTATGCGATATGATCAATGTTTCTTATATGATATGATATGCAATATGCAATATGTAATATGCTAACAATTTTTTGGATGCAAGATGAATGCAATGATGATTTGTGATTAACTGTCATGGTACCATGTTAGCGTGAAAAGAAAGAGATAGAAAAAAATAAGAGATTCCAACAAGACATGAGATGATGATGATGAATTGCTTGCGGAGGAGTTGGGATTTTCAAAGGGCCAATTACCTTATGTTTGATAACACACATAGGTATGATGCATCAAGGTATAAAGAACTAGGATGGTGTTGTACAGGTAGTATGATGGACTTTGACTCAACAATCAGATAGGAATATTCTCGTTCACACCTGGCATCCAGAACCGTATTCAAAATGTAGTTTAGATATTTCAGACATCTTGGACCAAAACATAGAGAAGAAAGCCTTCCTATGTGGTCAACAAGATACCCAAAACGTCCTCCCTACATCTAAACAAAGTACGCATGACCAAGGTTATATTACCAAAGTATTCCACAAGTGTAATAGATAAAAAGATAATGATCGTTGCCCCATTCCTATCTCTCTAAATCTTTTGTTTGGACATCATCAAGAGGTCCTTGGAGTGAGCGCAATAAGATAAATCCAAAGAAAAATATAAAGTAAACAAACAAGATGATGTTCTACAAAACCGCTAGCCAAGAATAAACTACAGTGATGCCTAATGTTGATGTCCATTGTAGGAAGGATTCATCCTAGGACATGATGATATCAGATGATTTGATATGGGACTAACTGGATGATGAGCTATTGACTCCAAGAGTTGACCAACTTGTTTACGTACTAACCTAGACCTTAGACTTTGATGTTTGAGTTTTTCACTTTCAATATGCTAGACTTGTTTTCGACTATTTCACCAAAGGTTGGGGATGATGATTGATTTATTATGAGTGATATTTATTGCAGGTGAAAGCGAGATGAGATGGATGAATTTTTCAAATATTTGGATGTTTTTGGAGTTTTCTGAATTTTTTTGAGGTTGTTTTTTGGTGTTTTCAAGATTTTTATGAATTTTTTCAGGTTTTTTGAGATTTTGACCAAGAGACTAACCTAAGGACCTATCCTAGGGGCCTCGAGGGTTGATCAATAGATTATCCTTGCCTACATTATACACACAGAGGCCACGTAGTTCAACTGACACAAACTCGATTATTGATGAGATATGAACAAATGGATTGTCAGTTTATTATGATAGACTCCTAAAGGACTGACCTAAGTGTCTCGGGGGATGATCAAAGATCAACCTTTCCTTCATTCAAGGCTCAAAGACCCATACTTCGACAAGATGAATCTGTTTTTATTTTTTGACTGACTTTTTGACCTATTTTTGGATTTTGATATGTTTTGAGTGTTTTGGGATTTTTGCATTTCTGATGTTTTTGGATTTTTTTATTTTCTAATGTTTTTGGATTTTTTTATTTAGGGACTTCAAGAATATACACGAATTTGATCCAATGAGATCATGCCCCCAGTGTGATGCAATAGACTACTCTTGTAAAGGCAAGACAAACTAACCTTGAGAATGAGCCAAGTAGTACTAGGAGGGATCATGACACGAACACAAGACCAAGCTATGATGCGGATGTAGATGCATGATGGATGAGTATATGGAATGCACTGGATGATGCAGAACGAGTCACGAAGATCCTGGTGGATGGAAAGTGCTTATTTACACAAGGTGCATGTTTGTTAGGTTTTCACCAAGGTACTTGCCCAAAGCACCACTGAAGTGGTTTTCACTAGAGGACAATTTTTTTCTCTACTGTTTTTAATCCTTTTTTTGATTTTTTTGATTTTTTTGATTTTTTGATTTTTGATTTTTTATATTTTTGATTATTTTTGTTGTCACCAAGATGCCTGTTTACTAGGTTTTCATCAGGGGAACTATTTTTTTAGGACATTTTCTAATTTTTTTGGTATTTTTGGTTCTATACCTTGAAAGATTTAGGCATAAAACTTTTTAAGACGAGAACTATTCATGGGCTCCTGCAAAGGCTCACCTTCAGGTGTTGATAATAGATATGCCTCTAACTTGTAGCTTGTTGTGATGATGAATGGTCCCAACTAGTTGGGTTCAAATTTGAATTTTCCATTTGGGTTTGGGACATTCTTCTAATTCTACTTTAGCACAAGTTCTCTGACTTGGAAGCTCCTACTCCTAATCTTCTTGTCATAACTCCTTTTAAGTTGGTTCTGATAGACTTACAAGTGATTTAAAGCATCCATACACCACTCATCCAGTAGCTCCAACTCATTTAGTCTTGATACTCAGTATTCTTCATTCGTGATGAGGTTTTGCATTGATATCCTCAATGATGGGAGATCGATCTCGATGGGAAATATGGCTTATGATTCATAGAACAGGGAGAATGGGGTGGTGCCTGTGGTTGTGCATATGCTAGTTCGATAGGCCCAGAGGCCATAATTTAGCTACAGATGCCAGCCGTGACATACATCACTAAATGTGTTTTTGAGGATTTTCAGAATGGTTTTATTGGTGGCTTCTACTTGGCTATTTCCTTGGGAATGGTATGGTGTGGAGAAGCGATGTTGGATCTTGAATTTATCACATAGTTCAAAGACCTCCTGATTTTTGAATGGTGTCCCATTATCTGAGATAATGGCTTATGAGACACCATAGCGGCATACAAGATAGTTCAGGATGAACTTTGATATCTGCTTCCCAGTTAGGTAGGTCATTGGTATGGCTTCCACCCACTTTGTAAAGTACTCATTGGCGTTTATTATAAACTTGTGACCATTGGATGAGGTGGGAGTTATTTTTTCGATGAGATCGAACCCCCGCTGCAAAAAGGGCCATGGTGTGACAATAGGATGAAGCTCTTGAGATGGAGCATAGATGAGGTCCCCATGTTGCTAACATTGTAGGCACCTTTTGACATAGTCATGTGCTTCTCTTTCCATTATAGGCCAATAATACCTCGTCCTCAAAAATTTCTTGGCCAAGGTCATTCTACTTGAGTGTGAACCACAAATACCATTATGTACCTCAGTTAAAGTAGTTAATGCCTCCTCAGCATTTAGGCAGCGTAATAAGGTTCCTTCTATGCTCCTGTGGTAAAGGGTGTTTCCTAGGATGACAAACCAGTATGCTTTCTTGACAAAGGTTCCTTTTAGGCTTGAGGGTAAGTCAGCAAGTAGGACCCCTATTCTTAAGTAGCTAGGTATAAAATTCATGGTACCAGGGATCACCGGGACCAACAATTTCACACAAAAATTCTAACTCTAGTACCTTGAATGTGGGTATGAGAAGCTGCTCTACCAAGAATTCATGTTTTAGGGCATTGTGAGGGATATCTAGTAGGGATCCAATTGTTTCCATGGTGTTTGTTGCTCTGTTGTTTTCTTTGGGAATTTGCTCAAATGTGATATCAATGAATGATTCTTTGAGGCTCTCTACCAATTTTTTGTATGGAGTCAGCTTATCATCCTTTGTTTGGTACTCATCATTCACTTGATGTATTATCATCTAGGAGCCTCCATATACTCTAAGGGTCATGATGTGCCACTGCACTGCTATTCTAATTCCTATGGTTAAAGCCTCATATTCTGTAATGTTATTAGTGCAGGGGAATGCCAATTTGTAGGATCTAGGTATACAGTCCCCCTATGGGGTGATGAAGAAGACCAGCTCCTGATCCATGCTACATGTAGGAACCATCAAAGTAGAGTTTCTAGTGGTTGGCTATGCTGAGATTGAAGATGGATTCATCCAAAAATTCTGATATGAGTGGATTCTCTGAGTACATGGGTTCTTCTTCAAGTTAATCTGTGATCACTTCACCTTTGATTGCCTTTCATTCCACATAATCAATGTCGTATTCAGATAGAATCATGACCCACATGTTCATCCTTCTTGTGAGCATTTCCTTTGGTAGTAGGTACTTGAGAGGGTAAATTTTGGTGATGAGTTTGATTTTGTGTGCCAATATGTAATGTCTGAATTTCTGTGAAGCAAACACTACTGCTAGACATGCTTTTTCAATGAATGAGTAGTTTAACTCATGCCCGACCATTGTACGAATGATGTAATAGATGGCCCTTTCTATCCCATTTCATTATGTTGAGCTAGGAGAACTCCAAGGGCTACTATTGTTGCTGATACATAGAGGATTAGTGGCTTTCTTGGGATCAGTGGCACGAGGACCGGAGGTGTGAGAAAATATTCTTTAATTTTGTTGAAGGTTTCTTCACACTTATCATCCGACTTGTATGCTACCCCCTTATGGAGTAGGTGAGAATGAGGGATTTACTTGTCTGTCAGTTGTGCTATGAATCTACGGATGGACTGAAGCCTACCTTGGAGGCCTCTCAACTATTTCAATGTTTTGGGTGCCTCCATCTTGAGGATTGCTTTTACCTTTGTAGGATCTATTTCAATACCTCTCATTGACACTATGTATCCCAGTAACTTTCCTGACTATACGCCAAAGATGCACTTCTTTGGGTTGAGTCTGACTTTATATTCCTCCAAGGGTCATCCCACAATAATGGGTTACACTTTTTGGCCAAACCTGACATTGAAATCAACATTTTTAGAGAAAACTTCACTTTTTGAAACTTATAGTAGGTAAACTATTAGGAATTTGAATATGATGTAAACTAGTGATTTGTGAAGTTTTGTGTGTATATTTTAAATTTTTTTTTTTTTTTAAATTGAAATTAAATTGATTTTTTTTTGTGTCTCCTTTGATAACTAGTTTTTAATAGTAAACAACATTTTTAAAAAGTGGTGTGTACTTCAGCTCACATAACTTTTTTTCTACAAAGGATAAAATTTTGATTCTTTTGAATTTAGGTTGGTAACACAAGTACCTAGTGCTTTCATTTTGTTTCATAGCATTTTGTTGATTATTTTTCTTTTCTTTAAGTTTTGAAGTCAAAAAATTTATAATTTAGACATAGGTGCACTTCGGCTCGCATAACTTTTTTGGTATGTATTGAAATTCAATTTTTCTTTTTTTGTTGGAACAAGGACATAAATACCTAGTTCGTATATATTTTTCAAAAAAAAAATCCTTAAATTTACTATTTTTCCACAATGATTTTCATCGAACTTGATGTTCAGTGAAAAACCTATGTAGAATAAAACTAAAAAATAAAATATAAAGTAAAAACAAAATATATTAAATTTATAGTTGTTGGAAAGCACGTTTCGATCACTACAATCATCCAACTTGGTTTATCAAGTTGACTCCATTTACACCTCCTTCCCAAGCTTTGATAGTAAAAAAATGCATAAATTTTGAAATGGTGGAGGGGAAGGTGAAAAAATGGTTCATTAGAAGATATGAAAAAGGGGTTCATTTGATTTGGGGGTTCATTAGAAGGGGAGTGGTTCATTCGAACCCCCTTCATTAGAAGGGGTACACCATTTTAAGTTTTTTGATGGGAATTTCTATTTTTTCTTCATTTGAAAAATTGTAACCCACTATTGTGGGTTTACCCCCAACCTGTCGAAAATAGCACTCAAAGTTGCTATGTTATCTCTCCTCTTTCTGTATTTTTCAAGTATGTCATCAACATAAACTTTGACAGTTTTATGGATCATGTCATGAAAGATTAACATCATGACTCTTTGGTAGGTCGCCCCAACATTCTTTAGGCCGAATGGCATCATGTTCCAGTAGTAGGTCCCCCATGGACAGGTGAATGTCGTTTTATGTTGGTCTTTTTTGGAAATCATTATTTGTTTGTACCCAAAGAAACCATCCATTAGAGAAAGCATTTCATGTCTCACCATCATGTCCATAATCATGTCAATGTTAGGCAATGGGAAATCATCTTTTAGACATGCTTTGTTTAGGTTTGTAAAATCCGTGCAGATACAGATGACCCCATCAGGTTTTGAAATAGGAACTAGATTTGATACCCACTTGGGGTATTCAATTGGTCGTATGAATCCTATGTCAAGTAGCTTCTTCAATTCCATTTTGACTAGTAGGGCAATCTGAGGATGCATTTTTCTCAATTTTTGTCAGACAGGCTTTGCTTCAGGGTAGACTGCTAGGTGATGGACCACAATCTTTGGATCGAGCCCGGGCATGTCTGCATAGCTCCATGCAAGGTTAACTTTTCATTCTCTCAAAAAGGAAACTAGGAGCTCTTGTTCCTCTGACAACAATGACTCTACATAGAATGTTATGTGCGATGTCTCTTCTATTCCCATGTTGACTGGGTTGCATTTTTTGGCTAGAACTGCTAATTTTTCTTGATGTAGAGCTCTGAGAGGAAGATTGAATCCCCCATCCTCAGGTACCTAAGAGAGGTTTTCACCTTCGAATGCGTCCTTTATTTTTACTATTTTTGGGTCAGAGAGTGCCATAGTGTGTTTTTCACTCAAGGACCTAGAGATTATTCTTAGTTTTTCGCTTTTGCGATTTAGGGATTCAATCATTTCCCCATATTATGCATGTGTGTCCAACTCGATGATGGATCCTGCTTTATGATCCCCACATGGAATATTTTCTTGTAGTCCCATGAATTCTTAGAGCACCTCTTCATTTTTGAATGTGTCAAGAATTGGTGGTCCTCGTTTGTCATAATTGATGAGTTGGGGATAAACTAGGTGGATTTCATGGTTTTAATGGTCATTTGTCTCAAAATACATGGTACTAAGCATGAGGATAGAGGTATTCTTGAAAAGCATTGGTAGGTTAGTTATGTTATCTTCCTCTTCATCTCTACTACTACTACAGACGTCAGTTATGTCAAACGTGAAATTGTCTATGACACGGTCGGTGGATAGGGGCAATTGAAGGGCAGATGTTGTTTGCTAAGGAGTTTTAACCTTCTTAATCGGGGGATTTTGGCCACGTATGGTTATACTCGGAGGGGTACATCCAAGGCCAAGATTTCTCATTTGTGTCTCCGAAATGATGGGTATTAGAAGCCCATTGTCATCTTTCCCCAATTTCTGGTTTCTGTCATAGCCCATTGTGAGCATCATTTGCAAGCCTTTGCTACTATCATCCATTGGTAGATTAGTTTTCAGTCTATTGTCTTGGTATAGGAGATGGGATGGGTCCTCCTCTATTACTTCTTGGCCAAGATCTCGCCAACTTATAAAGTTGGAATATCCTTCAGTGGATGTTTGGGATGTGGAGGCTTCATTTGATTGCGGTCATCCTCGTGATCTAGGAGATTGTGGTAACTCTCCTACCACAAAAGCATTTTTGGCAATTGTATAGTTTCCACAACCATTTTCCTGGATGATGACTTTGATATTAGAGATGGTGGGGATGGCAGGAGTGGCGGGTGTGTCTATCCCAGAAGTGGAAGTGAGAGTGGATGCATCAATGTATGGTGTTGATGGGCCTTCATCATTTTTAGGAACTTGAGGGATTTTATAGTATTTTTCCTCTAGGTTCTTGTAATAAGATAATGGTTTGGGATCTCCATGGATGGTGACCTCCTTGCCTTCATATGTGAATTTGACACATTTATGGAAGGTTGATGTTACTGATTAAATTGCATGAATCCACGGATGTCCTAGGAGAATGTTATAAGGAAAGTCAAGGTCCATGACCTGACAGGTGGTTTCCATGATAGCTGGCCCTACTTGAATAGGGAGTTGAATTGTGCCTTGGGACACTCTTTCTTGATCATCGTATTCCTTGATTGTGATTCCTTTTCCTTTGTCAATGGAATCCTCTAAGATTTTTAGGTTCTTAATGAGCTTGAGGGAAAAAAATGTTTAAACCTACACCTCCATCCACCAAGAATCTCTTGACTTTTTTTTTTATGCTCTAGAACCTCTAAATGGAGTGCATGGTTGTGAGATGGTTGAGCGGGAAAATACTGATTGAAGAATGTAAGGAGATCATGTTCGAGGTAATGATTTTTTTGACCATATCTTGGAATTGTTCTGCGTCAAGATCTGCAGGGACAGTGGATGAAGCCAATGCTTCCTCAAGGATTTTCCTATGGGTGGATGAATATTTTAGCAACTCCATGATGGAGATTTTTGTTGGGGTTCTTTTTAGCTGATCCAAGACATTATAGTTGCTGGGAACAAATCTTGGATTGGGTGCTTTGTTTAGCTGGGATGATCCTGCAATGGTAATTTTCTCGCCTCTTGTGGTGACTCCATAATCAACATGGGCTCTTTTGATGGTGATAGTAGAAAAATATTCATCCAGGGATGTGATGACATGGTCATATACATGATTCACGCTCTTGAAGGTACCCCTCCCCTTATCAGTGTTATTGTTCCCTTTGTTTTTATGATTAGGCATTGGATTAGTGTAGATTTTGAGGTTCTGATTTCTCGTTGGCTGCCCCACATTTATTATTTTTTGATCAATGAGGTCTTGGATTAGGTTTTTCAAACTCATGCAACTATTAGTGGTGTTCCCTTTGATTTTTTGGAAGTCACAGAGTTGGTTTTCATTGTA
The DNA here is from genome assembly GCA_007258455.2 of Sequoia sempervirens. NCBI lineage: Eukaryota > Viridiplantae > Streptophyta > Pinopsida > Cupressales > Cupressaceae > Sequoia > Sequoia sempervirens. The sequence continues at coordinate 504,258,137 of VDFB02281492.1, forward strand.
CCAGGGTGGTTTCACATTTGATTCCTGGTAGTTCTCATAGGTGGGAGCCTTAATGAGGTTTTCATTTATTAATTTCTTTATGATGACCTCGAGTGGCTCCCCAAGGGTAGTGTACTTCTACTTGGGGGATTTTTTGTTTCATTGGGGTGGCCCTCTTTGATTGTTAATGTTGTTGATCACTTGATTGTTTGGCTGTTGTGTTGTTGTGTTAGCTTGATGGTTTTTTGATGGTGGTTTTGGGGTTGCTGTTATGGTGCGGGTGTGTTTTGTTGAGGAGCACTGATGACAACTTTGGCATCAACAACACCATCATTGGTAATATTTTTTTTCTTTTCCCATGTACGAGGTTTGTCATTGTAATTGGTCGATGGGCGATTGTTCTATTGTTCAAGATATGTGGGTGACCCTCATTGTGCGATAAGGGCTTGTTCAATGTTGAGAACCTTGGAGATTAATTGGTCATACGTGGTGATACCTTGCACTTTGAGATGGAATGCAAAGGATCCTTCGAGATTCGAAATGATAGTACAAACTTGTTGTTCTTGAGGCATGACCCATTTTCTCTGATTGGCCTTGGATGGCTATCATTGTAAGAAAGAAGAAAATGATTCATTCTTACCTTGTTTCAGAGCTGATAATTCCTCTAGACTGACATCCATACCGATATTGAATGTTTAATTTTTGATGAATGCATCTACTATCTCTTGGAATTTTTTGATGCCTAGGGGAAGGTGAGAGAACCACTCCATGGCTTGGCTAGCCAAACTTCTAGGAAATAGTCACATAAGTTATGTATCGTCATATGTGACTTCCATGCAATGAACCTAGAATTCCTTGATGTGATCTTCAGGGTTTCCTGCCCCATGGTATTTATCAAATTTGGGGATCTAAAATCCCTTTGGGAATGGTTTCATTATAAGACTCTTGTCGAATGGATAAGGACACAAGTTGTTGGGTTTTTTTTGTGGTTTTCCTTGATTGAAGATGAAGTACTTGTTGTGAGAGGAACTTTATTTGTCTTGCTACATCATTTTGTGGATCAGGGGGTGGGATCAAGGTGTTTTCAGTGGTTCAATTGTTGGTGGGATGGGTGGATTGGTTGGTGTTTGCACATTCTTCTACACCAAGTATGCTTGCAGTTGTTGATCCTATTGTTGTTGTGCCAATAGTGTCTATTGTTCAAGTTTTTGTTTTTGTTGTGTCAACAACGCTTGTTGTTGGGTTGCTAATCGGCTACTTCTTGTTGTTCTTGTTATTGCTTCAACGCTTGCTAATATGTTTTTTTTTGTGTGAGATATTGTGCTTTTGTTTGTGCTTTTTGAGCTTGGTATTGGGCTTGTGCCTAAGCTTGATCTTGTGCTTGGGCTTTGGCTTGAGCTTGTGCTTGAGCCTGAGCCTGGGCTTGTGCTTGTTGGGTAGCTTGTGAAATTTATGTAGCTTTTACGGCCTGTGCAACCTGAGTAGCTTCAGCGGCTTATAGTTGTTGTTGCAATAAGGCTTGGGCTTGTGCAACTTGCTATCTTTGTTGCGTTTGTAGCACTTCTTGTGTGGGTTGAGTGGCTTGAGTAGCTTGGGTAGCTTGTTGAGTAGCTAGTTGTGCAACTTTTTGGTTTTGGATTTGTTGGAGTGCCTTTTGATAGGCAACCTACTGAGTGGATTGCAATGCAATACTGTATTGGTTTGATGTGTTTGTTTTTGGTGGTGGTGGTGGCAGAGGTGGGTTTGGAATGGTGCTTGTTGTGGTGATGAGAGGCACCATCATATTGATCATTGGGATTTGAGTGGTGGATGGTGGGATTCATATGCTTGGTCCTTATGAGACCATGTTTTGAGATGTTTAGGGGATGATTGATGATGTGATGGTGGTGGTTTGCATTATTGGGATGGTTTCCATATTTTTTTGTGATGTCGATGGCAAGATGGGAGGATTTAGTATGATGCTTTGATTGATGTTTGGTGGGTTGTTTTGATTTTTTTGATTGATTTTTGGTAAAGGGGGAAGCCCTAAACCAAGAGGTGGTGTGGATATTGATGGAAATGGTGGAAGTGGTGGAAAAGTGAGTGGCATACTCCTTTGAGGAAATGATGAAGATGTAGGGTTGAAGATGCCCCCTATTCCAAATAGGTCTCCTTCTCCTTGTGAGGTTACGAGGAGAGAATTTTGAGGAGAGAAGTTTGAGGTGTTGCGTAAAATGATGATGATGGATCATTAGGATCATGAAAGGTGAGGCGGACATATGGATGTGATGGATTTTTGGGAATGGATTGTCCCAAGATGGTGTTTTCCTCCAAATCTTGATTGTTTACGAGGGGGTGTGTTTCCAATGAATTGAGAAATGCACTTACCTTGTTAACAATGGGTTGAATTGGAGCAATGGATGGTGTAATTTGGGGGATGGGTTGAATGATGTTTTGGAATGGAGGTGTAGATAAAATGGGGACTATGGATGAGATTGGGAGCATGACCCCAAAAGGTGGTTCCACAATAGTGCTCACACCAAAATCAAAAGGGAGTTTAGCCCCTTTCTTTTCTAATTCAAGCATGTATAGTGAGGGATTGAGTCTCATCATGATGTTGATAATTTTATGGTTCTCAGGATTTTGGACCATTTTGGTGATTTCCTCTTGTGACATCCCAAAGAGATTATTGGTGAGATCCTCTACTTGACCTTCTTCTTGTTGATTTTGTGATGATGAAGGAAAGTTAGTTAGAGGATTGCTTGATCCAACAGGATTCATTTTGAAATTTTTTTGACTTAGGTCACTTGAAGTGGATGTTTCTTTGTTGGATTTCATGTTACTCTTGTGTTGAGGTCTAGTTTGCACCATAAAATAGGGATCAATTTTCAAGAATGTGGGAGATGAATCTCTAATTCTTTGGATTGATCTAACTTTAGGTACAAAAGAGAAAATTTAGGATGTTTTAAGGATCAAAGGTATGATGATGAAGTGTGTGAAAGATGGAATATGTGAATGATTGAAATCTTAGAAGATATTGAATGGATGCTAGACTTTTGGGACTTTTTGGATTTTAGATTTGTTTTGGATTTTGATTTTGGATTCTTTGATTTTTGGATTGACCTTGATTTGATTTTGGATTGCTTTGGTTTTGGATAATGAACAAATAGATCCCAAGATGTTGGATGTTATCTATGGGTGAGACTTGCTCACAAGATGATATTTTGACTAAGTGTAGGGAGAAGGATGCATTTATCCACACCTATTCAAACAAGATGATAATTCAACCAAGCATATGGAGAAGGATACATTTACATATACCTAGCTAAACAAAATGGTTTGATAATTTGACTAAGCACATGAATAAGGATGCATCTACATATACCTAGCCAAAGACGATGTTTTGACAAGGATTTCAAGGATTTTGATGATTTTGATTTTCCAAAACGTCTAGCATGAAGGATGATATCAAGATTTTCAAGAGTTGTTGGTGAGCATATTTTGGTTTGATGTTTGAAAGATGGATGAAAGTTTTGATTTAATCCTAGATGTACCTAAAAAGACTCTTGTTTACAAGACCTCAGTTTTGAAGAACATGCTTTACTCTAAACAAGGTGTTCAAATTCCTGAAAAAGATTTGGATTTTGACAATAATAGAATGAGTACAATCCAGGATTGTTTCTTGAAGCTCTTCTGTAAAATTTGAAAAGTAATCTTCATATGAATTCGTAGAGAATTGAGAGACGCTTTTGATTTTGGTTTCCATATTTTTATCTTGTGTGAAATCATTTGAGACACATGTGTGGGGTTCAATTGTTCTTAGCTTTGCTTAGTGATTTCTTCTTCTTTTTTACCACAAACAATCTCTTGATTAGCTTTCCAAACTAGATGTCCAATGTCTTAACTTCTTCTCATCCCACAAAGTATATCATGTGGAACTTTGATGAAATCAAGGAAAGGGTTACCTATTGTTAACTTTAGTAAGAAAATTGAGATATAAATACAAGTGTTTAGAAAACTCTAAGGATAAAATCCCAAGGGCAAGCAATAACACATGAATCTTGTCAAAGATATTTACTTCCTAAAGGGTTTGAATTTTTGATGAAAATGTTGAATGTTTGTTTCTCAATGTTTTTGAACAAGAAAAGTGTTTTGTAACCAAGAAAAAGCACAATCCTATGGATATGAAAGACTATATTTGTTGAATCCCCACTTGGACAAGTCCAACTACACTTATTTTTAGCGGATGGTTAGATGCTTGAACCCACTAGCTCCTCTCCATGAAACTCACTTATATGGGGCAGCCAAGCATCAACGCCCATGAAACTCCCATGGCATACTTTCCATTTCTACTAAAAACTGTAAAAGTGTGGGCGGCTTCAAAACTACTATTCTTGCACCAACAAATAGATAGGAATTTTGGCCTTTTGTAAACAAGGGTTTTAATTCAGACTTTCCGTTCAAAGGGATTGACCCATGCGGCAAGAGACCATTGTTTCCCTTCTCATTGGGACCAACCATGTGATACTGGCCTTTGTTCCAGTACCCACTTTTATATATCGGCTGGAAATACACTTGGCTTTAGTGTGTTACTAGTTGGGTCACTCCCTTGGGTGATTACTTTTTCCCACAAGGCAGGCCCTTTAAGATAAACAAAAGCAAGCAAACATATCCATAGTTTGATTGATCTTTGTTGAGAAACAAAGAGAGAACACATGCAATATGTTCCACTCACACTCGCAAGATGTGTTCAATTTTAATCCCAAAATGAAATATGGAGGAAATTACTTTACCCAACTTAAGACCACCAAAAAGCCTTTTGATTCTCAAGATCGTCATGAGGCACAAGAGAAGCGCATATGTCTTTTCAATGGTATTACTTTGAGTAATAAATTACAAAACAAAGTAGCACATGTTCATTTTAAACCCACAAAGCAATAATGACTTCTTTTTAAGCAACAAAGGAAATGTGAAAATTGCCTTGTTCAATTGTTAATCCTCAAACCAAATCTAGTGATTTTGTCCTAAAGTTCTTTTTAAGCCCTTTGTAACAAAAATTGAAATGTCCTTTTTAAAGCCCAAAAGAAATTTAGTAGGTCCTAAGCACATGAAAGATAACAAAATTTTAAGAGAAATTGTGAATTCTCTAAGAGTGTTAAACAAACACTAAAGTGTTAAAGAACACTTGGTATTATGAGAGAGTGATGTCATTATGCCTCTTTCCATCTTATTTTTCTCCTTCACTTTGATTAGTCCAACCTACAAGAAAACCAGTTAGATCTACAAAATAGAGGTTAAGAAAGCAAGTAATAACCCAAATGATCATAATTGAAAAAAAACACATCATAAAAATTTGAATTTCACTATTTACTTTACTCCAGTAGTGGAACCTGCACAAGCGGTGCAGTTTAAAAACTCTAGTAGTGCTATATGGTGTCGCTTGTTATTCAGCATTGTTCTACAGCAAGGATAGAGACTGTGATTGCGTCGCTATTTCACCCAATGGTGCAGTTTGAAATTTACAAATTCCAGCAAGTGAAAATAGAACTAGCGGTGTAGTTTAAGATTTTGAATTCTGGGTGAGAATTCTAGGGTGTCGTAGTTCAAAATTTGGAGTGGTGTTATATGGCCATGCTAGTGAGGTAGTGGTTCTGAATAGTGATGTTGGTCTGTTAGCATTGCACTTTCTCGTAGACACCAAAAACAAAAAAAAAGCATAATTTTTTTGATAAAAACATGATTAGAAAATGAGATTCTCCCTCCTAGTGCCAAAATGTAGAAATAAGATCCTAGTACCTAAAGAAAACAACAAACAAACACATTAGAAGATTCAAATGCAAGTTAAGATCTAAGTTCCCCATAAAATCCATTAACAATGCTCAAAATAGTAATAAAAATAAGAACACAATCAAAACAAATAAGTTAGGAATATATTGATGCCTTCCAAAAGCTATATATAAGTTTTGGATTATTACAATTATAGTGACATCTAATCCTCTAATATTGAAGAAACTTCATCTAGTAATCTAGTTTAGGATGAATTTGATCAAAATCAAATAATTGGAGAGGACAATCACTATGTACCAACCATCGAGGAGGAGATTGAATATAAATTCAAGTGGGAGACAACCGAAATGAAAAATAAGACATTTACTTGTGATAAGATTAAATTTTCTAATAACAATAAGTTGTATGATAAAAGTGATATTTGTACTCATTCAAATGCATAGAATTTTGCATAGAGGAGATTTCATTGAAAGGTAGAAGTAGAGGATGTTGACATTAAGCAATTAGATGTAATAATTGTCATAGAACCTAATGCCTATGTTAACACCACATAAAAATAACCCTCTTAATTAGTTAATATATAAATTATAATAACTATTCTAGTCATAGATTTGGTAGAAGAGGTAGCCACTATGATTCATGATTAGTGGTTATAGCATATAAATAATCTAACAGATTCAAAAAATCCTTGAGAGATTGAATCTACTAACCATGTACCTCATCCACAAAAATCATAAACTATAATGGACCAATGTTTGCAACAACTAAGGTATAAGATACAGTCATTGTAGTGATGGAAAATGTATACCCTTACATTTTTGCACTTGATTGGGCCCTCCCTTTTAAATTGAGTCTAGTGTTGCCTTGATTTACTGTTGTAATGTGTTTAACACATTCACATTAAGTCTTGGGCCCTTGTAAACTAAATAAACTTAATTATGCCTTATTTAGGATGTTGTAAAGTGTACCCTCACACTTTCACACTAATCTAGGGTTCCATTAATAAATTGGGCTTCTTTATGCCTTATTTGGCCTTATTTTGCATCCACAATCCTTAATTAATGCATCTTTTTTATGAAAATCCTGGCATTTACCAATAACCAATCATAATTCATGTGTTTTTAGATTGTATGGCCCAGATTTAGTGATTTTGGAATCATACACCACCTTGGGTGTATGAGTCCCACCTAAGTTTTGGGGCCCTTATTTGGATTTCACATCAATCTAAGCATTTCTTGAAAAATGTGTCCCAAAGCCTAGCCTAATGGAACTCATATGCCATGATTGGAATATGAGTCTTGTGTGACTTAAATCCAAATTAAATTCAAATTATTGGTGGGATTTTATTCTCCTAGATCTGATGTCGGCTTGTGGTGTTGTAATTTTGAGAAATTTGGCATAAACAAGTAGAAATACAAGGTTATTTCACTCATTTTCACCTAAAACTTTCAAGATAACATTCCTAATAGAAATTTTGTGATTACAAGACTTCACAAGAGTATTCAAGGACATTCAAGAACATATTTAAAGTATTCAAAGGAAAATTTCTTCATTATTTGTTGCAGCAATTCAAGATCCATCATCATGTCAAATACATAGTGCATCAAGCATAATGTTGAGCTAATGTTGTTGATTTAGCATTGAAGATCCATTTGCAAGCATTATTTCACATCTAAATTGAGTTCAAGATCTACATTCTTCATGGTCACTTCATGTTATTTTGCAAATTTTTATTCCAAGACATCATCCAAGGTATCATCATTTCATGTTTCATGTTTCATGTTTCATGTTTCATGTCATCATTTGGTTTAATTACCTAAACAAGGTTTGACCAAGGAAAACCCCTATTACCTAACAAAACAACACTTTTTCATTCTCTTTGTGTTATTGCAAGTTTATAGGTTGAAGAAAAAGTGGATTTGAAGCCTTCAAAAGTGTCAAGATTTCATCGTTGTAAAAGTTGTCAAATTTTTCATGTAAAGTTGTCAAGGCTCACAAAAACTTAGATCTAGAGCAAGATATCCAACCTATCTACATGAAACCAGTGGGAAAAGGCTTATTTGATCCATCTTTATAGGTTCACAAATTTTTTCTTTAGAATTTTTCTCCTAGGACACTTCACAACAAAATGGGACTGATACACCACTTGTGGCGTATGAGTCACAATATACCTATTTTTAGGTATTCCCTATAGATCTTGATTCAACAATTCCAGATTCATGTTTCCACCCAGAAATCCTAATATACGACTAATACACCCAGCCTACAATATGAGTCCCAATGTACATTAAATTTAGTATTTTCAGCATCTTAGGTCTTCATCCAAGCTTCTACATGTTTCTAGGTGCCCCTATGTACTTTTCTAGTTTACTGTTTTGTTGTACATTCAATTCTAGGTCATTTATTCAAGTCTTGCATATCATTAGGTTTGATCATTAGGTTTTGCATGTTACTTGTCTTTCCAATACCTGGCTTGATGGTGAACCCTCTTTTAGTCCTTAATCAAACCCTAGGATACCTTATTGCAAGATCTCTTTCCCCCACTTCATCCTTGGATTGAGATTTCTAAGGTTTCCTTGAATGAAACAAGTGTGAAATAGTAACCCTATCCTCGTGCTCCATCTCTTAAAAGGTGGGGCACCCTATTTATGATGTTACAGTCATATTTCAATTTCATATTCTATTCATCCTTCATAGGAGGAAATTTTTTGTTATTTTGTATAATAAAGATCTATAAAATAGTACTTAAGCATCCATACATGCATAGTCATATGTATTCACAATATCAATCCTTGCAACATAGTTGTTATAGTGGGAAACAAGATATATATGAAATTCCTTAAATGAGTTCATTCCAAAACCTATTAAATTAAATTTAAATCATATTGTGCCATAAAACCATGTATAGTCAACAATCTACACCTCACATCCATCTAGAGATAAATTTGTATTCAAAGATATATTAAATTTTTGGAAACCATGCTTATACAATACTATTCTATGCCTATATATAGATTTATCAAAAAGGGTTATATTCCATAAAAAACCAAATGGTTAACTCAAAAATAATGAAAATTCAAGGGTTAAAACCTACTTAATAGACTCAATGTGATTGGGACTATTGCTTCCCAAGAAGGGGTACTTGATATATTAGGATTTACCAAACAAGATTCCTAGCATAATGTTGATTCCATTATCATGGCTTATGATAATTGGGAGAAAAAAATTGTATTTTATGGTACAATAGAGGACCTCATAGCTATTTACACTAACACAAAACCAACCTATTCCCTCAAGTAAGTGTCACATATAATCAAAAAGTGGTATATATCACTTCACACAAAGAAAAAAATGCTCATCTATCCATTAAAATTTGTACCATGGATTTAATTGGGTGTAATAGATCTCCAAGACAAACTAAAAAGTATGATTCACAAGCCTTCTTACCAAATCACCAAGAGTATCACCTTTTAGTCATTAATTAATATAGCTAACATGGAAAGTAAATTGGAACCCATGAGCCTTGTGTGATGTTAACACATATACTAGCTCATTAAAATTATATGCCAACAAAATTTAAACATGTAACAATTGAGAGATAATTATAATAATTGAATTTCAATAATATACAACTTATTTATCACACTCTTGTGTCCATTGTAGCCCCTAACACATATTTTTTCATCTTGTTTCATTTTAACCCATTTTTCCTATCCTACCACCCCTAACCATAGATACCTTCTTTCTCATGTTGATCTAATGTCATTTTTTATACTTATTTTGTGTTCCCTATAATTTTATTTGTATCCCAATCACATGTCTTGGCCCCACATTTAATTTCCCGTTGAATTGGCCTCCTTTAATTGCTTATAAAACCTTAAAATTTTGGTCCTAGTCCCATCCAATGTGTAAATCCATATGTTACCCTCCTAAAACATGTCTTAATTAGAAAAATATTAATGAGGAAATCTAGAACTAGGTTTTCTAGTTTCTTTCCATGGAATAAGGAAAAGTATAATTTCCATTCTTCTACTATGGTACAAAGAGGAGGTTGTCTTATAGGGCAAGAAAATACAACATAACATCTACTATTAGATCTATTACCTAATGATAAATGGTCTAGATTTGTAATGAATAAATATAGATAAAATGTGGCTTTTGGAGGCACTACCCCTAAACCCTCATTGAAGCATGCAAACTCCGGAACCCTCACCAAGGGGATGGGCCACCCAAATCCCATAGGGGCTAACCCCTACACCCCTTTTCCACTTTTTTTATAAATAATAACTAATAAGATCAAGCTCCATAACCAATAATCTCCCACTTGAAGACTAATTAGAACTCCAAGAAGGTAATCAAGCTCCAACAACAATCTTCCACTCAAATATTAATTACAACTCCATCACTAACTCACCAACATGACAAGGATCCAACTTTAGACTTGGAAAATTTCTCATCAACAAAATCATCCTTGAAGGACAAATGAAACTAATTAAGACATTAGTTTCTCTCTAATTACTATCTTTGTCAACGTGTATGTTGAATTTTGGCTAGTTTGTATCTTTTCTAGCTTCAACCCCTTGTATTCCACAATCAATTATATGAAATGATGCCTGCAATGCATATGTTTAGTCTTAAAATGAAGGTCTGAATTATTTGCAAAATAAATGACACTATGGTTATCATTATACAACCTATTATCCTCTTGTTTATTTCCCAATTCCTCCATAAACATTTGTAACCAAATCATCTCTTTACTAGGATTTGTAGTAGCAACATACTCTACTTATTTTTGTAAAGTATAAAATATTTATACAACTTTTAAATCCAACTTATCATTATTTTGGACCTCTAGTAAAAACATACTCTTTCATGCTTCTCTTTCTATCTATATCACTTGCTAGATATGAATCAATATATACTTGTACATTAGAACTGGAACCTCCAAAAAATAATGCTTTAGTAATCCTCTCAAATACCTCAAAAATCAACATTATTGCATTTCAACATGCTCTTTCCTTGGATTTCTCATATTCTTTCTCACAAATCTCATTGCATACATGCAATATTTGTCCTTATGCAATCCATGACATACATCAAGCTGCCAACTACCGAAGATTATGAAACCTTGGAAATGTAGTTTATCTCTTCTTGTCTTAGGATGCATCACCTTAATCAATTTGAAGTGATTGGGTAAAGTTGTACAAATTTTGTATCTTTCATTTGAAATATTTTCAACACCTTCTCTATGTACTCACTTTGAGACAATGTTAATGTGTGATTTTTCCTAGCTCTTGATATTCTCATACCAAAGATTTTTTCCAACACCAAAAAATTTAATTGCAAATGAATTAGATAATTTTCCTTATTACATTCATATCTTGCATGTTAGACCCTAAAAAAAGCATGTAATCTAAATAAAATAATAAGATTATATAGCTCTCATTATCTAATATCTTGAAATAAACATAGTGGTGAGAATGACATCTACTATAACCTTGTTTTTTTTATAAACCTATCAAATTTTAAATAGCATTTCCTTTGATCCTACTTAGACCATATTTAATATCTTCTTCAACATTCACACTATGTTCTCCTTCACTTTGACCTCATACTCCTATGACTGCTACATATAAATATCTTCCCCGATATCCCCATGGAGAAAATCTCTCGTTACATCTAGTTGTTCCAGATATAAATCTTCTATTTCCATGACTTAAAATGGTTTTAATTCAGTTCTTTTAAATAAAAAGAGAAAATATTTCGTCAAAATCTATAAATTTTTTCTATGCAAAACCCTTGACAAGTCTTTCCTTGTACCTCCTTTTCCCTCCATCTTCTTCCTCCATCCTGTGAACCCATTTGTTATGAAATTCTCTTTTACCTTCAAGAAACTCAATAAAGTCCCAAGTATGGTTCTATAACAAAGACTCCATCTCCTCTTTCATGTTTTTCCCCCATTTCTTTTTAGTTTATGCCTACATAGCTTGTTCATAATTTTCTAGTTCACCAAAATCAGACAATAATACATAACATAATGAAGCAGATTATCATTTAGGGGGTTCTACTTAACCTATAATATATCTTCTTGCGGGGGATTTAGGTACTTGTTATTATTGATGTTGAATATTTTAATTTTTTGAACTACATTTTTTTGTGATTTCATCAAGAACCATACATTTTGCATTTTTCTTTTCCTATTTATTTCCTTGTAACTAATCTTTGTAAATGAAATTCTCATTGAATATCACATATCTATTCCTAATGATTTTATGATATTCATAATCCCATTAGCAATAAACAAAGTCATTAACTCTATATCCTATAACATTACACTTCATGGATTTATTCTAAATCTTTTTTCGATTCTTTATACCAATATGGACAAACACTTCACCACCAAAAGTTTTCATAAATGAGTAGTTTACCTTTTTACCAGTCCCTACCTCTTTTGGAATCACCATCAAGGGAAATTGAAATCCCTCTACTTATTAACTTGTACTCTAGAAAATTGTCTACCTTTAAAATTTTGGACTATGTTTGGTTCCCTTAATTTATTGGACTTAATTAAGCTTCTAATTTTCTAAATTATGCAAATTATGAAGCTTTATTCTTACTATTTTCCGAAAGGAGAACCAACATTAAATAAATGAGTTTAATAATTATATTTCCTTGGATCATGTGTGTCTTGGAAGTTTAGGCCAGGACCCATTCGACGATGGGAAAATGGGTCCCCTTTATGAGTCAATATTCAAATTAAATTATGTTTTTGGAAACATTTTAATCATCGAAATTCAAATTGTAAGTGTTAGCTTTTGGAATCTATTTTTTTAGGAAATTAAATAAACACCTATAAATACATAGTATTTTTATCATTTGAAATTTCAGCAATAAACAAGTCAATAAACATGAACAAATAATCAAACATTAGTCAATAAAAAAGTCTAAAAAGGCATTCCCCATGAAATTCATTCAAAAATAAGAACATTGAAATCAAAGCCAAAATAACAAATAAAAGTTAATGAAATTCTATTCTAAATGCTCAAACCAGCATCCCATGGGGGAATTGGCACCTCTTTGATGCGGAAAGAATCCCCTTCCCAATCCCTTGACAATATTTGATGATGAACATCTAATTCTTGATGCAAAATATCAATAACCTAGCTATGGATGATGAGTGCTATGATAACTTGGATGAAATTCTAGATAAAATTGCCTAAACTTAGAGATAATAACCTTGCATGAAGTTGTGGATCCCAAATCATTAGAGAAGTCCTCTATTTATAAGAAAGAAGGATGGAGGAATGAAGAATAGGAAGAATGTTGGATTAAAATTTAACCAATGGCATTGTGTCACTTGTCAACATGCTAATGAAGGAGAGTGGAGCACATTTTGAACAATGTGCATCTTCAATGCATGTAGGTGGAATTTGAAATTCAAAAGATGGCTTGTGTAAGAAGAGTTGTAAGATGAGTTAATGCCAAGTTAGCTCAAGAAAAAGGACATGTAAGAGCATTTAATCCCATGTTGGAGGACAAAAGTCCTTTAGGAGGGAGAATTCAAATAAGTGAAATATTCCAAGAATATGTCATATTTGAATGGAAATAGAGGAATTAATAAATCAAATAAATTGATTTACATGTGCAACTTGCAAAAGCTAGAGGAAAGGAGGATTAGTGTTAGGAGTTAATTGATATTTAATTAACTTCTAGATGGAATTAGTTGATATGACATTTGATTTAGATATTTAGATTTATTTAAATCAAATGAGAGGATAGTTGGGAGGTTAATAATTTAACTAAATAAATTTTATTTATTCAATTAAATGAAGAACATTAGATTTAATCAAATAGAGTTGATTTATTTAATTAAGAGAGATGACTTTAGGATTTAACTAAATAAAGCAATTTATTTAATTAAATGAAGGCGTTAGGGTTTAATTAAATAAAGTTGATTTATTTAATTAAAAGAGGAATATGGAGGAATTTAATGAATTTAATCAAATAAAGATTATTAAAATAAATGGTTAGTAAAGAAATGATTAAGGAAGAATTGGTGTTAGTGAATAAGAATCGAGTGTGTGATATCAATCAAGATAATTTGAGCGTCTACATTTTGCCCCTCTTTGAAGCAATGTACATGTTGCATTGGTTCAAAGAATAACCTTGATGAGATCAAAATTAAAAAAAATTATGTTTTTGGATGCCCCACTACTGCCCCAACGAGAAGAATTACGTTGGTTTACTGTCCCTTCAAGAGATTGGACGAAAATTTGCATTTTTGGATGATTTCTCAAAAAAAGACGACAAGCTTCCTGACGGATCCAGAAAGCTGAAAATGTGCCAAAACGTTAGAAAAGGATGCAAAACGAGCTTCGGTTGGGAAAAAACGGTGCCAAGGGTGCAAAACCCTAGTTTGATGGCTGAAAAGGGGCAAAACCCCCTAATTTTCATGCATAAATAACCTTGGAGGGGTCACTTTCCATTCATTTTTGCATTCACACCTTGAGAATTCCATCTTTTTGAGCTTTGACCCTCCTATAGAATGGTGCAAAGAGTGCTTCCTTGACACATTTTTGAGCGATTCTAGGTGTACCAAAGACCTCTAGGCACAGGAGCATCGGTATGTGACCCTAACCCGACTTTGAAATTTTATTTTTAAGCACATTTATTAAGTTTTGAAAAGTCAAAGTCCCCAACGTCGCTATATAGTGAAGCTCAAAGTGAAAAATTAGTGACGCTAGGGCTCAAATAGTGTCACTTATGTGAATTGTGATGTCGCATCACAATTTGGATTTAGGGTTCCAAACTCCAAATGGTGACACAAGTGTGAATGGCGATGCCGCGGTCTAGTTTAAGTTTAGGGTTTCTAGGTCAAAGGGGCTCGCTAGTGTAAATAGCGACTCTGTGATTTGGATTGCATTTTCAAAGGGTCCATCATCCTTGTTTGGAGTTTTCAAATGGTGATGTCTTTGCAAATAGCGACGTATTCATTGTTCAAGTGTCAAAAATTCCAAACGAGGTCAAATATTCTTATGAATTTTGATGTTGTGGCTTCATGGGTATAGGAAACTAGGGAGCCTATGCTTTCACACAAGCATTGACCCTTGGTGCTAAGTAGATTGTGTTGGTTGTTTTTTTTGTAAACCAGGTCATTCTCATATTCTACCTATGGAGTAGCCAACTCCAATCAAGGGTAGCTCGAAGGACTTAGACCAACTGACAAGATTTAGTCAAAGACTGAGATCTTCTGCACTTTAGGATCTGCAGAACTAGGGTGGGTATACCCACACAATGCCTCAAAGAAGACCAGACATTGCTTTTTATAGTAGATGACTCTTGATGCCAAGTATTGAGAACCTCAAATATGGCTTGATTCTTAGTAACACAATACTTGCAGCAACCAGGAGGTAGGGAAAGACATCAAACAAGATTGATTAAATAAAATGAATGTTCTTAAGCAAGATAACTTAAACCCTAAAGACAAATAGCATATATCAGATCAGTGCCATATCCATTGGGCTAGGAGTCAAGACAATCTGCAAACAGAAGGAATGGTTACTTGGAAAAATAAAGCCTATGTGAAACTAACCTTATTAATCCCACAGCTAGTGATCAGTTCTTAAAGACTACTTATCAAATCCTTCAATCATACATATAAATTTCTGAGATGATGAAAGCAATTTAACCTGTTCCTTGAACATGAGCTATTATCAAAACAGACAATGCAAGAAAGTATTACAAAGGCTAATGGAATGATCCTTGATTAGTTTCATTAACAATTCAAATGTACAATCCAAAGGAGAGACTCAAAGACCTAAACAAATACATCCGGGTTCTGGTATGCATCCAAGAACCTTACAATTTATAGATTGTAACCCTAGACCTCAAAATCTGGTAAAAACCTGACTTTATGACTTAGTGCTCTTTTAGTTATGATTTCAATATTTGGCTGAAGACCTTTACAAATGATTCAAAAATTCCTTTTAAATAGTCCAGGGATTGCCATCCAACTCAGAGCCACATCAACATGCCATGTCAGAACCCAACTGTATCGTGACCAATCAAAACCCACGCTGTGACCTTCAACAACTTCTCTGGTCTCATAAATGCCTTTGGTCAGATCTCTGTAAGGAAAACATTTCCACATGAACAAAGATCAATCAACTTGCACCAAATCCGCCACCAAATCCGCATGCCTATACCCGAGCCATGTCGTCCTTGTCCCAGAGTCGCGTCGCCATGAATGATAGCCCGGGAGAGCTAGCGACCAACTCTCTGTCGCCATGAATGCTCTAGGCTTCTGGTTTTCACACGCATCATCAATACCAAACCCCGACCATGGTTTAGTTTGAAACTCAACCGTTGATCACCTGAGATCGGACGACCATCACATTCTTTGCAGGATGTATTGATAGATCACTTTGTATCGGTGAGCCAAACGAGAGCCCTTGATCTCTATCATCGGCCACCGCGGGCCATTGATCTATGTGGTCCTCTGCATGGCATACCTGACATTCGGCCATTGATAACCATCGAGCACTTGTATCATTCTGATTAAAACATCACCATTCACATTTGGCACATGCACATTTGCGGCCTTTAAGTTGCTCGGGTATTACCCTACCACATCCTGCAACTCACAATAGATTGCCAAGACGTTAATGATCTCATACCTACTGAAACCTTTTTCTTTTTGTGCATCACTATAATATTAAGATATCAGGAAGACCTCCTGTAGAGCACACCATGTCTTTCCGAAAGTCTTCATTCACTTGTGTGTCTCTGAGACAACTCAAAGCCTATGCCGATGAAGACCCTTTTATGTTCCATCGGCAAGACCGAAGGTCACTCGCCGAGACCCCTCGAATTCGGCAAGATGTTATATTGATAGCCACAACTCATGCCGAGAGACATCCATATGCTCTTGTCGATGAGACCAAGAGGAGTTTGCTGAGATGTTACACCGAATGCTCCAAGTCTGGCCGAAGTGAATCCCATAAGTTATGTTGGCGAGACAAAGACACTTCGCTGAGACTTATTCTGAAAACCTAGACTCCTGCCGAGACGCTTCCATCCACCATCGGTCAGTGTGACATTTCAACTTCGATAAGACCTTATCTAGAATGCATACCATAAGCCAATAGAGAATACTTTCTGTCATCGAAATACAACAGAAGCCTTGCCAACTGCAGCCTGAATGATAAATTCAATCGCCAAGACATCTAAAATGTCTTGCCGATAGGCAACTCAGGCATTTCAAATTGGATCGGGAAGACTGGGCATACTCGGCAAGACGTCACAGCGAAGTCACTGCGAGGCCAGTGAAAACGGTAACAAGGGGCCGGTAATGAATGGAAAAAAGGGGCTCAGGGGAACCACTTAAGTTAAAATGAACCGGGCGAATAGGTCACCAACAAAAAGAACAAACGACCAGAAGAAAAGGAAGCTGTAGACCCAAAACCGATCCCACTCCTGCCTCCGCAAAAGACCGCAGAAGCGGAGTCAGAACCAAAACAAAACCAAAAGCCGCAGGGGTGGAGACAAAAGCAAAACCGGGGCAAACGGAGCCGAAGCTAGAATGAAACCAGAAAGTGAAACATGAGCAAGGTTCTAAAACCGGTTTCATTCTGATCCCGCCTCCGCTAGAGGAAACAAAAGGCGAAAGGAAAAGCAAAGGTGTGGAACTGGAGGCGGAATGAAACCCGAAAGAGGAGTGAAAGGAAAAATCCTGATCTTGATTTCACTCTGATCCCACCTCCGCCAGACAAGGAAAAAACACAAGGCAAGGAAGAAAAGGAAAATCTGGCCACCTGAGACATGAAGACTTTCCATGCTGAGCTCAACCCTTGTGGGAGCCCACTTAACCCACATGCCAAAATGAAACACACCCCATAGCTAAAGTTATATCATGAAAAACAAGAGTACACCACTAGACAATGAGAGAACCAGAAATGGCACTAACAGATTGAGCAGTTTGCATGAGTTACAACAAGAGAACCTAGGGGAGATCAGCCTCTCGTACATTGCTTACGCTCCCATCATCTGAATCCACCTACTGATGATGACTATGTTGGCTGAGAGGTGGCACAATAAGACATCATCATTTCATCTTCCCACTAGTGAGGCGACTGTTACTTTGGAGGAAGTATGGTAGATCCTTTGGTTATTGATACATGATGATCGATTGATATATGACATTGATGCTGGCACCGATGCATGTTTTGAGGCCATGGAGATAGAGGAGCTTACATTTGTCAAGGTCCAACTTGATATGGAGCATTATAGAGGTCGGGTGCTAACTTTCCAACTGATTATGACTATGATTATATGTGGATTAGTAGCTCCCAATCGGCAAGGCAGATACTTTAGCCCGGGATGGGACTTGGCCTGGGAGAGGATGCTACATAGGAGGACTTTGTTTTCTTGGGGACCAATGATGTTGGCCTCATTATACCATGATCTGCATGATTTTGCATACTACGGCAGCCGAGCGATTGGTATCGACATTCATTATTGCACATCTGGGCCTGGGAGCACATTGTCATGCCCTGATCAATGGTCACTATGGTTGATGTAGAGCCCGATGATCCAGTGGTTTGGAGATATAGGAGTGGCATTACCTTGAGACTCATATGATGACTAGGTCTACCCCACTAGTGCAGAGTGATAGATGAGATGACAATTTTCACATGGAGGCCTTGGTTACATATTCCTACATGGTATGACGATACACAACAATTGTTCTATACCTGACACAATCGACTGATGCAGGGGCACGAGCATACGAACATATAGTGCTACCTGCCAGACAAGGTAGCCCACCAGTTTTGAGATGTTCGGGATCGTCCAGACAATCAGTATGTGGCAATCTTCGCTCGGTCATCCAATTGACATTATGCATCTGATCCTAACTACTAACATCGATTCATCCTGAATCATCATTCGGTCTAACCATTTAATCAAATACCCTTATCTAGTCCAATTCATTAATATTCCTCTCTTAATTAAATAAATCATTTATCTAATTAAGTCACCTCTTCTCGATAATTAAATTAACCATCTTGATATAATTATCCTATTTAATTAAATAATTAATGTTATTTGATTAAATCTCTAAACTCTATCTATTAAATTAAATAAATCAAAACCTTATTTAATTTAATCTAACAATCATCTCTTTTAATTAAATAAATCAAAATCTTTATTTAATTAATCTCTTATCACATTCCTCTCATATTTAATTTGAATAAATTCACAAATTTAATTCAAATAGGTCACACCATCTAACCCCCTTCATTAAATTAATTAACCTAGATTAATTTAATCACATATCATGTCTCATCCTCTAGCTTTTCCCACTTGCACATGAAAATAGATTTAATTGATTTATTAAATCTCTATTTTCCTCAACAAGGCATCTTTTGGAATATTCTCCAAGTTTGAATTCAAATTCCAAGTTGACATGTACATCCAACAAGGCATTAACTCCATCTTACATGTCCTTTCCCTTGAGCCAAGTGGCCTTCAATGCATTCTTTCTTTCCTCTTGCATGTCATTTCAACAAATTCAAAGTTCAAAAATAGGCATTTATTGGCACAATCCTCAAAACTTGCACATCCTTCATCCACTCATAGGTTGACAAGTTGCATCTTGCCATTGGATGAATTTTAATCCCACATTGCTATATTTTGGACATTCATCCATCTTGGCATTCTATAAATAAAGAGCTCATCTCCTCATTTTATCATCCACTAATTGAGTAAACTTACTATACTTAAATTTAGAGCAATCTTCATCCATCTTATTAAGTTCTATATCTAGGCTATGCAGATTTTATCTTGGAAGCATTCATCAATCTTCATCAAAGTGGATCACTCTTCATCAACATTCATCAAGCTTGCATCATAGGAATTGGGAAAGGGCCAATTTTCACATCAAATTGGCACCAATTCCCCCATGGGATCATGAGTTTGCTAGTTTAATTAGGATTCAATCTATTTTTTGTTGTTTTCATTGTGTTTTTCATCTTTTTCCCTAATTTGAACTTTGTAAATGGATTTCATGGGGAATCCTTATTCTTACTTGCATTTGATAATCTAATGTGTTTGCTCTTATTGTTTTGCAGGTACTTCAATAAATCAAAGTGTTTTTCAACACTTTAGTGTTTGTTTAACACTCTAAGGAAACTGTTATTCCTTTTTGCTTAGGATACTAATTTCATTTGGGCTTTAAAAAGAATCTTTTCAATTTTTTTGCAAAGGCTTAAAATGAACATTAGGAATACAACTTACTAGAGTTTTTTTTTTGGTTAACAATTGAACAAAACAACTCTCATTTGTCCTTTGGTGCTTTATAAAGAACTCACAATTGCTTTGTGGCTCTAAAATGAACAAGTGTAACTTTGCCTTCGTGATGGCTTACTTAAACTAACTTCATTGAAAAAGGACGTATGCGCTTCTCTCGCACTTTATAGCGATCTTGAGAATCAAAAGCCCTTTTTTTGTGATTTTAGGTTGAGATAAAGCAATCACTTCCACACTTCATTTTGGGTTTAAAATTGAACAAAATCTTGTGTGAGTGTGAATGAATGTATTGCATGTGTTCTCCCTTTGTTTCTAAACAAGGTTTGATCGAACTATGAATAAGTTTATTCACTTAAATTGTTTATCTTAGAGGGCCTGCCTTGGGGAAAAAGTACTCACCCAAGGGAACGACTCAATCGGTAACACTCTAAAGCCAAGAGTATTTCGAACCAGGATATAAATGTGGGTATTGGAGTAAACACCAATATCACATGGTTGGCTCTGACGAGATGGATCTAAAAAGGGACTCTCGCCGTATGGGTCAATCTCCACAAACGGAAAGTCCTAATTAAAACCCACGTTTTAGAATTGCCAAAATCCTTAATCTATTTGTTGGTGCAAGAACGGTCATTCTAAAGCCGCCCCACACTTTTACGGTCTTTAGTAAAAATGGAAAGCATGCCATGGTAGTTTCATGGGTGTTGATGCTTGGATGCCCCATATAAGTGAGTGTCGTGGAGGGGAGCTAGTGGGGTCAAGAATCTAACCATTCGCTAAAGATAAGCATGGCTGGACTTGTCTAAGTGGGGACTCAACAAATATTGTCTTCCATATCCATAGGGTTGTACTTATTCTTGGTTACAAAATGCTTTGCTTGTCTGAAAACATCTTGGAAACAAACACTTAAACATCATCATCAAAAATTCAAACCCTTTAAGAGACAAATACAATTGACCCAATTCATGTGTTATTGTTTTCCCTTGGGATTTTATCCTTAGAGGTTTCTAAACACTTGGATTACATCTCAATTTGTCTACTAAAGTTAAACAATAGGTAACCTTTGCCTTGACTTCATCAAAATTCCACATAACATACTTTGTGGGATTTGAAGAAATTAAGACATTGGACATCTAGTTTGGAAATATAATCAAAGAAAGTGTTTGTGGTAAAATAAAGTCACTAAACAAAGAGAAAAAAATTGACTCTCACATGTGTTGAAATCTCATGATTTCCAAGAAAGTCAAGATCCCAAAACCAAAGTCCTTGAGTCAAAGTTCAAAATTTAGAAATTACACTCAAAATATCATCAAGAAATACAAAAGAAAGTGCAATCAAAAGAAATAAATCAAGATAAGCAAAAAGTTCACAAGGTTCTATAGGCTCATTCCTTTGAACAATCCCAAAATGTATGCTCAATTTGAACCGTTTCTTAGTTATAGAGGTCTTTAGAAGCATTGCATGTTCTTCAATACCAAGGTCTAGGTAAGAAAAGTGTCTTTTTTAGGTACATCTTAGGATCAAAAGAATCTTTTTAATCCATCCTTCAAACATCAAACCAAAAATCATCTCATCATCACCTTTTGGGAAATCTTGAAAATTATTCTTCATGCTAGGCTTTTTTGGAAAAAATAAAAATCATCAAATATTTGAGACAAAATCCTTGAAATCTTTATCAAATCATCTTTGGCTAGGTATGTGTAGATGCATCCTTTTGCATATGCTTAGTCAAAGTTATCAAACTATCTTGTTTAGCTAGGTATATGTAGATGCATCCTTCTCCTACACATAGTCAAATTATCATCCTTTGAGAAAATCTACCCCTTTGATAAATCATCCAACATCTTAGGGTCTATTTGTTCAATCAAAGCAAACCAAAATCAATCAAACCAAGGACAATCCAAGAGAAAATCAAAAAATCAAAATCCAAAACATATCCAAAAGTCCCAAAAGTCTAGCATTCCCCTCAAGATTCATCAAAAGATCAAAAACATCCACATTATCCATCTCATCATCATCATATCACCTATTGATCCTCAAGATATCCTTAAAATTTCCTCTTTTGTGCATAAAGTAAAGATCAATTCAAAGAAATTAAGAGATTCATCTCCAATATTTCTTGAAAATTGATCCTTTTTTTATGGTTCAAACTAGATCTCAATACAAGAAGAACATGGAAGCCAACAAAGAAACACCCGCTTCAAGTGACCTAAGCCAAACGAACGTCGAAATGAATCTAGTCGAATCAAGCAATCCTTTGACTATCTCATCATCACAAAACCCACAAGAGGAAACTCAAGGAGAATATCCTACCTTTGGGATGTCACATGAGGAAATAACTGAAATGCTCCAAAATCTAGAAAACCATAAGATCATCAACATCATGATGAGGCTTAACCCTTCACTATACATGCTTGAACTAGCAAAACAAGGGGCCAAATTACCCTCTGATTTCGACATGAGTACTATAGTGGAGACATCTTTACCCCCAATATCATCTACCATCCCCATCTCATCTACACCCCCATCCCAAAATATCACTCAAAACATTTCGCAAATCACATCTTTTGCTCCAACCCAACCCAATGTCAATAAGGGAAATGCATTTCTTAATGCTATTCAAACACACCCCCTTGTTAATAATCAAGACTTGGATGCAAATACCATATTGGAACAAAACATACCCCAAAATACTTTACATAAGAATGTCCCTCTCACCTTCCATAATGATCCATCATCATCATCCTTCAACACAACACCTCAAACTTTTCTCCTCACAAATCCGCAAGAGGAAGGTAACATGTTCAGACTAGGGGGCATTTTCAACACCACAACATTTTCTCAAGAACTCACACCCCTCACATTTTCACCCCTTCCACCATTAACACCATTATCCACACCTCTACTTGGCTTGGGACTCCCACCTTTACCAAATATCAATCAAAATCAAGTCAACATTCCAAACACCAATCAAAAAATCACGCCAAACTCTCAAAACTTGTCATCGATATTGCAACAACAGATGAAAACTACACAAGCAATCGTGACATCATCAAACACCCCCCTAATATCTCAAAGCATGGTCTCTCAAGGACCGACCACATCAACAACATCATTCACCACTCAAAACACCAACACAACATCACCGCTCACCACCACCACCCCCACCACCACCAACTTCTAGCATATCAAGCCAATACAACATGGCATTGCAAGCAGGTCAACAAGCTACTTATCAAAGGGGATTCTTGTAAGTGCAAAAGAAAAAAGCCACACAACTAGCTGCTCAGCAAGCCGCTCAAGCTGCCCAAGTAGCCCAAGCCGCATTATAGGGACAACAAGCTGCACAAGCCCAAGCGTTATTGCAACAACAACAAGAAGAAGCTGCTCAAGTTGTGCAAGCTGCTAGAGTAACCCAAGCCACATTACAAGCATAAAAGGCTACTCAAGCCCAAATTATATTGCAACAACAAGCAGCACAAGCCCAAGCAAAAGCTCAAGCACACACCCAATATCATGCACATTAAGCACAAGCACAAGCACAACTTCTTGCACAAAAATAGGTAGCACAACTATAGGCATATCAACAAGCAATAAAACAATATCAAGAGCAGCAAGAAGCAACCCAATTGGTTGTCCAACAACAAGCATTGTTAGAACAACAACAAGCACAACAACAAGCACAACAACAAGAACAACAACAGGAAATACTAGCACAACAACAAGATCAACAACAAGCATTGTTCATACTGCAGCAAGTGCAAGCATACCTGGCTCGAAAAAATGTGCAAATACCATCAAATAACACACCAACCAATGCACCCATCCAACCCACAATCGAAACACCCCAGAACACCTTCATCCCACCCCCTGATCCACAAAATGATGTAACAACACAAATCAGGTTGCTCTCACAACAAGTGCTCGATCTTATATCAGGGCAAACCACAAAAACACCAAGCAACTTTTGTCCCTATCCATTTCATAGGAGCCTTGTGATGAAACCATTGCCCAAGGGATTTGAGATCCCCAAGGTTGACAAATACCATGGGACAGGGAACCCTGAAGATCACATTAGGGAATTCCAGGTTCATTGCATTGAAGTCGAATACGATGATACTTATCTGATGCAACTATTCCCTAGGAGTTTGGTTGGCCATGCTATGTAATGGTTCTCTCACCTACCCACGGTCATCAAAAAATTCCAACAAATTATAGATGCATTCATTAAAAACTACGCATGCAATATTGCAATGGATGCTAGTCTAGAAGAAATCTCAGCTCTTAAACAAGGAAATAATGAATCATTTGCTTCATTCTTACAACGATGGCGATCCAAGTCCAATCAGAGAAAATGGACCATGCCCGAGGAACAACAAGTTTGCACCATTATATCCAACCTTGATGGCCTCTTGGTATTCCATCTCAAGGTATAAGGGATCACCACATATGATTAGTTGATCTCCAAGGCACTCAACATCGAACGAGCCCTTATGACTCAACCTGCGGGATCAACTTCATACCCCAGACAACAAAACAACTGCCCACCCACCAATTACAGTGATAAACCTCGCACATGGGAAAGGAATAAAAATGTTACCAATGATGGTGTCATCGACGCCAAAGTTGTCATTAGTGCTCCTCGCAAAAACACACCCGCACCACAAATCCAAATCCAACACCAAAACAATCATCAAGAAACACAACAACCAAGAAACAATCAAATAATCAATAATCTCAATGATCAAAGGGGACCACCCCAATGGAACAAAAATTACCCCAAACGAAAATACACTACTTTGGGGGAACCATTTGAAGTCATAATGAAGAAGTTGATAAATGAAAAACTCATCAAGGCTCCTACCTGTGAGAATTACCAAGAACCGGATGTGAAACCTCCTTGGTATAATGAAAATCAACTCTGTGAATTCCATAAAATCAAAGGCCATACCATGAACAGTTGCATGAGATTAAAAAAAATAGTTCAAGATCTCATCGATCAAAGGATTATAAGCGTGGAACAACCAATAGGAAACCAATACCTTAAGATATACACGAATATGATGCCTAACCATGGCAATAAAGGGAATAATAATAACACCGAGAAGGGGAAAGGCACCCACACAAATGTGAATCATGTGTATGAAACTGTCATCGCCTCCCTAGATGAATACTGCATAGTCATCACCATCAAAGTTACCCATGCTGATTGTGGAGTCACCACAAGAGGCAGAAATGTTACCATCACAGGATCATCCCAGCCAAACAAAGTCCTTGCATCTAGATCTATCCCTAATGGCTACAATGTCCTAGATCAACTCAAAAGAACGCCAACACAAATCTTCATCATGGAGTTTCTAAAAATCTCATCTACCCATAGGAAAATCCTTGAGGAAGCGTTGGCTTCATCCACTATCCCCGCAGATCTTGATGCGGAACAATTTCAAGCTATGGTCAGAAATATCATTAAGCCAAATATCCTCACATTCTCTAACTAGGATTTCCCCACTCAACCATCTCACAACCGTGTGCTTCACTTGGAAGTCATAGTACATAAGAGCAAAGTCAAAAGGGTCTTGGTGGATGGAGGTGCGGGTTTGAATATATGTTCTCTCAAGCTCATCAAACAATTGAAAATCTTAGAGGACTCTATTGACAAAGGAAAGGGTATCACAATAAGAGCACATGATGATCAAGAAAGAGTGTCCCAAGGCACGATCAAACTCCCTATTCAAGTAGGGCCTGCTATCATGGAAACCACTTGTCAGGTCCTAGACCTTGACTTGTTGTATAACATCCTCCTAGGACGTCCATGGATTCATGCAATGAAGGTAGTAGCGTCAACTTTCCATTAGTGTGTGAAATTCACACATGAAGGACAAGAAGTTACCATCCACGGATATCATGAACCCTTCTCCTATTGCAAAAGCCTTGAAGCAAAGTACTATAAAATCCCCCAAGTGCCAAAAAATGATGAGGGCCCATGTACACCATACATTGATCCCGCCACTCTCGCATCCACTTCTGCGACAGAGACACCTGCCACTCCCGCCATCCCTACCATTTTTGACATTAAGGTCATCATCCAAGATAACGGTTGTGGAAACTACATGATCCATAAAAATGCTTTGTGGTAGGAGAGTTACCACAATCTCCTAGATCACGGGGAAATCCACAAGAAAATGAATCCTCCACATCTCAAATGTCTCTAGAGGACTATCCCAACTTCACGAGGTGGGGAGACCTTGGCCAAGAAGTTGTTGAGGTAGATTCATCTCATATGCTATATCAAGATGAAAGAAAAGTAGTTGATTTACCAATAGATGATAGAAGCAAGGGTCTGCAAATGATGCTCGCAATGGGCTATGACAGAAACCAAAGACTTGGGAGAAACAACAATGGGCTTATAATACCTATCATTTCAAAGACGTGAATGACAAATATTGGCCTTGGATGTACCCCTCCGAGTATAACCATATGTGGCCGAAGTCCTCTAGTTAGAAGGGTTAATAATCCTCCTCAGCCAATCACAGCAGAACTACGCTTACTAATATCTACAGGTAGAGTCATAGATAACTTTACATTTGACATAACTGACATCTGTAGTAGTAGTGATGATGAGGATACCATGAACAACTTACCTAGGCTATTTGAAGTTACCACTCTTTGCATGATTAGCACCCTATCCTTTGAATCAGATCACTAAAATCATGACATCCGCCTAGTATACCCCCAACTCATCGACTACAACCAACGAGGAGCACCAATTCTCAATACATTCAAAAATGATGAGGTGCTCTTAGAATTCATGGGACTATGGGATCACATTCCATGTGGGGATCACAAAGCAGGGTTCATAATTGAGCTAGATAGACATGCCTATTATGGGGAAACGGTTGAATCCCTCAGTCACAAAAGTGAAAAATTAAGAATAATATCTAAGTCCTTGAGTGAAAACCACACTATGGCACTCTCTGACCAAAAAAAAGTAAAGAGAAAGGATGCATCCAATGGTGAAAACCTCTCTGAGGTGCTCGAGGATGGGGGATTCAATCTTCCTTCTAGAGCTATTCATCAAGAAAAATCAGCAGTCCTAGCAGAAAGGTGCAACCCAGTCAATCTAGGAACAGAAGAAACCCCACACATCACATTCTATGTGGAATCATTACTATCAGAGGAACAAGAGCTCCTAGCAGCCTTCCTAAAAGAAAGATAGATAAACTTCGTATGGAGCTATGCCGAAATGCCAAGACTTGATCCAGAAATCATGGTCCACCACTTAACAGTATATCCAAAAGAAAAGCATGTTAAACAAAAGCTTCAAAAAATGCACCCTCAAATTGCCTTATTAGTCAAAATGGAATTAAAAAAGCTACTAGATGTGGGATTCATTCGACCGATAGATTATCTAGAATGGGTTTCAAACTTGGTACCTATTTCAAAACCCAATGGGGGCATCAGAATCTACATAGACTTCAGAGACTTGAATAAGGTATTTCCAAAAGATGACTTCCCACTTCCAAACATAGACATGATCGTAGATATCATAATCGGACATGAAATGCTGTCACTAATGGAGAGATTCTCAAGGTACAATCAGATCATGATAGCTAAAGAGGACCAACATAAGACAGCTTTCACTCATCCATGGGGGACTTATTGCGAGAATATGATGCCATTTGGCTTAAATAACACAGAAGCAACATACCAAAGGGCCATGACATTGATATTCCATGACATGATTCATAAGACGGTCAAAGATTATGTTGACGAAATTCTAGCCAAATCCAGAAAGAGAAAAGATCACATAACAACCTTAAGTGCCATTTTTGACAGGCTAGAAGAGCACAAGGTTAGATTAAACCCAAAGAAGTGTCTCTTCGATGTACAATTGGGAAAGATGCTAGGATATATAGTGTCAATGAGAGGCATTGAGGTAGATCCAAGAAAGGTAAAATTAATCCTTGAAATGGAGGTACCAAAGACATTAAAGCAATTGAGAGGTCTCTAAGGAAGGGTCCAATCCATTCAAAGATTCATAGCACAACTGGCGAACAAACAAAACCCATATTCTCACCTACTCCAAAAGGGAGTAGCATACAAATGGGATAGCAAGTGTGAAGAGGCATTCAATAAAATCCAAGAATATTTGCTGACACCACCAGTCCTAATGCCACCAATCCAAAGAAAACCATTGATTCTCTACGTATCAACAACAATAGCAGCCCTTGGAGCTCTCCTAGCTCAACATGACGAAAATGGAATAGAAAGGGCTATCTATTACATCAACAAAACAATGGTTGGGCATGATCTAAATTACTCATTCATAGAGAAAGGATGCCTAGCAGTAGTGTTTGCATCACAGAAATTCAAACATTACATGTTGGCACACAAAATAAAACTCGTCACCAAAATTGACCCTCTCAAGTACTTATTGTGAAA
Source organism: Sequoia sempervirens (assembly GCA_007258455.2). Classification (NCBI taxonomy): domain Eukaryota; kingdom Viridiplantae; phylum Streptophyta; class Pinopsida; order Cupressales; family Cupressaceae; genus Sequoia; species Sequoia sempervirens. The sequence continues at coordinate 504,286,628 of VDFB02281492.1, forward strand.
GGAAATTCTCATAGGAAGAATGGCCAAATGGGTGATGATACTGTAAAAATATGACATAGAATATGTAGAGCGGAAAGCAATCAAATGCCAAGTCATTGTAGATCAGCTTGCAGAAGCACCAATTTATTTAGAGAATCCTCTCATCTCAGAGTTTCCAAATGAATCTATTTTTAATCTCAACGTAGCTGACCACTAGAAACTATACTTCAATGGCTGATACACGCAGCATGGATCAGGAGTTGGCATCTTCTTTATCACCCCACAAGGGGACTGCATACCAAGGTCCTACAAACTGGCATTTCCCTACACCAATAACATTGCATAATACAAGGCTTTAACCATAGGTCTGAGAATAGCAGTGTAGTGGAACGTTATAGCTCTCAAAGTATACAGAGACTCACAATTGATAATAAATCAAGTGAACAATGAATACCAGACCAAGGACGACAAGCTCACTCCATACAAGAAATTGGTGGAGACTCTCAAAGAATCCTTCATCGAGATTACATTTGAGTAGATTCCTAGAACCAACAATAGAGAAGCAAACACCATGGCAACAATTGGGTCCTTACTGGATATCCTCCACAACATTCCAAAATATGAATTCCTGATAGAGAAGCTTCTCATGCCTACATTTGAGGTACCAGAATCAGAATTCATGTGCAAAATCATTGGTCTCGGTGATCCTTGGTACCATGAAATTTACACATACCTTCGAATAGTAGTCATACCCACCGACTTACCCTCAAACCTAAAATGAACCTTTGTAAAAAAGGCATCCAGATTCATCACCCTAGGAGATACCCTATATCATAGGAGCATAGAAGGAACCCTACTACACTGCTTAAATGTTGAGGAGGCATTGACTGCTCTAATTGAAGTACATAACGATATCTGTGGTTCACACTCGAGTCAAATGACAAAGCCAAGAAACTGCTGAGGATGGGGTATTATTAGCCCACAATGGAAAGAGAAGCACATGACTATGTTAGAAAGTGTCTACAATGTCAGCAGCATGGGGACCTCATCCATGCTCCAGCTCAAGAGCTTCATCCTATCGTCACACCATGGCCCTTTTCATAGTGGGGACTCGATCTCATTGGAAAAATTACACCCAATGGTCATATGTTCATCATAACCACCACGGAGTACTTTACTAAGTGGGTGGAAGCCATACCCATGATGTACATAACTGGGAAGTAGATATCAAATTTCATCATGAACTATCTTATTTGTCATTACGATGTCCCACAAGCCATTATTTTAGATAATAGGACACCATTTAAAAATTAGGTTGTCAACAACTTATGTGAGAAATTCAAAATCCAACATCACTTCTCCACCCCATGCTATCCCCAAGGCAATGGCCAAGTAGAAGCGACAAACCAAACCATTTTGAAAATCCTCAAGAAAATAGTCAATCATGTAGGTCATGACTGGCATCTGTAGCTTAATCCTGCCCTCTACGCCTATTGAACCAGTATTCGCACACCCACCAGTGCCACCCCCTTCTCCCTGGTCTATGGATCAGAAGTAGTACTCCCCATTGAGATCGAGCTCCCATCACTCAGGATATCACTACAAAACCTCATCACGCATTAAGAGTACTGGGTATCAAGACTAAATGAGCTAGAGCTACTGGATGAGTGGAATATGGATGCTTTGAATCATTTGCAAGTCGATCAAAATAGATTCAAAAGAAGCTACAATAAGAAAATCAGAAGTAGGACCTTCCAAGTCAGAGAACTAATGCTAAAGGAGAATCAAAAGAATGTTCCAAACCCAAGCAGCAAAGGAAATTTTGAACCCAATTAGCTGGGACCACTCATTATCACAACAAGTTACAAGTCAAGGGCATATCAGTTATCAACACTCGAAGGGGAACCTCTACAAGAGCCCATGAATAACTCTCACCTCAAAAAGTTTTATGCCTAAATCTTTCAAGGTATAGAACCAAAAAATCCAAAAAAATCAGAAAATGTCTTAAAAAATGGTTACTTCGGTGAAAACCTAGAAAATAGGCATCCTGGCGACAACAAAAAAAATAAAAAAAGTGAAAAATCTAAAAAAAATAAAAATAAAAATAAAATCATAAAAAGGATAAAAAATAGTAAAGAGAAAAATCGTCCTCTAGTGAAAACCACTTCAGTGGCACTTTGGACAGGTACCTTGGTGAAAACCTGGCAAACAGGCACCTTATGTAAATAAGCACTTTCCATCCACTAGGGTCTTTACGACTTGTTATGCATCATCCATCCATAATGTTTCCATCATCCATCGCATTTAGATCCCCATCCATCACTCATCCACCTACATCCGCATCATAGCTTGGTCCTGTGTTTGTATCATGATCCCTCCTAGTACTACTTAGCCCATCCTCAAGGTCAGTTTGTCCTGCCTTTATCGAAGTAGTCTATTGCATCACACTGGGGGAATGCTCTCATCAGATCGGATTCATGTATATTCTTAAAATCCTAAACATCAGAAAATCCAAAAACATCAAAACATCAAAGAAAATCCAAAAAAAAATTCTAAAATCATTAAAATCCCAAAACAGGTCAAAAAGTCAATCAAAAAGTCAAAAACAAAGTCGTCTTGTTGAACTACAGGTCTTTGAGCCTTGAACGTAGGCAAGGTTGATCTTTGATCATCCCCTGAGACACTTAGGTCAGTCCTATAGGAATCTGTCATAATAAACTGACATCTCATCACGTATATCTTCATCTGTAAATCTGTCAAATCATCAGTCAAACTACGTGGTCTCTACGTATATAACGTAGGCAAGGCTAATTTGTTGATCAGCCCTCGAGGCCCCTAGGATAGGTCCTTAGGTTAGTCTCTTGGCCAAAATCTCAGAAAACCCCAAAACATTAGAAAATTGGAAAATCAAAACATTTGGAAATCTCCAAAAATACCGAAAATAGCCTCAAAACATCTCAAAAGATCAAAAACATCTAAATATTTACAAAAATCCATCCATCTCATCTTGCTTACACCCACAATAAACACCACTCATAATAAACGATCATCATCCTCAATCTTTGGTAAGACAATCAAAAACAAGTCTAGTAGGTGAAAAGTGAAAACTTAAAATGTCAAGTCTCAGGTTTAAGTTAGTACATAAACAAGTTGGTCAACTCTTGGTATCAACCTATCATCCATTTGGTCCCATATCAATCATTTGAATGAATACTTAGGATAAACAAAATAATGTGCCGCCATCCACTAACATGTCTTAGGATGCATCCTTCCTACAATGGGCATTATCTTTTGGCAATAGTTTCGGTTCCTATCCTTAAAAACACATTTCCTTTTGGTTAGTGGTATTGAAGAGTATCAACTTGTTTGTTTACTTTGTATTTTTCTTTTGACTTATCTTATTGTGCTCATTCCAAGGACTTCTCGATGATATCCGAACAGAGGATTTATAGAAATAGGAATGGGGAAATGATCAATATCTTTTGTTTGTTGTGCTTGTTGGACGTTCTTGTAATATAACGTTGGCAAATACTTGCTTTGTTAGGTACGTATGGAAGAGGTTTTCGATAGCTTGTTGACTATTGCATTGATAGGTTATACCTTTCCATGTTTTGGTCTGAAATGTTTCAAACTTCAGAAGTGCATCCTAGCAAGGTTTCCGTATGTCAAGTGTGAACAAGGATACTCCTATCTGTTTGTCAAGTCAAAGTCCATCACACTAGGTACAATGCCATCCCGGTTCTCTATACCCTGATGCATCGTGCCTACGTGTGTTATCAAACATAAGAAAAATTGGCCATTTAAAAATCCAAATTCCTCGGCAAGTAATCATCATTATTTGCATATTCATCATCTTGTGTCTTGTTGAAATGACTTCTTCTCTTTCATTCCTTCTTGCTCATCGCACTAACAAGGTACTATGACAGTTGATCATCAACATCATCATCATCGTCGTCATCGATCCTGCATCCACAAAGCAATTGCATATTACATCAATATATCATATAGGAAACACATGCATTGCATTTCTATCATCATATAAACATGTTATTATAAGCATTCTTCATAAATAAGCACGTCCATTTTTATTACATTACATCTACTCCTTTGCATCACATTGCACTTATCACATAAATCATCGCATAACATTCATTTGCATAAACATTACTACCTATTGCATAATCATACATAGTAGGTACATAAGCATTATAGATAATCCATTACATACATACTCACATAAAATTATAAGGTCATGTCCCACATTGCATTCATTTGGCATAAAAACATCATCATACCACTTCACATATCATTCCATATCATAGCATCACATCACAGTAAATGCATCACATACATTACATTCTCATTTAACATGTTTAGGATAAAATATCAAAAAATATCATATAAAACATGAACATTGCATTTACATTGCATTATATCATCCATTAATCATCCATACCACCTCATAAATAGCATCGCAATCATTTTTTTCATTCCATTGCATAAATCATTCCACATCATTATAAACATAAATAGGAACATAAAAATCCATCACATGCAAAGTGTGCATCCATCCATAAACATTTCATATATAAGCATGATTCACATCATTTCACGTATACACAATAGATCATTTCCATATCATTTTATCTATTACATTTCATATCACATATCATCATTTGAATCATCATAAATGTATCATCATATATCATCCATTCACATAAATACATTTTCATAAGCCAACAACATAATATAGATATGTTAGTCATAATCATCACATAATAAATATATCATCAAAAATAAATGCATCCATAATTACATCATAAACACCATTGCAATAGCATATAGAAGTACAATCATCCATACATGCATAAATAAATGGTACACATCACATCACATCAAAATCATCATCTCATGTATATATCATCATCGGGTAACTGTCATAGTATAAAATAATTGGATCACTGTACATGTGTGTCAATTAGTACAAAAAGGCCCATTGGACTATCAAAAAGGAGCCCATAAGGCACAAAAAATGATATCATCTCAATCAAAAAGAGGCCTAACCCTCCTGTCTACTTCCCTCACCTCTGTCACCGTGACCCTCTGTTGGTCTGAAACTAGTACGCTGCGAGTACTCTGGGACCCATGCTGCTCTGGGTATGGGCTCGTGATAGTGCATACGGTAATACTCGGCCTCTCGGATGGCCTCCCTGTAGGACCGAATGGACATTGTACCCTAAGAGGAGGAGGCTTCCATGCTCTCCAACTGTTGTCTTTGGCCTAGCTCTATGGCCGCCTATAACTCCGCCACCTATCTCTACTGGGTGGCCTGATCCCTCTAGGCCTTGGCCTAGTCCCTCTCAGTCTGCGCCTGATCTCTCTCCCCTATCAAAGTCTGCACCTGGGCCTGTAGTTGTGTAATCAATGTATCTCGGGGATCCACCTACCCTTGTGGCTGTGCTTGTGGAGGTTGTACCTGAGGCTGATCCTCACCCCCAGCCCATGGTGGTACACCTACCAGAACTTGTTGTTGATCCTGCATCTGTACGTCAGGCTGAACTAGCTGAACTGGGGGCCTGACCAGTTGGTCCTATTGTACATCATCCCTTCATCCTCGTCCTCCCCCTCTGCCTCTCACCCTCCACTGATTAGGGATTGCACCTAGAACTGTCAATCATAGGGGAGGCCGAAACCAATCCTTGTATGCCTGTGTAACACATGGATCCACATGCCCCTGATCATAAGCCCATGGTTGAGCCACCAACTGTCTGAAACTATCAAAGGCCTCTGAGGTAGGAATGTATCACCCCCATGAAACTTGTGACATGGTGCGGGAAAAGACAACCACATATTCATCGTCAGGTCGATCCTGAGGCTCACCAAACTGGTGCTGCATGTGCCCAGGCAGATATCTCTCTATCATAGTATGATCTTGCCCTTGCATGAAGCGGTCCTGGTGGACGTAGAAAATCTAATGCATATCGTCGGCCCATCTGGGCCAACCAAGGTACAGTCGGCATATGAACACCTGCATCTCATCTAGGACCCTCCTCCAATAGGGAATCCCATGCTCGCCCGTGTGTGTGAAGGACACACCGCCTCTGTAGCGCCATATGAGGGGATCATCAGGCCCCATCGTACTAGCATGACCTACAGTCGAAGGACAACAATGTGCTCCCACACCCATACATGGAGGAGTGTCACACCTGCTCTGAGTGCTCTGTCGTCGAGGTAGATGTACTCGTGAAGATCTCTATACAAAGATGCAAGAAGAACCGACCCCTAAGCAAAGCAAGTAGGCCTATCACAAATAACCATGCACTCCTACCAAAGTCCCCAACCAGGACTAAAATACTGGCCTCATCAATTTGGGACAACGAGACCCAAGATAATCTCTGCAACAACCAAGTGGAAGGTGGGTGCTAGAGTCCTATCACATTCGAGTTCAATCTTCCCCTCGCAAATAATAATTTCCTATCTGGAAAGGAAGCTATTGCAGGCATTACGCCCCTCATCTATATCAAAAATGACATGCCGACCATGAATGGACAATCATAAGATGCGCCAAACGTCCTCCAAGGTGACGGTGGCCTTGCCGGTGGGAAGGTGGAAAGAAGACATCTCACTATGCCACCTCTTGGTAAGCGCTAACATCATCCCAAGGTGGGTGCTAATGAGTGCTGCGTAGGTGATTTACCACAACCCCATATCTCATAGTCGATCCTGATCTCTATCCCTCAGGTCCCGCAAGTAACCAAATAGATCTCGCGACCTATGCTCTCGGGAGTAGAGCTCCCTCGCCACGTCCTACATCAACAAGGGTCATCATGTTAAAAAAATTGAATTTTTTTTGCTAGGCATCCAAGAAACCAATCTAGCGTCGCAATCTGTGAAGGCGTCGCAATTTGATTTTTATCAAACTCTGACGCTAGGGCACAAAATGTTGAAAGCGCACCGCCACAGTGCACTTTCCTTCCAACTGGCACACTTTGAAAAGATAAAGGACCATCGTGTCACAGTTTACAAATGACCCCGCAGGCCATGACCTCAGTGTCACAGTTTTCAAACTCCAAACTTTTCTGCCATAGCGCAATATGACACTGAGCGGCGCTATATAGTGCCATTGCAGAAGGACTGACTTTGAAAGCAATAAATAAGCAAGAGAAATGAGAAATAAAGCTCAAGTAAGGATCACTTACCATGCCCCAATGCCAGGTGGCTGCTAGTACATCCAGACTCAGTCGAAAATGTGCATCGGAAGCTATCATTACACCATATCATCAAGAGGTTAGAGCTCAAATCTCAAGGTTGCTAGATGGTTGTGTGAAAATGAATTGAAAATGACTCCTTAGAGCTTTTTTAAGCTTGAAAATTAGGGTTTTTTCACCTTGATTGGCTATCCTGCTAGGGTTTTGTACCCTCGAACTTGTTTTTGTCTAGTTGAGGCCTATTTTACATTGTTTTATTGCGTTTAGACACGTTTTTGGCCTCCTAGAGCCTTTTAGGACCTGTCAAGCACCTTGTCCTCTTTTTTTGCCAGATCACCCAAAAATGGAAATTTTCATCCAATCTCTCGAGGGGGCAATATATTGGCATATTTTCTCTCCCTAGGAAGCAATGGCGCAAGATTTTAAATAATGAAAATTTTGGCTTTGATCGAGGTCGTTTATTCTTTGAACCAACGCAACCAATGCATTGCTTCAAAGAGGGGAAAAATGTAGACACATAAAATATATCGATTGACATTGTGCATCTGATCCTGACTACTAACATCAATTCATCCTGAATCATCCTTCGATCTAACCATTTAATCGAATACCCTTATCTAATTAAATTCATTAATATTCCTCTCTTAATTAAATAAATCAATTATCTAATTAAGTCACCTCTTCTCAATAATTAAATTAACCATCTTGATCTAATTATCCTATTGAATTAAATAATTAATGTTATTTGATTAAATCTCTAAACTCTATCTATAAAACTAAATAAATCAAAACCTTATTTAATTTCATCTAACCCCCTTCATTAAATTAATTAACCTAGATTAATTTAATCTCATATCATGTCCCATCCTCTAGCTTTTCCCACTTGCACATGAAAATAGATTTAATTGATTTATTAAATCTCTATTTTCCTCAACAAGGCATCTTTTGGAATATTCTCCAAGTTTGAATTCAAATTCCAAGTTGACATGTACATCCAACAAGGCATTAACTCCATCTTACATGTCCTTTCCCTTGAGCCAAGTGGCCTTCAATGCATTCTTTCTTTCCTCTTGCATGTCATTTCAACAAATTCAAAGTTCAAAAATAGGCATTTATTGGCACAATCCTCAAAACTTGCACATCCTTCATCCACTCATAGGTTGACAAGTTGCATCTTGCCATTGGATGAATTTTAATCCCACAAGCTTGCATCATAGGAATTGGGAAAGGGCCAATTTTCACATCAAATTGGCACCAATTCCCCCATGGGATCATGAGTTTGCTATTTTAATTAGGATTCAATCTCTATTTTGTTGTTTTCATTGTGTTCTTCATCTTTTTCCCTAATTTGAACTTTGTAAATGGATTTCATGGGGAATCCTTTTTCTTACTTGCATTTGATAATCTAATGTGTTTGTTCTTATTGTTTTGTAGGTATTTGGATTGGGGTTTGCCAAGTTATATGTTTATAATTATGAGATGTATGGGATGTTATGACATGCTCCTTTTCTTTTTTGGTATCTTTTTCATGTATGATATGATGATGCATATATGGATGATATGATGATGCCTATATAATTATGCAATGGATGCAAATGTAAGGTTTATGAGATACTTAGAATAACCAATCTATATTATGCAATGATGGGAATGTAATGCATGTGAGATGATCGATGTTTCCTATTATGATATGAATGATATGCAACATGCTGATGGTTTGTGGATGCAGAATGGATGTATTGGTGATGTTTAGTGGGCTATCATGGTACCATGTTAGCATGCAGAGAAGAAAGAAGAAATGAGATGATGACAAGAGGATCCAACAAATCCATGATTTGATGAGACTTTATTAGAGATGGATGTTGAGATATGGATGATGTAAATCACTTATCAGGAATTTGGATTTTAAAAGAGCTTACTTACCTTATGTTTGAAAACACACATTGATACAATGCATCAATGTATAAAGATCTAGGATGGCACTACACCCAATGTGATGGACTTTGAATCGACAATTAGATAGGAGTATCCTTGTTCATACCTGGTATAAGGAACCCTATTTAGAATGCAATTCAAATATTTCAAACATCTTAGACCAAAACATAGAAAGGCAAGCCCTCCTATGTGGTCAACAAAACACCTAAAACATCCTCCCTACAAAACAAACAAAGCACACACAACCAAGGTTATATTACAAGAATATCCACCAAGCATAGTAGAAAAAAGATAATGATCGTTGCACCATTCCTTTCTCTCTAAATTTTTTATGATTAGACATCATTGAGAGGTCATTGGAATGAGCACAATAAGATAAATCAACAAGACAAAGATTAAGTAAACAAACAAGCTAATGTTCTTCATACCGCTAGCCAAGACTAAACTATGGTGATGCCTGATGTTGATGTCCATTGTAGGAAGGATGGATCCTAGGACATGATGTTATCAGATGATCTTGGGACTAACTGGATGATGGGCTATTGATACAAAGAGTTGACAACCTTGTCTACCTACTGACCTAGACTTGAAACCTTGACATTTGAGTTTTCACTTTTTAAATGCTAGACTTGTTTATGATTGTTTCACCAAAGGTTGAGGATGATGATGATTTATTATGAATGGATGTTTATTGTGGGTGAATGTGAAATGGGATGGATGGATTTTTTTCAAATATTTGGATGTTTCTGATATTTTGAAATGTTTTGAGGTTGTTATTCGTATTTTTAGGATTTTTTACAAATGTTTTGATTTTCAAATTTTCCAATGTTTTGGCATTTTCTGAGATTTTGACTAAGAACCTAGCCTAAAGACCTATCATAGGGGTCTCAGGGGCTGATCAAAGGTTAGACTTTCCTACATTATACATGCAGATACCATGTAGTTTGACTGACATAGACTCGTTTATTGATGAAATATGAACAAATGGATTGTCAGTTTATTATGACAGACTCCTAAAGGACTGACCTAAGGTGTCTTGGGGGATGATCAAAGATCAACCTTGCCTACATTCAGAGATCAAACACCCATAGTTCGACAAGATGGCTTTTTTTTTTTTAATTTTTCTAATTTTTTGACCTATTTTTGGTTTTTTGACATGTTTTCAATATTTTTGGGTTTTCTAATTTTATGAATGTTTTTGGATTTTCTGATTTTAAGGAAGAGTTCAATAATATACATGAATCTGATCCGATGTAGGTATAATAATATTCCCCCATTGTGGTGTGATAGACTACTCTGATATAGGTAGGACAAATTGACCTTAGGAATGTGCCAAGTAGTACTAGGAGGGATTATGATATGAACAAAGGATCAAGCTATGATGCGGACGTGGATGGGTGATGGATGGAGCTATGGAAGTGTGATGGATGGATGATGTAGAACAAGTTGTAGATATCATGGTGGATGGAAAGTGCTTGTTTACACAAGGCGCCTATTTTCCAGGTTTTCACCAAGGTACTTGCCTAAAGCGCCACCGAAGTGGTTTTTGCTAGGGGACAATTTTTTTCTTTACTATTTTCAATCCTTTTTCTGATATTTTTGGATTTTTATTTTTTTTATTTTTTTGGATTTTTGGATTTATACCCTATAAGTTTAGGCATAAATTTTTTTGAACTGGGAGCTATTGATAGGCTCATGTAGAGGTTCACCTTCTAGTGTAGATAGTTAATATGCTCTTGATTTGTAGCTTGTTGTGACGATAAAGGGTCCCAACCAGTTGGGTTCAAACTTTCCTTTGCTATCTAGATTTGGTACATTCTTCTAATTTTCCTTCAATATGAGCTCTCCAACTTGAAAGGTTCAAATTGATTTTCTTGTTGTAGCTCCTCTTGAGATGGTTTTGGTAGATTTGCAAATGATTCAAAGCATCTATGCACTACTCATCTAGTAGTTCCAACTCATTCAATCATGAAAAATGATATTCTTCATCGGTAATGAGGTTCTGCAATGACACTCTCAGGAATGGGAGCTTTGCCTCAAAGGGAAGGATGGCTTATGATCCGTAGACTAGGGAGAAAGAGGTTATACCTATAGGTGTGTGGATACTCATTCGATAGGCCCATAATGTGGGATTTAGTTGTAAGCTCCAGTCATGACCAACGTCATTGACTATTTTCTTTAGGATTTTCAAGATGGTCTTGTTGGTAGCCTTAGCTTGGCCATTTCCTTGGGGATAATATGGGGTGGAGAAGCAATGTTGGATATTGAACCTCTGGCATAGGTCTCGAACATCCTGATTTTTGAAAGGTGTCCCGTTATCTAAGATAATGGCTTGAGGGACACCATACCAGCAAATTAGGTAGTTTAGGATGAACTTGGAAATCTATTTTCATGTAATATAGGTCATGGGAATGGCCTCTACCCACTTTGTGAAGTACTCAATGGCGGTGATAATGAACTTATGTCCACTAGATGAGGTGGGGGTGACTTTAAAAATGAGATCGAGCCCCCATTGTGAAAAGGGCCAAGGTGTAATGATTGGGTGGAGCTCATGAGTTGGTGCATGGATGAGATCCCCATGTTGTTGACATTGCACACATCTTCAGACATAGTCTTGACCTTCTCTTTCCATCATCGGCCAATAGTACCTAGTCTTATTAATTTCTTATCCAAGGTCAAACCACTTGAATGTGAACCACAAATGCCATTGTGTACCTTGGTTAAAGCAGTTAAAGCTTCCTTGGAATTAAGGCATCATAAAAGGGTTTGTTCAATAATCATGTGGTATAGGGTGTCTCCTAAGATAACAAAGTGGTATGACTTCTTGAAAAATATTCTTTTAAGGTTTAGGGTGATATTAGTGAGGAGGAATCCTATTCTCAAGTAGTTGTATATATCATGATAACAAGGATCAATGATTTTGCACAAAAATTCAGACTTTGGTACCTTAAATGTTGGTATGAGAAGCTGCTCTACAAGAAATTCATGCTTAGGGACGTTGAATGGGATATCCAATAGTGATCCAATTGTTGCCATGGTGTTTTCCACTCTATTGTTTTCCCTTGGTATTTGTTCAAACGTGATGTCAATGAACAACTCTTTGAGCCTTTCCACCAGTTTCTTGTATGGATTCAACTTGTCATCCTTCATTTGGTATTCATCATTTACCTGATTAATGATTAGTTTTGAATGTCCGTAGACTTTGAGGGCCATGATCTGCCATTGTACTACTATTTTGAGTCCTATGACAAGAGCCTTATACTCTACAATGTTGTTTGTGCAAGGAAAAAACAACTTGTATGACTTGGGTATGCAATTTCCTTGTGGTATAATGAAGAAGACTCCAACTCCTGACCCATGTTGTGTGTAGGTGAACCATAGATTTTTGGCACCCTAATCCTTCCTAGCACTTCTAGGGTTTTTCACCTAAAAGGAGAAAGAAAGGACCAAATAATCTAGCTAGTTCACTCAAATTAGGATGTGCATGATGTAATTAAGACTAAATGGAAATATCTAACTATAACTAAGCTAAGAAATCAATTTCAATTATGAATGAGAAACCTAAGAATCAAGTGATATTTTAAAACACATTGTGTAATGCAAGAACACTTAGAAATGAATGTAAAACTAAACAAAAAAGAACCAAACTAAAAGTGTGCACCTGGAATATTGAAGAAGGCTGGAAATGAAATTTGAAATGTTTTTAATGCTAATTTTCAGGCCTAGTGGGACTTATTCACCATTCTAGGTGAATCGGTCCCAGTTCTACAAAACTGAGCCGAAACTCGTTTCTGATAAAAGGGTACCCAAAAATTGACCCTAGAGTGGGAATCATTCACCACTCATGGTGAATGGTTCAACATTTTAATTTTTTAATATTCAAAGGTGGATTCTAGAGCTTCTGATCTACACTTCGGCTTGCTACAGATTTTCGATTCTAAAACTCTGATTTATGGGTCTAAAAATGAGGTTTTGTTGATATTTTGACTTGTTCAATGAGGAGAAGACTTTAGCAACCTTGAAAATTGATCTACAATTATTTTCGAGCTTCCAAGAGACCTAAATTTGCAAACAAGCAAGATAAGAGAGAGACAGAGAGAGATGTTGAATGTTAGGGCATGGGTGTTTTCCTTGGTCAAACCCCTTTTAGGTAATTAAACCAAAATGATGAAAGAATGAGATGAAACATGTAATAATGGAGTTGATTACCTCAAAATTATGTTTGATCTTGAAATTATGCAACAAAACATGGAGGATTTTCCCTTGAAAGTCTAAAAATTGATATCTCGATGCCTTGAAATGATAAAACCCTTAATTGTTTGACTTGCGATAGAAGATTAGTGGATGAATAATGAAGAATGAATGTGAAAATGAGTTAAAATACTTATATTTATAGGAATTTCACCTTATTTTCCCATTAATACCTCATCACAGGGGGAAATAAAGAAATAATAAACATAAATTTTACTTTTTTCCCGCTTAAAAGTAAAATTGAGCCAAATGGGACTCATTTTCCACACATGGTGAATGGGTCCCACCTAGATGGGACCCATTCACCATGCATGGCGAATGGGTCCCACATGAGCCAATTTGACAACTAGGATGTCAAGAGATAAGGAAATAATTTTTAAATTGCAACCATGTCAGGTATGTGATCAATTTAAGCCTCAAGATGCACAATGTGGGTTAATAGGGGCATATTGGTGATGACGTAAGGGTTAGTTAGGGCTTGGGACACAAAATTCAATGTGAAAGTGTAATTAAATACACTTTACAACACTAAAATGAGGTCCACATAGCCTAGGAAGGCACAAGAACCAACGTGAATGTGCAAGACACATTATAACACTAGTTTAACATTAATTTTAAGTTATAAGCCTTCTAGATTCATGTGAAGATGTATTTAAATACATTTTATAATGTTTAATTAGGGATAATTTGGTTCATTAAGTCTATAAAAGTGTGAAAGTCCATTACAAGACTTTACAACACCTTTACAAGACATCAATAAATGTATGTTATTTGATTTGCAAGGGTCCAAGACCTAGTGTGGATGCATAAAATGCATCACAACACCTGAATCAAGGCCCCATTAAGTCAAATTTATAATGAATTATTCCCATGTCAAGAAAAGGATACTTTTTTCTACAACATATTTATCCCCCACTTTAGTGAGAGGATGAACTTACTTCAAATTCACACTAAAGTAGACATTCAAGACAGATCCCAGTGTACAAATGCAGATGAAAAAGAATAAAAAAGATCAAAGGAGGTGGCCAAGCCCCCAGGATTGAAGATCCTAAGTCAAACCATCAAGATACATAATCATGCAATGGAAAGAACTAGGAAGAATAGAAAGATGAAAATAAGGTGGATCACACTTATATCATTTTTCCAACTAGTTGTGAATTAGATCTAGGACTGTTTGTTTTGGAAAGAAAATGCGTACTCACTCTAGGGCAATGGAACTCTTGGTGGTCTAAAGAGTGAGAAGACCCAAAAGTATACTCACTCTGGGGCCATGGAACTTCTAGTCATCCACGGGGTGAGAAATCCCAAAAGGTGAAGTACATATGCTAGTTGGTATGCACTCACAAACACATAGGTGGCTATGGGGAAATTCGTGCCTTGAAATGGGCTTCCTGCTCAACCATACAAAAGTTATACCTCCTAATAACTTTAATAAGCCTCCACCAAAGGAAAATGATGTTTGAGCTCTATGAGGTAAGCAAAACTTCTTATGCTTGACACTCATAGACATTGTTTAATGCAAAATAGTGTAAGGATTATTCAAAGGGATTTTTCTTAAATCATGCAATGTCTCATCGTAGGGAACATTATGTTCAATGTATCCAAGAGAGGATAAGTTAAAATGATCTCATTTTTTTTTCAAGAGAGGAAAAGTGCAAGGTCTCATCCTAGGGAACATTGTACCTAATGCTTTCAAGAGAGGAAATCACAAGAAAAAGAAAATCATACAATGAAATGTGAGTGGTGATGTATGCCCCCACTTTAAAATGGTTGTGAACACTAGTACTATGAGAAATTGCTTTAAATTAGGAGAAGAGGACATGAGATATTTTTTCAAAAGGCCCTATGCCAAGTCATATGATTCTGATAAGCTACGTCATGAATAAGGGTAGTATGTCACATGCGAGCCAACTTAAGGCATGTCATACACATCCCAAGCTTGCGCTTATGTATTCATGAAAGGTTAACAACTAGCCAAAGGAGGCAATGAAAAGTTACATATGAGGAAAAGGTTTCCCCTTGCCTCCACTGAGTACCAGCCAAAGCTGAGACAAAGCGATTGATGAAATGTAGGCAATAGTGAAAATCGGTATCAATTAGAGGAATTAGGTGCCCCTGGAGAGGGAAGCATACCAAACTTCTACAAATTTTGGATTTGATGACTCAAAGCTTTACATTCATTAGTGGAGTGACCATGAACTCTATGATAGGCACAAAATGAAGCCTTGGAATAACATGTCTTATGAGTTCTGGGAGGGAGGGTGATCAAATGATCTTGGAGGAGTCTTGACAAGATACCCTCTTGATCAATGGTAGAAGGTGGTCGTGTTGTTTGTTTGAAAGAAACATCTAGCTTAGTATGGTTTTTCATATCTTCGAAAGACTCTTTAGATTGTGAGAATTTGTGTTCACTCTTACAAGAGAAGGGAAAATCTATCAAATCCAAATCATTGGTATCTTGTGAGATAACATTGATGTTAACCGAATAATTTTTTTGTTTGTGTTATGTTGTGTAAAGGATGATGTTTAAGACCACTAATGTTGAGGTGTTTAGTTAAGAATAATTTAAGAGTATGTTTTGTGAGATTGTTGATGTTGAGTGAAGGTTTGGCAATCTCTATTATAGGAAAATAACCCAGACCATGAGGTGTTTGTTGTGTGATAGGGTTGATAGGGTTGTGGATACCTTGTTCATGAGCACCACATCCTTTTCCACTATATCCAAGTTGTTTCATAAGCTCATAACCACATCCATAAAGTTTCTTCCTTACTTTTGAATCAGATGGTTGTTTGTTGTCATGTTCATCAAAGGTTATTGTGTAGTTTGTGCCTTTGTCTAAAGTGGTTGAGGCAGATGTTTTTGAAAGGTCATCTGAGTTATGCTTGAAATCCAAGGAACCCCAATCATCTTCTGATAGTTTCGTGACTTGTTTAATATGTTTTTTTTTGTATTTTTGTTAAACGAGTTCAAATTGTGTAGGTAGTATTGATGTGTTTAAGGAATTTGCTTTATTTTTCTCAAGTTGTAAGATACTATCAGGTTTAGGATCAGCGCCAAGTGTGTGGACTATGTTGTTATAGATGTACTTCATTTTGTGATGATGAGTGGAAGACACACCTTCCATGGCATGAATCCACTATCTACCTAAGATAATATTGCATGAAATTTCATAAGGAATAACATGGATTGGTGTATTCAAGGTGACCACTCCAATGGTAAGAGGCATAATGATCACCCCTATCAGTTTCTTTTAAAAATTGTCAAATCCAATAATGGAGAAAGAATCAAATTGAATGGTTAATTGATCAATTCCAAGCCTATCCAAAAGAATCACACTACACACATCGAGGGCTGAACTAGTATCTACAAGAGTTATCTTTATCCCTTTAGTTTCGTATTCAACGATGATCATGAGAGCATCATTTTTTGTTTGCACATCCAAAGAGGGGAGTTCACGTTGGTGGAAAACAATGTCAGTGTTTGGTCCTTGAATCATTATTGCAGTATCAGTTGGTAGCACAGTGGAAGGGACAAGAACTTGTTGTAAGGCTACTTGGATCATGTTGTGATAGTGAGGGGAGGCTTGAATAAGGTCCCACAATGTTATCTTAGTAGGAGTATTATTATGTTGCTTGACAAGATCATACTCCTTGTGGCCTGGTAAGAAAGGGTTGGGGGGATAGGATCAGGCAATGGTAAGGTTGTTGGGGTTGGTTGTTGTGGATATGGATTATTGTGAATGTTATATGTATGAGCAATGGTATTATAAATCAGTTGTTATGATACATTAGTTTGAGGAGGATAAAGGATAAGTTCAGGTGTATTTTGAGTTTTTTGTTTATGTGAAGGTGGGTAGAGAATTAGAGGATTGTTAGGATGTCTCGTGGGATATGTATGAGGTCTATTGATCGAGGGGGATCTAAAGGAAACTTGCACATTCATAACCTCAATGGTCTTGGTTTGTTCTATCTCTAATATAGGGTAATCCAAAATCACCTTTTTATTGGAGGAAGACATATTATTATTGTTGTCATTTTATAGCATCATGATATTCTCCCTAGAAGGAGAGTTTTTAAGAGAACATCAAGCCACATGTTCTTGACAAGAAAGGATTTGTTCTTCCACAATGACTTCATCACCAATAGGGGAATGATCAATGATGGGATTTTCAAGAGGGGGATGATTAGGAGAAGGTGTTAGTTGAATGTCCATTGTCTTTAAGGTATCATTCTCTTGTGCCATGTTATTTACCCTACTAGGAGGGCTTGTAATATGTTCATCCAAGTTTTAGGTTTGTAAAGTAGCTTCATCACAAGTGAGGGAGGCATCAAGTGAAGGACGACTATGATTTTCAAAGAGATTATCCCAAATGGGAGGAGCCTGAGGGAAGGGAGGATCAAGGGTAGCATGACTCTTAATAGGGTTGTCATCTAACACCAACCTATCTGCTTTACATATAGGAGGGATATTAGGAGATAGACAAGTGTAGTTGTCATGGTTATGAAGACTAGGTAAGGTGATGTTTAGAAATGTTTCTATGACTTCAACCTCTTGTTGTTTAACATCTTCCAAAGGGGAATGAGGAGATGGAAAATCAAGACTCTCAATGCTTGTACCTTCTTTCACCAAGATACCTTCGTCACTAATAGGAGAGGTATCAAGGGAAGGACAAGTATGATTGTTATAATTGTCTACACTACCATTCTCACCAATGGGCAATGTAAGGTTAAGGATTGAGTCGATGGTTTGATCATGTGTCTTAAAGTCCTTATTGTTGTAATCAAAATTGAGCTCATAAGAGGGAATGTTGTACTTATACAATCCACTATTAATGAAATCAAAGCCACATATTTTGAAAGAAAACATGCTATGATGAGAAAGGAAAGAAATTTCAAAGCAATTTCTTAAAAAGAAATGCAATTTTTAGTTTTTAAGTAAGCTAAAAAAATTTAACTTACACAATGCAACAATTTGAAAATGAAATATTGTAAATGCAAAAGTGCAACAAAGCAATGCATGAAATGAGCTATTTTAGGCTAGATTTAATGAAATGCATGATACAAAAATTCAGCCAACTGATATAGGTATGAAATGGCACCAAACAGAAGCCTAAAAATGAGGTTTTCAACTCTATAAAAGACAGTTTGAGGGGTCAGAAGGGACTGATTCGCCTAGGGTGGCGAATGAGTCTTAGTATGAACTTTTTTCAGAATTTTTAGAAATTTTTGAGTGATTTTTATAGTTTTTGAGTGCTAATATGTAAAACTAATTGAAAAATGCAAAATTTCAGAAAATTTAAATGAATTTAGATGCCAACAATGCAACCTAAATGCACTTTTCTATGAATGAATTCATGAAAGTCCTAATTCAAGAGCAATGCAAGCTAGATGTATGATGGACTAAAAAATAAAACAATAAAGTGTTCTAAAAAGTGGGTTCACCAAAATGAACCGTAGATTTTTGGCACCCTAAACCTTTCTAGTACTTCTAGGGTTTTTCACCTAAAAGGAGAAAGAAAGGATGAAAGAATCTAGCTAGTTCACTCAAATTAGGATATGCATGAAGTAATTAAGAATCAATGGGAAGATCTAACTATAAAAAAGCTAATAAATTGATTGGTTATGAATACAAAACCTAAGAAGTAAGTGTTGTTTGAAAACACATTATGTAATGCAAGAACACTTAGAAATGATTGTAAAACTAAACAGAAAAGAACCAAACTGAAAGTGTGCACTTGGAATATAGAATAAGGCCAAAAAAGACATTTTAAATGATGTTGATGCTTATTTTCAGGCCTGGTGGGACTCATTCGCCATTCTAGGTGAATCAGTCCTAGTTCTGCAAAATTGAGTCAGAACCCATTTTTGACAAAAGGGTACCCAAAAATGTAGAAAACTCAAAATTGACCTTGGAGTGGGACTCATTCACCACTCATGGAAAATTATTCCACTTTTTAATTTCTGAATATTCAAAGGTGTATTTTGGAGCTTTTGATCTGCACTTCAGCTTGCTACAGGTATCTACTTTTGAAACTCTGATTTACGGGTCTTAAAATGAGTTTTTGTTGATATTTTGACTTGTTGAATGAGGAGAAGAATTTAGCAACCTTTCAACTTGATCTTCAATTATTTCCAAGCTTCCAAGAGACCTAAATCTACAAACAAACAAGACAAGAGAGATCGATGTTGAATGTTAGGGCATGGGGATTTTCCTTGGTCAAACCCCTTTTAGGTAATTAAACCAAAATGATGAAAGAATGAGATGAAACATGAAATAATGGAGTTTATTACCTTGCCATGATGTTTTATCTTGAAATTTTGTAGCAAAACATGGAGGATCTAGCCTTGAAAGTCTAAAAAATTGATATATTGATGCCTTGAAATGATAAAACCCTAAGTTGCTTGACTTGAGATGGAAGATTGGTGGATGAATAATGAAGAATGAATGTAAAAATGAGTTAAAATACTTATATTTATAGGAATTTCACCTTATTTTCCCATTAATACCTCATCACAGGCTGACATGAAGAAATAATATACTTAAATTTCACTTTTTCCCCACTCAAAGGTCAAAATTGAGCCAAATGGGACTCATTCACCACACATGGTGAATGGGTCCCACCTGGATGGGATTGATTCACCATGCATGGATAATGGGTCCCACATGGGACAATTTGATAGCTATGATGTTAGGAGATAAGGAAATAAGGTTTAAATTGCAACGTTGTCAAGTATGTGATCAATTTAAGCCTTGGGATACACAATGTGGGTTAATAGGGGCCTATTAATGATGATGTAAGGTTTAATTAGAGCTTGGGACATAGAATTCAATGTGAAAGTATAATTAAATACACTTTACAACACTAAAATGAGGTCCATAGCCTAGGAAGGCACAAGAACCAATGTGAATGTGCAAGACACATTACAACACTAGTTTAACATTAAGTTTAAGTTATAAACCTTCTAGATTGATGTGAAGATGTATTTAAATACATTTTATAATGTTGAATTAGGGAGAAGTTGATTCATTAAGTATAGAAAAGCGTGAAAGTCCATTACAATACTTTACAACACCTTTACAAGACATCAATAAATGCATGTTATTTGATTTGCAAGGGTCCAATACCTAGTGTGGATGCATAAAATGCCTCAAAATACTTGAATCAAGTCCCCATTAAGTCAAATTTATATTTAATTATTCCCATGTCAAGCAAAGGGTACTTTTTTCTACGGTACAGTAGGATCCTTCAAAATATACCTTCTAGTGATATGTTATGCTTATGTAAAATATGGACTCATCAGGGAAGTCTGATACAAGTGGGTTCTTTGAATACATCGGTGCCTCTGCCAGCTGATTTACAATTACTTGTCCTTTAATGACCTTTTGTTCTACATACTCAATGTCATGTTCTGTTGGGATCATGACCCATTTAGTTGTTCGCCATGTGAGAATTGCTTTAGAAAGCAAATACTTGAGAGGCTCTATCTTGGTGATGAGGTTTATCTCATTTTATAGAATAGAGTGTCTAAACTTTTTTGTGGTGAACATGACTACTAGGAAATCCTTCTCAATGCATGTATAATTTAGTTCGTCTCCCACTATGGTTCTATTGATGTAGTAAATAGCTCTCTCTTTCCCATTTTTATCATGTTGTGCTAAGAGAGTTCCAAGGGCTTATGTTGTTTTCTATATATACAGGATCAATGGCTTGCCTGGAATTGGTGGCATAAGGACTAGTGGTGTCACTAAGTACTTGATTTTATTGAAAACCTGGTCACATTTTTTATCCCATTTTAATGCTACCCCCTTGTGGAGTAGATGAGAATATGGGATAGCTTTTTTTGCTAATTGTGCTATAAACTAGCTGATGGATTGGAGTCTTCCCTACAAACCCCTTAACTACTTCAATGTTCTTGGTGCCTCCATTTCCATAATTTCTTTGAATTTGGCAGGATCTATCTCGATTCCTCTCATAGATACAATGTACCCTAGTAACTTGCCTGACTGTACCCTGAAGAAACTTTTTGGATTGAGTCTGTCGAAGATGGAGCTTAATGCCGCTATGTGATCTCGACATTTCTTTGATTTGGCTAATATGTCATCCACATAATCTTCCACAATTTTGTGAATCATGTCATGAAATATTAGTGTCATAGCTTTTTGATAGGTAGCTCCTACGTTCTTCAAAACAAATGGCATCATGTTCCAATAGTATCTCCCCAATGGATAGGTAAATTTTGTCTTGTGTTGGTCATCTTTAGCTATCATGATTTGATTGTACCCTGAGAATCTATCCATTAGTGATAGAATTTCATGTCCTATCGTCATATCCACAATCATGTCTATGTTTGGGAGAGGGAAATAATCCATGATACATGCTTTGTTTAGATCTTTGAACTTCGTGCAGATGCAGATGCCCCTAGTGGGATTTGAAATAGGTACAAGATTTGAAACCCACTTTGGATAATCAATTGGCCATATGAAGCCAGCATCAAGGAGCTTTTGTAATTCAAGATTAACCAGTAAATCTATTTGTGGATGCATCTTTCTCAGCTTTTATTTTATTGGCCTCACTTTTGGATATATAGCTAGATGGTGAACCATAATTTAAAGATCAAGACCAGACATGTCAGCATAGGTCCATTCAAATTTTACCTTTCTTCCTCTTAAAAAATTAGCTAGGAGTTCATGTTCTTTAGTCAAAAGTGATTCTACATAGAAGGTGATATGTGGTGTTTCTTCTGTTCCCAAGTTGACTAGATTGCACTTTTCTGCTAAGTCCATTGACTTCTCCTGATGAATAGCACTAAGGGGAAGATTGAATCCCTCATCCTCTGGTGCCTTAGAGAGGTTTCAACCATTGGATGCATACTTTTTTTTACTATTTTTTGGTCAAAGAGTGCCATAGTGTGGTTTTCACTTAAAGACCTAGATATTATTCTTAAATTTTCACTTTTGTGACTAAGGGATTCAATCGTTCCCCATCATAGGCATGTGTGTCTAGCTCAATGTTGAACCCAACTTTGTGATCTCCACATGTTATACTAACCCACAATCCCATGAATTCTGAGAGAGCTTCATCATTTTTTAACGTGTCCAAAATCGGTGGTCCTCATTGGTCGTAATCGATGAGTTGGGGATAGACTAAGTTTAGCTTATGGGTTTGGTTGTTTCATTCAAAAGATAGGGTACCAATCATGAGAAGGGAGGAATCCTCGAATAGCATGGGTAGGTTAGTTATGGGATCCTCATCACACACATTGGTTATGTCAAACATATAGTTTTCTAAGGGAATACCTGTGGATATGGGTAACTAAGGGGGAGCTTTGAATTTTCTAACTGAGACACCTTTGACAAGTATGGTTATTTTCAGAGTACATCCAAGGCCAAGATTCCTTATACACTTCTTAGGAATGATAGGTTCTAGAATACCATTTCATTTTGTCTGAGTTTCTTATTTTTGTTATAGCCCCATCCTTGCATTATCTATAGTCCTTTGCTATTATCATCCATGGGAAGATCAAGCACGGGCCTTTCATCTTAGTACAAAAAACTTGATATGTCCTTTTCATCCACTAGTTCCTAACTTAGGTCTCCCCAACATCTGAATCTGGAGGGAGAAAGTTTGGGCTGAAGCTTTATTTGGATGTGGTTTCCCATGAGATATAGGAGATTGAGGTAACTCTCATATTATGAAGGAACTCTTCTTCATTTTGTAATCCCCACACCCATTTTCTTGGATAATGACTTTGACATCAGAGATGTCAAGAATGGTGGGTGTCTTTCTCTCAAAAGTGGAGGATAAGGTGGATGGGTCTATATATGGAGTCATAGGGCCTTCATCATTCTTTGGAACTTGAAGAATCTTGTAGTATTTGGCTTTTAGATTCTTGCAATAATAAAAGTGCTCGGGATCACCATGGACTATGACCTCTTGATTTTGATAGGTAAACTTGACACATTGATGGAAGGTAGAGGTGACAGCTTGCATTCCATGGATCCATGGGAGCCATAGGAGAATATTATAAGGTAATTCTAGATCAAGGACTTGGCAGGTAGTTTCTATGATAGTTGGCCCTACTTGAATAGGGAGTTGAATAGTTCCTTGAGACACTCTTTCTTGATCATCATATGCCATGATTGTAATACCTTTACCTTTTTTAATGATGTCCTTGGAGAATCCCGGATTCTTTATTAGCTTGATATTACATATATTTACACCTACACCCCTATCCACCAAGACTCTTTT
The DNA here is from genome assembly GCA_007258455.2 of Sequoia sempervirens. Lineage (NCBI taxonomy): Eukaryota > Viridiplantae > Streptophyta > Pinopsida > Cupressales > Cupressaceae > Sequoia > Sequoia sempervirens. The sequence continues at coordinate 504,310,251 of VDFB02281492.1, forward strand.
GAATTTATAATTATGGACCAAGACCTCAAGATGGAGTGCATGGTTATGAGATGGTTGCGTTGGGAGGTCTTGATCAAAAAATTTTGGGAGATGTGGCATGGTGATGTGTCTGACCATAGCATGGAACTGATCTACATCAAGATTTATGGGGATAGTGGATGAAGACAATGCTTCCTCTAGGATTTTTCTATGTGTGGGTGAGATCTTCAGTAACTCCATCATGGAGATCTGAGTGAGGGTTTTCTTCAGCTAGTCCAAGACATTATAACCATTGGGAATGGATTTTGGATTAGAGGTTGGTGCCTTGGATGGTTGTGATGGTCCAGGAAGGGTAACTCTTTTGCCATGTCTGGTGACTCCACAACCGGATCTACCTCCCTTAACATTGAAAAAAGTGACCCATTCACCCAAGGATGCAACAACATGGTCATAAAAATGGCTTACGTTGTTGTACTTTTCATTTCCATTGTTGTTCCCTTTATTATGATCTAGCATCAGATTCGTGTATATCTTTAGGTCTTGGTTTCCTGTAGGTTGTTCAATGTTTATGGTTTTGTCATCAATAAGATCTTGCATCAAATTTTTCAATCTCATGTAACTGACTGTCATGTGTCCCTTGATTTTATGAAAATTGTAAAGGTGATTTTCATTATACCATGGCAGTTTCACTTGGGGCTCCTAATAATTCTCATAAATGGGGATTTTAATGAGATTCTCATGTACCAGTTTTTTCATGATAGATTTGATTGATACCCCAAGGGGTGTGTATTTTCACTTGGGGGGATACTTGTTTCATGGGGGTAGTCACCCTTCATTATTCAGATTTTTGACCACTTGATTATTGGGTGGTTGTGATACTGCATTGGCTTATGTGTTGTTTCAGTTATTGGTTTGCAGTTGTTGATATGATTGTGTGTTTTTCCTTGGGGCATTGATGACAACTTTGGCATCAATGACACCATCGTTAGTGACATTCTTGTTCTTTGCCCATGTGCGAGGTTTATTGTTATAACTAGTTGATGGGCAGTTGTCTTGATAAGTGGGTGTCCCCCCTTATGTGATAAGGGCTCTTTCGATGTTAAGCACCTTGGGGATCAACTAGTCATATGTGGTGGTACATTTCATTTTTAGATGGAAGGACAAGGTTCCTTCAAGATTAGCGATGATAGTGCAGATTTTTTTTTCTTCTAGAATATTCCACTTGCTCCTGTTAGCCTTGGATTTCCATCCCTATAAGAAGGATGCAAACGTTTCCCCCTCAGCTTGTTTGAGAGCAGATAGTTCTCTAGACTCACATGCATGCCTATGTTGAATGTGTAGTTTTGTATGAATGCATCCACTATTTCTTGGAACTTTTTGATTCTAGGAGGAAGGCAAGAGAACCATTCCATTGCTGGTCCAGCTAGACTTCAAGGGAATAGTCACATTAGATAAGTTTTGTTGTATGCAACTTCCATACAATGTACCTGGAATTCCCTGATATGATCTTCAAGATTACCCATCCCACAATATTTGTCAAATTTAGGGATTTCAAATCCTTTTGGGAATGGAACCATCACAATGCTTCTATCAAATGGATAAGGGCACAATTTTCTTGGTGTTTTCATTGTCTTCCCTAATTGGAGGTCTAGCACTTGTGAGAGCAATTTAATTTGTGCAGACAAATCATTTTGTAGATTAGGTGGTGGGATGAATGTGTTTTGATGTGGTTTGATTGTTTGAGTGATGGGTGGGTTGTTTTGGGTGTTCATGAGAGGCGGTTGCAAAATTTGATGTGCAATCAATGCTTGTTGGTTTTCCTACAATTGTTGTTGTGCCAACAACACTTGTTTTTGGTCTTGTTGCTATTGTACCAACAATGCTTATTGTTGGGCTAGTTGTTAAGATGCTTCTTGTTGCACTTGGTACTATTGCAAAGCTTGTTGATATGCTTTCTGCTAAGCTACTTGATATTGTGCTTGTGCTTGTGCTTGTTGGGTGGCTTGTGCAACCTAGGCATCCTGTGCAGCTTGTGTGGCTTGTGCAGCTTGTGTTGCTTATGCAACTTGGGAAGATTGAGTGGCTTGTTGTTGTTGCAATAAAGCTTTGGCTTGGGCAACCTACTATGCTTGTTGTGTGGCTTTCTTTTTCTGCACTTGTTGGGCGGCTAACTGTGTAGCTTATGTAGCTTGTTGATTTTGAAATTGTTGAAGTTCCTTTTGATAGGCTTGTTGTGCAGCTTGCAATGTGATGCTATATTGGTTTGCCATGTTTGGTTTTGATGGTGGAGGTGGAGGATTTGGAATGATATGAGATGTTGTGATGAGAGTTTGTTGAGGTTGTTGTTGAGGTGTTGTTGGATTGATGATTAGGGGTTGTGCGGTAGATGGTGTGGTGGATATGCTAGATCCTTGGGAGACCACATTTATAGATGGTATAGTGATTGTTTGTGTTTTTTGGATTGGTGCCACTTGGCGTTGCGATATCGGTGGCATGATTAGAAGATTTGGTATGTTGATTTGATTCGTGACTGGAGGATTGCTTTGATTTGGTTGATTGAGGATTGGTAAAGGGGGTTTCCCTAAACTGCAAATTGGTGTGGATGTTAATGGTAGAGGGGGAAATGGTGGGAAGATGGGTGGTGTGTTTCCTTGAGAAAGTGATGATGAGGGATCAAAGATTCCCCCTTGTCCAAATAGTCCCCCTTGTCCTTGTCAATTCATGGGGAGAGAGACTTGTGTGTTAAGGGAATATGTCGATGTTGCAGAGAAAGTGGATGGATTGTTAGTGCCATGAAAAATGAGTGGAACGTATGGGTGTTTTGGATCTTAAGGGATGGTATTTGGTTGACCCAAGATGATGTTTGCATCAAAGTCTTGGTTTTTTATAGGGGGATTTGTTTGAAGAGCATGAAGCAATGAACTCCCCTTGGTAACCATGGGTTGACTTGGAGCATGAGATGAGATTGATTATAGGATGGGTTGAATGATGCTTTGGAAGGAAGGTTTGAATGAGACTGGTGGCATAATCCAAAGAGTTTTCTCCACAATACTGCTTACATCATAGTCATAAGGGAGTTTATCCCCCTCTTTAGCCAATTCCAACATGTATTGTGAAGGATTAAGCCTCATCATTGTGTTGACGATTTTGTGATTCTCAGGGTTTTGGATCATTTCCATGATTTCATCTTGAGTCATTCCTAGGACATTATTGGTGATATCCTCCACTTAACAACCTCCCTTTTGAAGATCTTGTGGAAGTTGAGGAAGGTTGAGTGGGGGATTGCTAGACCTAATGGGGTTGATTTCAGGTGCAGTTTCACTCAACTCACTTGAAGTGGATGTTTCTTTGTTTGTTTCCATGTTCTTCTTGTGTTGAGATATAGTTTGGACCATAAAATAAGGATCAATTTTTAGGAATGTGGGAGGTGAACCTCTAACCCCTTAGATTGGTCAAAACTTTAGGTACAAAAAAGAAAGTCTAAGATGTTAATGATCAAAGGATGGTGATGAAAGATGAGTGGTGTGAATGATTGAACTATTAAGAAACCTTGAAGGAGATACTAGAATTTGGGATTTTTGGATTTTTTTGATTTTGGATTTGATTTGGTTTGATTTTATTTGGATTTGGTTTTGACTTTGATTTGGATTTTGGATTCGTATTTTTGATAATGAACAAATAAACCCCAAGATGTTGGATGTTATTTTGGAATAAAATTGCTCACAAGGTGATAATTTCGCTAAGTGTATGAAGAAGGATGCATCCACACACACTTATTCAAACAAGATGATTTTAATTTTTGATTTAAAGGATTTTCCAAAAGTCTAGCATAAAGTATTTTTCCAAGATTTCTACGAGTTTTTTGTGAGATGATTTTGATTTGATGTTTGAGGATGGATGAAAGTGTTGATTTTGATCCTAAGTGAACCTAAAGAGACTTTTCCTTACAATACCTCGGTATTGAAGAACATGCTATAATCCTTATGTGAGAAACTCAAATCATTGAAAAATAATTAGATTTTGACAATAATAAAATGAGTACAAGTTTGGGTTGTCCTTTGATGCATGCTTGTGAAATTTATAGAGCAATCTTTCTCTAACTATGTAAAGCATAGACTGACATTTCTTGAGATTTCTTGGACTAAGACATTTTTTTTTATTGATGGAATTTGGTTTTGGAACATTGATCTTGCAGGAAATCATTTGAGAAAACACATGTGTGAGGTTCAATTTGTCTTTCATCTCTGCTTAATGAGTTCTTTTTACCACATACACTTTCTTTCTTAGCTTTTCAAACTAAATGTCTAATGTCTCAATTTCTTTTCATCCCACAAAGTCCATTATGTGGAAATCAAGAGAATCAAGGTAATAGTTCCCTAATGTTGACTTTATATAGAAAATTAAGATTAAACCCAAATACTTAGAAGCCTCTAAGGATGGAATCCCTAGGGACAAGCAGTACCACTTGGATTTTTCAAAGGTATTTGCTTCTTCTAAAGGTTTGAAATATGAATTCCTTGTTGAATGTTTGTTTTCAATATTTTGGATTGAAATAGTGTGTTTAACTGACTCAAAATTGCACAATCCTAGGATGGAAAAGAAAATATTTGTTGAATTCCCAGTTGGATAAATCTACCTGCACTTATTCAGAGTGGATGACTAGAAGCTTGGCCACACTGGATCCCCTCCATGACACTCACTTCTACGAGTCAGCCAAGCTTTAGTTCTCATGAATCTCCCATGATGAACTTTTCATCTCTACAAAGAATCTCAAGTATATGGGACGGCTTCGGAGGTTTGACCTCATGACGCCAACAAATATTGGGATTTTGGATTTTAAACAAAGGTTCGTAGTAAGGGCATCCATTTTAGGAGGTGCAATGATAAAATCCTTGTGAGATATCTCCCAACCCTTAGAACAAGTGCTTTACACATCATAAAGATACTGAGGGAGAGTTATCATGCACTACTTCTCATTTTTTTATGATTTTCATCACAACCACAAATTTATTTAGCGGTTTGGAAGAGCTTGGCTTATACTCGTTATCACTTGGGTCGTTCCCTTAGGGTGAGTACTTTTTCCCACCAAGGCAGGCCCTCTAAAGGTAAACAAAATTGATTAAACTTACATCCGTAGTTCCTTCAATCTTTTTTTACATGAACAAAGAGAGAACACACGCAATATACTTATCTTACACTAGCAAGATTTGTTCAATTTTTAAGAGGCCAAATTGAAGTGTGGAGGCAATATTTTAGACAACCTAATATCACCAAAAGAATTGTGATTCTCAAGATTGTAGTGAAGCACAAGAGAAGTGCATACACCTTTAAATGATATTACTTTGGAAAAATGATTACAAAACAAAATAAGCACATGATGTTCATTTTAGACCTCAAAAGTAGTAAATGGGTTCTTTTTATAGCACCAAATCAAGTGTTTGAAGTTGTTTTGTTTAATTCTTAAAACCCAAAACCAAATCTAGTGAGTTTCTAATGTTCTTTTTAACCCTTTGATTGTTCTTTTTAAAGCCCAAACGAAATGTATTGGAGTCCTAAAACTGAAGATAACAAGATCCTAAAGATGGGATTATAAATTCTCTCAAAAAAATTAAAAACACATGTTACAATCATGAAATAGTGTCATAAGAGGCATTCTACTTGTTTCATCCTTCATTTCTTGATCACCTCAACCTACAAAAGTTGGTCAATCTATAGAAAACAAAGCCATAAAATAGGTTAAAAGTTCAAGGTGATCCAAAAAAAAAAGCACATGTTATAATAAACTTGAAAGTTGACCTTTTATCCCCACCCAACGTTGCAATCCATGAAGGTGTTGTTGTTTGGAGATTCAATGTCGCTCTGCTGAAGTCAACATTGCTCTGTGGAGAAATAGAGACTACAATTGCATTGGTATTTTGCATAGCATCACCCTTTGTAGTTTGACATATTCGTCCCTCAAGAGAATCATTGTAGCGTTGCTTTTTGGCACAGAGGTAACATTGCTATATAGCAACGCTGGACTGATAGCATCGCTATTTTTCCTTCTCAACATCGTTGTTTCCTAAAAGCACAAAAAGTTAAAAAATAGTAGAATTGACCAAAAAAATGTGTTAATTTTGAAAGATTTTCCCTCCTAGCGCCAAAATGTGAATGCTTAGTCTAGACCTGCTCAAACATCAACAAACAATCAAACATTAGTCAATAAACAATTCTAAATAAACATTCCCCATGAAATTCATTCAAACACAAGAACATTGAAATCAAATCCAAAACAACAAATAAAAGCTAATGAAATTATATTCTAAATGCTCAATCCAGCATCCCATGGGGGAATTAGTTCTTCTTTGATGTGGAAAGAATCCCTTTCCCAATCCCTTGACAAGCTTTGATGATTAACATTTGATTCTTGATGCAAAATATCAATAACCTAGCTATGGATGATGAGTGCTATGATAACTTGGATGAAATTCTAGATAAAATTTCCTAAACTTGGAGATAATAACCTTGCATGAAGTTGTGGATCCCAAATCAATAGAGAAGTCCTCTATTTATAGGAAAGAAGGATGGAGGAATGAAGAATATGAAGAATGTTGGATTAAACTTTAACCAATGGCATTGTGCCACTTGTCAACATACTAATGAAGGAGAGTGGGGCACATTTTGAACAATGTGCATGTTCAATGCATGTCTAGGTGGATTTTGAAATTCAAAAGATGCCTTGTGTAAGAAGAGTTGTAAGAGGAGTTAATGCCAAGTCGGCTCAAGAAAAAGGACATGTAAGAGCATTTAATGCCATGTTGGAGGAAAAAAATCCTTTAGGAGGGAGAATTCAAATAAGTGGAATATTCCAAGAATATGTCATATTTGAATGGAAATAGAGGAACTAATAAATGAAATAAATTGATTTACATGTGTAAATTGCAAAAGCTAGAGGAAAGGAGGATTAGTGTTAGGAGTTAATTAGGATTTAATTAACTTAGATGGAATTAGTTGATATGACATTTGATTTAGATATTTATATTTATTTAAATCAAATGAGAGGATAGTTGGGAGGTTAATAATTTAAATAAATAAATTTTATTTATTCAATTAAATGAAGAACATTAGATTTAATCAAATAAAGTTGATTTATTTAATTAAGATAGATTATTTTAGGGTTTAACTAAATAAAATTGATTTATTTAATTAAATGAAGACATTAGGGTTTAATTAAATAAAGTTGATTTATTTAATTAAAAGAGGAATATGGAGGAATTTAATGAATTTAATCAAATAAAGATTATTCAATTAAATGGTTAGTAAAGAAATGATTAAGGAAGAATTGGTGTTAGTGAATTAGAATCGAGTGCACAATATCAATCAGGATAATTTGAGCGTCTACATCAGGATCTTGCATTTTTCATACTAGGGAATATAGGATCATTAGTTTAATTATTATAAAATATTTCCAATCCTTTCCAATCCACCATTAGATTTCAATTTGGGTCTGAGTGGCATTAGAGCTAAAATTCAATCTTTTGGACCTTGCGATCTACATCTCTAATGAAATCCTAGAAAATGGCCCCTTGCATCCTTGTTTGTTTGCATTTAGGACCTATAATCCCTTTTCCTAAAATGTTAACACTATAAACATTTTGAAATTGTGAGTTTTTCAAACCCTAGATCTAAGTTTTCACTTGCATTGCTTTGTATTTCTCATTTAGGGTTTCATCTTTGCATCATAAATTTTACATCACCTATTGCATTATAAATTGTATTAGAGTCATCTTTAAATCATATTTACATTTAATTTGCATTCATTAAGTGGTTAAAAATCTGAAATTAATCTTTGCATGTAAATTGCATATTTTATTTTAGCTCAAAAAAACCAATTAAAAAAGTTACATTTTTTTGTTTCAAATTTGCATCAAATCATTATTTTTAGAATTTTGTATCTTCAAATTAGTTAAGTATGTTATAGTAGATTTGAAAAATACATTCAAAGTTATATTTTATTTTTTCATATTTGCATTGGAATCATATTGTCTAAAATTGAAAAACATTATATTATTTTTGCATCGAATCATCATTTTTAGGTTGTGGAATCTTAGAATCAGTCAATTACTGCATTTTAGATCTAAAAATTGCATTAAAATTTTGGAAAAACATTTTACTTTTGTTTCACACTTGCATCTTGCATTACCTTGTCCTACATTGAGCAAAAACTAGAAAAATAATCACTGATTAACATGTTTGCAACTGGAGAAAGAAACATTAAGTTCTACAATATAAAACTTCAAATTTTCAATTTTTAGAACCAAGTACAAGGACCCATTTCCCCCCTGAGTAACCCTATCCTTGTACAAGTTTCTCAAACAATTTTTAAATAACCTTTTGTCTCTACATTATTAGTCCATTTTTGCATGTAACTATTTGATTTGAAATTTTGGAAAAAAAATTATTGCATGTGCAAGAAAGATGTCATTTTTCTTGATTTGTTTCAAATTTGGGAAAAATTCTTGCATTTTAGTATTGAAAAAAATTAGATCTATAGGACAATTGATTACATTATCTGAAGCATAACATAATTTAAATTTTTTGCACCAATTCATAACTCTAAGAACTATTACAATATATTTGCAAATCAAGTAGAAGTATTTTTCCTTTTCAAAGATGTGGTTTTGATATGGTAAAGCATGGTTTGCATAAGTACAATTTCCCTACTTTTGAGTACAATCTATAGAAAATAAATGAGGTCATTAATAAACATGTTAGTCATTCTTCCAATATCTTTCCTAATTATGAGAATACCTTGATGTAAGAGAATGAAATAATTGGTTATTTACTAATATCACCTTGCCTATCCTTCATTCATCCCCTATCATCTCTCCTAATTGTGAGAATGTTTTGGTGCAAAAGGATGCAATCATAGACAATCATTAAAATCATAGTTGTTCTTCTCTCGATACCTTTCCTACTTGTGATTTGAACATATCTTGGTGTTAGAAGATCCAATTATTGAGTCTCATGAGAATCTTGTTTGTCCCTCTCCTAATGCTTTACCCATTCAAGAAAGTTTGTTAGGAAAAGAAGATATCATTGAGACATTTCTTTTGAAAGATAGTAAGATGGGTTGCATAGATGAACAAGTTAAGGTCATCTTAGGTTCCCCTGTTGGAAACAAGCAACACTGAGAGGGGGGTTGAATCATTGTTTTGAAAAAATTAACTTTGTTACTCTTATCATTAACCCACTTTAAGCATTCAACCAAAAGAAATATGCAGAAATAGAAAGAAAATAACCACAACACCATAACACAAGGATTTTTACATGGAAACCCTGTTAGTGGAAAAACCACGGTGGATGCCAAATCCATAATATAATCTGAGTATACTCAAAAAGAAGTTTACAAAATGGGAATGCACTTGTATTCAGGAACACTACCTAGAGCTCACTGCTCAAAATAGGAAGGCACAATGCCTTATGGAGATTTGGATTAGATCCAAGAGAATGAACTAAAAGAATAGCATCTACAAATGCTTGATTATAGTTACAGTTAGGCTCAGTTGTCGATCTTCTATCCTTCTTACTAATACTAAACCTCTACTCTGCTCTTGCTCTGACTCACTCCACAAAATCTTTGTGTAAGTCAAACAGTGCATAAAATCGCTCTAACACTCTTCTAATATTTTCAATACACATTGAAATACCATGCACACATTCCAAAATGATATAATAGATCATACATATATATCCGCAAATAACAATTTAATCGCAACACGTCAACTTCAATAAAATTTAAAAATATTACAAACTCTCGACTCAAATCTTAAGAATTATCCAATGCACATCCACAATGGTTAGCCACAACTTAGCTCAAACCCAAATCAAGATGAGCGAACACAAAAATATTTGAATAAGCATTCCTTGAATATCCACAACACAATATATCAACTGAGTCAGACCCAAAATACTGATAAATAGAAAAGTATCAATCGGATCACTAAACTTACACATTACTTGGTACGAGGCACTAAGATTTCTAGATAACACAAGAAATACATTGATGAACCTTTCATGAGATCCACAACTCAAAATAACACCTGGAAATCTGCAAGTGAATCGATCATCACCAAACTATCGAATGCTTTGTTCTTCCTGACTGTCCTCAATCTAACTACCGGTATAAGAAAATGATGTCATGTGGATCAATTACCGACTAGGTTTTCCATCAATGAAAACACCAAAGCATAATTGTAGTGTCTCTTTCCAACAATATCCCCCTTTGGCATTGATGGAAACACTTAGTGAAAAATGACTAAGTGTCAGATCAAAACTAACATGAAGTACACTTCCACTTCAAAACTTCAAAGAAAACAATCTTCAATCTCAGCTCAGAAAATCAACTCCCCCTAAGATAAATACACATCTTTCATTGTACACTTCTCCCCCTTTGACATCAATGGAAAAAACTGGGGAAACTGAAACAAAATTCCAAAACTATATAGGCATGAACTTGTAACTTATAAAAGTTTTAAAATATCTACAAAATCTTGCTTCATCACTCTTAAATTTTCATCACAAACCTTTTTGAGACTCTCCAAAACTGTTATGTGACCATACATTAAGTAAGATTGAGCTTCTGCAGATTCTAGGTTCATTGGGTCACTAACTACCACATCATCTTTTGCTTCCTTCAAAGCACTCACCATTCTCTCAATCTTTAGACAAACTAGTCCTCTGAGTTCACTTACTCTCCCAACAATCCTATCATTTTCAATCTTCAAGCATCTTATTTTTTCAAGTAGAGATGTTACTTGACTTTCTTTTTGAGCAACATCACCAACTAATGGATCAAAAGTAATAGAAATGATAGCCAATTGATTTTAAAGATCCTTCACCTTTTTCTCATTACCTTCAGTAAACTTGGACAAGACCAAACATGCCTTATAGGCCTTTCCAACTTCAGATATGGAACCTTGAATGTTCTTCATGCAAGTGGCTAACAAATTCTTATCCTTTACAATCACTTCCTTCAACCAACTAAGTCTTTTACCATTAAACTCTTTTTGCACTTTATCCTCAATAGATTTTTCAAGAGACTTGAATTGAGTACTTACAACATTTATGAGCTTCTTTAGCTCACTAAAAGAGGAACCAAATGGATCCATGACATGAGTAGGAATTAATTTCTGCAGAACTCTAGATGCAAGGCTTAGCAATTCACTATCCTCTATGTGAGACTTCAGAATCTTCTCACTGGACTTAGCTTGAGCAATCAATGCAACCTTCATCATCTGAATTGTGGAAAAAGTGGACAGATTGATTGAGCTTTCATCCAAATTAGGATCAAAATCTTCCTATTGCTCCATCAGATATTTCTTCACTGCCTCGGTAGTGTCTTTGGCCTTCACTCTGATTTGAACTTTTTCTTCTTCATCCTTGAGTTCTTTAGAGATTGTTTCTAGATTGCCTTTGGGCACTTCAACCTCTTCATTTTTCACCTACTTTTCCTCAGCTAAAACCACCTTAGGAAGTTTAGTGTCCATAGGTGTCTCTATATTTTCCACATTAGGAGGAATTTGAAAATCCTTAGCATCTGCATTCACTTCCTCATTTTCTAAAACATTTTTAGTATTCATTTCCTCAACATTAATCTTATTCTTTGACAAAAACTCTTCCATAATATCCTTGGTTTCACCGACAACAGCATCAGTTTCACCAATCATGAGTTTATTCACCCTTGTCTTGCTCTTAAATTCCTTTTTAGCTTTTTCAAGGAGTGAATCCATCTCCTCAATTGACATTTTTGGACATAAATATGCAAGAATTCTCTTCCTCAAATTCTCCTCTTTTTTTCTAGCACTTAATCTTCTCGACTCCAAAATATTATATAGACTCTTTGGTAAGCCAAATCATACCTCAACAAGAACTTTATTGAAAATGTTCATATGTTTTATTGTGGCTTCTTCAAGAACTCTTTGACTAGATTCATCAAAAGTTTCGTACAATTCATAGAGGGGCTTGAGATTTTCATCCTTGATAACTGCATTCTGAACGTCCTCAACTGACATACCAGGTTTCTCAACCTTTTCCCTTTTCTTTGCTTCTTCTTCTTTATTGGAGTATTTTCTCTTAATTAACTTTACAGCCTGAGTTCTAGTAGCCTCCATTTCTCTCAAAAATTATTTTGATTATGTTTCCTCATCTTCTAAAACAACTTCATATGTTCATGTGCTTTTATTCTTCTTCCTTTTACCATAAGGCTTGTCTTCAGCTGGCTTGGCTACAGGGGAACTCCTTGTAGATCTAGTGCAGGAAGAGGATGCTCCCAAACTAGCAGACTCTATTTTTTCTTTCACTTTTGTTGCTTCCATCTCATCTCTCCTCCTTCTTTCTTCTCCCAAAGCTTCTATAGGTAAGCCCATACTTTCTGTAAAAAAATCTACCTCTTTTCTTACTCTCCTGATTATCACCAGTTTTTTCAATTCCTTGTGAACCTGCATACTTTTCTCAACATCATTTCCAAACCTCTCTTCTCCCTGATCCAAAGGTGAAATCAACAAGTGTTTTGCATACATCTTGAATATTTTCTCCTCTACTTTGTATCTCATAGGCATGATCCATATTGTTCTAGGATCAGTAGCTTCCATATGACATTGATCAATATCTACCATGAAGTAGATAGTATCTTTGTACTGTTCCACAATTGAAGTGGGAATTCTTTCCCAAGCATGCATCATATTCTAGAAAAAATTGAAGTACCCCCAGAGGGTAGTATTCCTGACCTGACGATCACCAATTCCAAACATGTTCCATACCTGAACAGCTACATGCACATCATTTTTCCAATGTACTTTTCCAACACCAGGAACCTCATCCATTAAATAAAATAAATAAACACAATAGAAAATTACCATATTTGAAAGTATTCTTCTTATCTTTCTTGATTTTACTTAGATTCTCCATCAACTAACTTCTGAGCAACTCGCACAAGTCATATTCTACATTTTTCTTTACCATTTCAAAAGCTACATAGATGGTTGTACTGGATACAAAATTATCTCAGCTAGAATGGTATATCTTAAATCCAATGACCATTGATGCAAATTTTACATCCACTTCAGCAATATCTTCTATTAGCATTGCTCTTCTATCCCATTGTGCACCTATTGCCTCTGTAACATTCTCATTCTTCATGGATTTCAAGACTGGAAGTCTACCGATGGAATTCAAACCCGTGACTACACATATAGCCTCTTTTGTGATCTTCAAGGGTATATTTGGCCACATGAACTCAGCATGAACTTGGCTCAAAATGTATCTAACCCATTCACTTTCCTCAAATATGGGAAATTTTGCAAACTATGTGAACTTCTTCTCTTCTAGGGTTTTAAATTCTGGCTTTACAATAAAATCCTCTCCAATTATATGATGGGAATAAAGATTCATCATTTAATAACTTCCTAATTCTTCAATATTGGCATGTATATAAACCCTAATATCTTATGTAGGCAATACTCTATATGACATAGATGAAAACACACCGAGGGGTTTAATATCAAAAAACTTATAGGGATGCCATTTGAATTTAAGATGGGGTATGTCCTTGACTTCGACTACCAGAGGAGTGGAAATGATTGCAAATTCACAAATTCACAGGCTTTTCAATAAATACCTTTCCGTTGGATTGAAGTTTGAGCATAGATTCTTCTTCACGATAATTTGAATCTCTCCACAATTCAACAAAGTTCACTCGAGGGCTCTTAAAACTACTTTCCTCCAAAATGAAAAGTGACAAATGAAGGATGGGTATGTGCAGGATCATGATGGACCAAAAAGTGGTGATATGATGGGTATGTGTAGGGTATGTGGATGACAACATTTTTTTACCCAAAATTGATGAAACGAAAAGGGTTTTTAAAGGAGATTCTCAACTTTCCACCAATATAAATTATTCTTTACTTTGAATTTAATAAATAATTATTATTCATTTTCTATTCCAATCATGACTAAAGTCCTAATTGATAGGTTGATTGAAAAACATCTATAGCTTTCAAACGGCATCACATTTTTTGAATCCAAAACATGCGTCACATTTTATGCTTCACATACTATAGGATTAAAAAAAAATGAATTTCATGAAGTTTTGACCAAGTTAAGGTGGTCAGAAATACAAGTTTTTTATATTTTTTAAAGTGTAATAAAAAATTCATAATTAATTATTTACTTGGAAAAAAATTACAAAAAAATATGCGTCACATCCAGACATGAGTCCTCTACTTATATCTAAAATATTATAGAAAAATATTATCATTTTATTATGGTTAGGGTGGTCAAACAGACACCTACTTATTTTTTCACTGAAATTTAAGTACTACTACATTGAAATTTCAAATTGTCACCAAATAGATTTTTTTCTTTTTTAAATCAACCTAGTAGTTTAGAAACTACATTCAATTTTCTATAGATTCTATTGTTACATATTTTTGAAATAATATAGATAACTTATTCAATTTTTTACGTCAAGTTTCCTAATTCTGATTTTTCTAATTTCTTTGCCATTTAAGGGCCTATTTTTTCCATGATGATCCTACACATACCCAGATAAAAATGTTATTTTATCATCCATGCACCTAACCCTTTTTGTCGCAATAAATGCCTTTACCCTAATTCATCCGGTTACCCTATTTCCATGTACTGAGATAGATGATTCTTCTATGGATCTCCAAAACTCTACAATACTGCCTCCAATTGGGTTAAACATCATCTAAAAAGCATTGATCCACCTAATGGACTCATCCACATTCTAGTATCAATTTCTTGCAGGGGGTTAAAGGATTTTTCTAACAGCTCCCCCTAGGCCAAAGGCCTAAAACTAATTCCCGGAGGAATTACCAAAAGATATTTTGGTGCTGGTGTATTTCCTTCAATATAGGGATTCTTTTTCACCCATTTCTTCTGCATTTGCCTCCTGATCACATCTGTAGTAACTTTCTCTTTTCCTTTGACATCCCGTTGTGTATTTTGTCTTACTGGACCTCTTCTATTCCAACAGAATCTAGCAGTATGGCCAAATTTGTTACAGTTGTAACACACAACATTTCTCTGTTCAGACCAACTGTTCCACTGATTTTTCCTTGATCTGCATTAGTTAGTAATATGCCCAAGTCTATTGCATGCATAGCATCTAATATCTCTATGAAAGTTGATCACATTTCTACATTCATTGGACTTATGACCAAACTTGTAAAAATTAAAGCACTGACTTGAGAATGGTGATCCACTTGGATTCATCCTACTTCTACACTGAGAAGCCATATGGCCAAATTTTTTGCAAGAAAAACAATAACCATTGAATCTCTGAGCATTTGGTTGTCTCATCGAATTCCTTCTAGCTCCATTTATCTTATTTCCTTGTCAGAATCTTCCTTGTCCAGAGTTCCTTTGTCCATATCCAAAAATTTCACCTTCCTCATAGCTAAGACCTTGCTTGTCACCATCAGTCCTCTGACCTTTAATCAATTCATCAAGCTTGGCTGAGCTTGCTTTGAATTTCTCCTTGTACTCATTTGCGGCAGTAAGTTCATTTCTAAGATCATCAACTTATTTTTCAAGCACTTCCTCATTGTTTTTAGATTGTTCCAATTCATTGTCCAATTGGCTGCATTATTCAGATTTTTCTTTTAAGGATTGAGAAAACTTTTCTTCATTCTTCTTTCTATCTTCAATCTCCTTGGTCATCTTCATCATGATAGATTCCATCTCACGCTTTAGGGGAAAAATTTCTTTGGAAGACTTTTCACATTCTTCTATTTTCTCCTTCAAGGCATGACTGAGTTGTTCATCTTCCATGCTTTTATTCTTCTACTTGAGCTGATCACATAATTCCTTTCTTTTCTCCCTTGATTCATTGATTTTATCTTTCAGTGAATGGATGATTTTTTTTGCACTCTCAATATTTTCTTGTAATTCTCGGTTCTCATATTTTGACTGGTCAAGATCATCCAAGGCCACCATAAGTTATTTTTGAAGACTGCTTGTATCCATTGTAAACACTTTCCAAGATATCCCCAAGTTATTAGATTTCTTTCGAGGAACTAGCTCTGATACCAATTGTTGGAAACAAGCAACACTGAGAGGGGGGGTGAATCAGTGTTCTGCAAAAATTAACTTTGTTATTCTGATCATTAATCAACTTTAAGCATTCAATCAAAAGAAATATGTAGAAACAGAAAGAAAATAACCACAACACCATAACACAAGGATTTTTACGTGGAAACCTTGTAAGGGGAAAAACCATGGTGGATGGCCAATCCACAATATAATCTGAGTATACTCAAAAAGAAGTTTACAAAATGGGAATGCACTTGCATTCAGGCACACTTCCTAGAGCTCACTGCTCAAAATAGGAAGGCACAATGCCTTATAGAGATTTGGATTAGATCCAAGAGAATGAATTGAAATAATAGCATCTACAAGTGCTTGATTACAGTTCTAGTTAGGCTCATTTGTTTATCTTATGTCCTTCTGACTGATACTGAACTTCTACTCTGCTCTTGCTTTGACTCGCACCACAAAAGCTTTATGCGCAAGTGAAACTATGCATAAAATCACTCTAACACTCTTTTGATATTTGCAATACACATCGACACACCATGCACACATGCCAAAATGATATCATATATCATACATATATATCCGCAACTTACAATTTAATTGCAACAAGTTGGCTTCAATAAAACTTAAAAATATTAGCAACTGTCATCTCAAATCTTAAGAATTATCCAATGTGCATCCACAACAGTCAGCCACAACTTAGCTCAGACCCAAATCAAGATGAGCGAACACAAAAATATTCAAATAAGTATTCCTTGAATGTCCACAACACATTATATCAACTGAGTCAGCCCCAAAATACTGATAAAAAGAAAAGTATCAATCAAATCACTAAACTTACACATGACTTGGTACGAGGCACTAAGATTTCTGAATAACACAAGAAATGCACTGATGAGCCTTTTGTGAGATCCACAACTCAAAATAACAACTGGAAATCTGCAAGTGAATTGATGATCACCAAACTGTCAGATGCTCTATTCTTCCTAACTATCCTCAATCTGACTATTGGTATAAGCAAATGATGTCATGCAGATCAATTACAAACTAGGGTTGCCATCAATGACAACACAAAAGCATAATTGTAGTGTCTCTTGCCAACATCCCCTTCAATAGAAGATCATCAATAATAATTCAAATAGGTTGAGGTTATGAACACACAATTGGCCATTAAATCTCCCTTGGAAATTGGCACTATTTTACTCCATTATCTGATCTTAGAAACTTTAACTTATTTTTTTATCTCATTCTTAGCCAAATCTTTCCATATCTTAAAAGTATCAAACACACTAGATTTTATTTGAATTAAATAAACCAAGCTTTTCTAGTTGTATCATCAATAAAAGTAACATAATAATAAGAGCCACCAAGAGATTATACTTGAGCTAGTGCTCATACATATGAACACACAAACTATTAATTTTTACTCTTCTTTTCCTTCCCAACTATAAGAAATTTGACTCTCCTTTTTTCTAAACAAACTTTAAAGTTTTCATAGAAATCCTAGTCAACTTGCTTTAAACATGATGAATTGTTTTAATGGAGAATCTGTTGGAATGCATTCACCATTGCACCAAAAGTTTGACCTATTAACATCTGATACAAATGCTAGAGATAAATGGATCCACTGGATTTGGTTATTTCATGTCATGAATCTAAAGGGATATGTTGGCGATTATTCCAACAACAACAACCCCTCAGTGACACCCAAGGGGAATCAAACTTGCAACCTAGATCTATTACCATTTGTTGGAATATGTGTGTCATTGTTCCAAAAGATTGACCTATTAATGCCTAATACAAATGCCACAGATAAATAGATCCATGAGAGGAAGTTAGTCCATATCATGAATTAGAATGGAGACATTGGTGATTAGTCCAACAGAATCCTCATCCACTTATTAATCATGTTATTAAGCCTATGGTGTCACATATTCATGTAGAAACTAAAGAAATAGATAAATCAAAATTACTAGTACATAAATACAATGTACATGTATCTTTTCTCCTTTTTCTATTATCTATGCTCCTTTAGTGGGCTTTCACAAATTCTTTATAAATGTAATTGTACAACCTTCACTTCCTAGTTTTCTTGTTGAAATTATATTTATTTCCAAAGTATAGTTGTATTGTTCCTAGTGCCTTTCTATCAAGAACATCCCATTTTTTATCTATCATATTCATCGACTTATCTAGTTTCTTTCCTAATGGAAAGAAATGATCCTTTTGATATAGAGAGTCATTTAGTTGCATCTTCCATCTAGATGATAGTTTTGGTCATTCAACATCTCAACCCTTAACTTTCCCTCTTCTATGATTTCTCCCACTCGAACCAAGAAACCTTCCTTTCAATATTTTTCAACCAAATAAATGTATGGCTCTAATAGAAATTGTTAGGAATAGGATCATAGAGAAATATACAATAAAATTAATGTAGATTTAAAATATAATAATAGCACAAAACAAAAAGACAATTAAATGTGGTTCACACAATATGGGTTATGATCATCAAAAAATAGTCAGGCCTTCCTTTATTCCATCTAGAAAAAAGAAGGGATGAAACCTAAAGTACATCCATTGTAACTTCCTCTCTTATTTATCACACTCTCCTCACAATACAATACAATACAATCTAATAAATACTCATAATGCAATGCCCTCATATAAAAAGGGGGTTACCTTCTATGGAAATAAAATCCAACAAAACCTTTATCGTTAGATGTATGACCTTTATGATGAACAATCTAGATTTCTAATGAATAAATATATATAAATTATGGCTTTCAAGGGTGTGGCCCTATACCCCTTGTCAAGGTCATGCCCCCCTGGACCCTGTAGGGAGGTTCCCCCAATGCATCCCCATACTATGCCATAAATATTAACAAGATTAGGATCCATAACCAATATTCCTCTCATAAATTATTATAGGAACTATATTCTTCACTATCTCCTTCCTTTCACTTAATGAGTCTGTCAACATTGTTACTATTTAATGACAACAATTTTCCACAATCCATAAAGATTAGTGTTGAATGTTCATGGATTTGATTGTGTCAATAGTTTTTGCATCAAACTATTGACACAATCAAATCCAAAAACATTCAACAATAATTGTTACTCTTTATTTCTTTAACAAATCCACTACCTTGAGATTTTATATGGTACTAATTCTAAAATGTACATGACAATAAATAACTGGTTGAGTATCTTGGAATTATTCATCTAGGTCATTAACAACATCTAATACTTCTTCAAATATTCTTTTTCCTCTAAAGAGCTACAATTAAAATAATTTATTTTTAGAACACTTATTTCCTTTAAAATTATATTTTTTTATCACAAAAATGTAACCCTTTTTTCCTTTCTCTTCAATTTTGAGGATTCAATTAAATGTGTTGAGGTAATGGTTGTCTTGAAGAGATCTTATTCCTTGTGCCACTCAATTTTTACCTTCTATGAGGTAAAACAACCATTTTCCTTAGGTGCTGAAATAAAAGAATCCAATATAGTACAAGGATTAAACATTTATACCTCATTTTGGATGTCATGTTTAGCCCACCAAGAAACAATTCATTCAAGTTATCATTTGTAATTATTTCTACTCATAAGGATAGATTCTAGAATTAATGAATACATTCCTTAGTTGAACCTAGTGTTTGTATTATAGCTAAACTAGATGAAGTAGTTATTCGATACGCTATTGTATAATGTAGCTACACTTCCTCAATTAAACGTAACTAGGGGCATTGAGATCTATTTTCAGTTTTTGACCACACATGTAGGGTACCAAATGAATTGATTAAGTTCTAGTTATCATAAAGCTATTACACCTTTCTCCCATTTAGGTTTTGATGTACATGAAAATATTTCTCTTTGACTTATCTAAGTGGATCCTTGTCATCAAACTTGATGATTCATGATTTTTTTATTTTATTCGCATATCATATTACTACATTTATCCCCATTTAAAATGAACTGATATATTTAAATGTGTTAAAGAAATTTTTAACTAATGAAAGAATAAGTAGATTATGTTATTTGAAATATTTATCATTCCATTCATAGATTTGTTGAAATGATTAATGTTTCCTCATTTCCTTGCACAAATAAACATATTCTATGACTAATTAACTATATGATCCAAGAGTTAATTCTCCAGACCTCTCTAAAGCTAAAGGGTGACCAATGACTTTAGGAAAGACCAAGAGATCCGAAATCTAGTTACATAATTTTAGGATAAGAATTCTAACATGGTGGAATTTTAGTGATACTTTCCTTCATTGATTTAATCAATTTCACTCTCTCATTGTTGACTCAATAATTGCCACACAAGAGAGGGACTTTCCCCTCTCATCCAAATTCAATATTCTAGTCAACTTGAGTGTCTCTTAGCAACTTTTTTCAATGGTATGAATATATATTGTCATGCCCTTATAAAATCTCTCATTAGTGATGACAACATCTCTTGTGCGAATTAATCCTCATATCAACTATTGAGAGAGGTCCATATTAACTAATCTCTCGATTATTCCCTGGATTTTAGTATTAGAGGAACAAATATAAAATATAAAAATTTAAACATCATATCTTCAAGTTTATAGTTGTTTCTTTTGAGACCAAGAAATGAAATTATCTTCCTCTATAATTTTCCCCATATGCATCCCATTTAAATGGAAATAAGAAGAAATTTCTCCTAGTTGTGTAGAAGCTCCATATCCCTCTATAGGGAGAGTTGAGATGGCTCATCTAGACATAGGGGATCCTTAATTGTTTTCTCATTAGCTATTATTTCCTTTGTTACTTTATTTTGGATGGTGTTACAATACAATGAGGTTTATCTTATCTTTTAGTCTATAGATATTTCCATAAGACTTTAAAAACAAAATTAATAATCATCACATGGTCCTTTCCTTTCAAAAGTACTTTTCACATTTTTTAGTTTTTTATCAATTTTAGGGGTGTGTTTAATTTCATTTTATTATTTGTTTCTACAAGCATGTGGTAGAATAGGTGTTTTTTTCAAGTAATTTTTATTATTGCAAGTGTGTGCTAGAATGAATTTTTACTTTCAATTAAGTTACAATTTTCGCAATGTGTTACAACATAGATTATTGTTTCAATTTATTCTAGTTGATGGTAAAGTAGAAAAATTTAGTTTAATGTTTATTTTCACAATCACGTGTAATAGATTATAGAATAATAAGTGAATGGATTGATGTCTTAGCCATTGCACTCACTCAACTTGACCAACCCATTAATCTTGAAAACACACAAAGAACCTTACCATCTAGACAACTCTACACACGACCCAAATTGATAAATTAAATGATAGAGTATTGATGATTGAAATGAACCCAACAAAACTTATGTAGATAGACCTTTGAGAATAGGTTCTAAGATGAACAATGTGTGCAAAGAATTTGGATCACAATTAACATGATTAGGTTATCCAACTTTCTTGATAAATAAAATGTCCTTTTCTTATGGTATACTATTTTAGAGATAAAGAATTACACTATTGTATCATGATTTTCATTATAATTTATAATATTCCTTACTCTAATTTTTTAATACAAAATTCGTTTAATTTTAGATTCCATCTTCTACATGCAATACTCCAACTCATGAAAAAAATTCATTTATTGTAGACATCAAATTTGAATTTCCTTTTATCCTAATTTTAATCCACCTCCTCTTTGTTAGTATTCTTTCTTGAAATGACTAGATTCATTCCCTTACCTCTTACTATAGCTTTATCCATGATACTACCAAAATAGTAGATACAATGACTTATTGAGAAAAAAAGTACTATAACTTACTTGAGCCTAGATCTCACTTAGCTAAAAGAATCTCCTAAAACTTCACTATTTTATAGCTTTGGAAGTTTATTTGATGAAATCCCTAATTTTATAATAAGTACTAGAAAAATGCTTCAAATTTTCTCAAATCTAAACAATAGCAATTTTATTGTAACATACTCTTGATAAATCCTTGGGATTGCAAAAAGTAGATTAGCTATTTTGTAGTCTTATGAGAGTATTTGGTGAAAACCTAAATTTTACAATAACACCTTCAAAATGCTCCATTTGACCTAAAATTAGAAATAAGTTTTCATCAATGTGACCTTAATAAACCAAAATAACTGTAAAATGAGAGAGATATGCTCTATACCATTTGTAATGAAATAACATTTCTACCAGAAGTGCAACAAAAAAATTTAGAAAATAATAGGAATAATACCAAATTAATGATAATAATAAATTAGTTTGAGGGAGAAAATATCCAAAAAAATTCAATAAGAAAAGAAATTTAGATTACTTTGATCAACTACTACTCTCTACCTTGCATATATACAATACTAATACCTTTTAGACTAACTTAAAACTATAATACAAGACTATTGTTCTCTCTTTCCTTTTGCTATCTTATTTACTACATACTCTATTTATGTAGCCCAATTTATGGGGTTGAGTAGGATGATTTTAATTCTAGTATGAGGAATGAAGTCAAATAGATACCTCTAGAGGATGGATGGATGAAGATAAATTTTGATGGTGCCTCCTGGGGTAGCTTTGTAGACTAGTTGGTGTTCGATGTGTGATTAGAGATTAGGAAGGAAAATTGTATCAAATATGGCAAGGAAATTTAACAATGGAATTAACGATGTAGATGAGTTTCAAATTGCATTTCTTGGTTTATTAGTTGGAAGGAAATTAATCCTAAAACATAAACACTCAGATGGGGATTGATAGATTGTGATCAATGAAATCTTCCTAAACGATACTCCAAATTGGAAATTAAAAAATGGTTAAAGAGAATAGGTGACTTACTCAAATAATTTGATGACTTAGAAGACATTTGACATGATCTATCAAGTTGCACGATGAGGGAGGTATAACTATCATTTATAGGAACAAATCATAAATATATGGATATTATGTCTTAGTAATGATTATACTTTAAGCCTCAAAGGAATGGAGGTGATAGACATGGGAAAAGTGACTTCACAACATTTTTTATAGTGATGAATGGATAGCTCCCATGAAATTATTAATTACCTATTGAGCTCTTGATTTCTCCACTTTGTATTGTGCCTTTGTGTTTGTGTGAGAGATGGACACCCCATTGTGTCTCACCTACCCGAACAACAAATTGACTTTGTTGGTGAGGTATTAGATAAGTGGCTTAAGTGTTTTTTTTTAAAACTCTATGGATTGGCATTGCATGTTATTAGAGGGGGTTTGTAAGAGACATTTTTAGAAATAAACTATTGTTATAGGGCCAATGCAAATATTTCATCCATGTTCATGTTATCTTTAATTGACATTAACAAATCCATTGAGGTGGAGAAGGTTGTTTACAAGAAGCTCATATGGAAGTAGTTCTCAGGTGGTTTGGAGTATACTTCGGCTATATTCAAGGAAGGTCATGGGATTCCTCTACCAGTGGACTACTATAAAATTAAGGCTCGAGGGAAGGATATGAAGAAATTCCCATTGATATTATCTTCCATGCATTCTTTCCTCCCTTGCAATCGCTAGACTACCATAAAATATCCTTTTTTTTAAAGGAATCATCGGGCTAGAGTTTGTGGAGGGTCTAGAATGTTTGTGGAACTACATTAGGGAAGAGTGCTTGGACTGAATTATGTTCTACATGGTGTTGACAATAATGGGATCTATTTCTTTCTAAATTAAATCTATCTCATAAGTTGTTTGCTTCAAAATTTTCCCTCCTTTGGAGCTTGGTTTTATAGAAGGATAGTGGTTGTTAATATAAGCTTAGATATATAGTCGAATGGCCTTGGGTTTATAATTTCCCTATTGGATTCATAGATGTAATCTCTCTTTAAAGATGAAATCACAATCAAACTACCTTGGATTTTTTCCTACCCCAAAGGATCTCCATGTATATTCCTTTTTTAATCAATATAATGGGTGTAGCCCCCTATGACTACTTTTACTATTTTTTTAAAAAAAACATGTAAATAAAATAAGTCAAGACTAATAGCTTTGAATAAAACGTGATACACTATTTAATTAAATGTTTATGAAAACCAAAACACAAGATCTAATGTGCCACATAGGAAATATGTTTTCTTAATTTTGTTAATACTTTTTAGTTATATAGTTTTTTGGTTTACATCCCACCTTACTTGTTGATCACATTCTCGTATCTTCTTTAACAAATTTAGTTTCAAATTTCTTTCCTATCTAATCATGTCATTCCTAGACTTCATTCCTTCTCATTATCATTGTTTTTATTAATTTTATTATATTAAGTATGAATTATTTGAGTTGTTTATGTATTTCCTCTTTATTATCTTTGATATTTAATCAAGTATTAAGTTCCAAAAAATTAACCTATTAAAAATCATATTGAAAAGAAATGCATTCTATATATATATAATGAAAATAAAATAATTCTTAAGATGTCTATTCTAATAAAATACAATGTATTAAAGAAAATAAACACAAAAAGAGTAGGGGAGAGGACCCAGTAGTTGTGCACCTAACTTCGCGTCCCTCAAAATCCTACTTGGAAATTTCAAATCACTCCAATTTTTTTACAGCAGCTTACTTGGCAAGTCCCCTGCTTATAACAAAAGTTTCGGGGCCACATCATCAAATATGATGCCACATCAGCATGCTTTTTGTCAAGGTGTCAAAAAGGGCACCGTCTAGACCCCTTACCAATACTTGTGCATTCACATCACCAGTAGTTGAGCGCTGATGTGGCATCACGTGATTGGTTGCTTTTTAGATCAAAAGAATACATTTTGTTTAATTATGAGTAGTAAAGTCACAACTATTGGCATTATATAAACAACTATCCACATTATATAAACAACTATTGGGCATTATATTAACAAAAACATTCACAACTATTGGAACACGCTCCACTACTGGGTCCTCTCCCCTATATACACATTAAATAATGAGGTAAGTAAATGCTTTGACTTAGTCCACTCCTTTTACCATCTATTTATTTTTCCATCCCCATACTTCTATTCAATTGTATCGCCTTGTGTGTTTTGTTTCCCGCTGCTTTGATCTGCTCTGCCATGGCTCATCTTTTCTTGGTCCCTTTGATGATGTTTTCCATCTTTTCAGTCTCCGCTCTTCATCACTCTTACCAACACCAACAACAACAATTGCTCTTGCGAATCAAAAATGCCATTTCCCACAATAACACCACTTCTCTGCTCGATTGGACTCCCCATCTACCCCTCTGCAATTGGTCTCGTCTTACCTGCCATCCCACCTCTCACTCCATCCTCGCCCTCGATTTATCCGATATGAATTTAGACGGAACCATCTCTCCTCTGCTGGGGAATCTCTCCTCTCTTCGATCCCTGGATCTCTCCGACAATGCCCTCACTGGTCACATTCCACCTCAACTTGGTCAACTCTCCTCTCTTCGATCCCTGGACCTCTCCAACAATGCCCTCACTGGTCACATTCCACCTCAACTCGGCCAACTTCCCCGTATGCAGAAACTCTGGCTGCAGAACAATCGATTACAAGGATCAATCCCCTCCTCTCTCTACGCTTGCAGCAGTTTGGATGAACTGGCACTCTCTTTTAACCAACTGCATGGCAGCATTCCACCTGAGCTGAGTCTCCTCACAAGCCTCAAGTATCTTTACTTAGGAGCAAACAATCTCACAGGTACCATTCCCCCTTCTTTAGGAAATCTATCCGCCTTACTTGAATTGGGATTGGAATACAATTATCTCACAGGTCCCATTCCCCGTGAATTGGGCATGCTCACTCACCTACAGCTTCTCTACCTTCATACAAATAACTTATCAGGAACCATTCCGCCCACTTTAGGAAATATCTCAAAATTGAGATATTTAGATTTGTCAGAAAACCATCTCACAGGTCCCATCCACCCTGAATTGGGCATGCTCACTCACCTGCAGCTTCTTTCCCTTTGGGAAAATCAATTATCAGGCACCATCCCACCTCAACTCGGCCAACTTCCCCGTATGCAGAAACTCTGGCTGCACCGCAATCAGTTACAAGGAACAATTCCCTCCTCTCTCTCTGCTTGCCGCAGTTTAGATGCACTGGCACTCTCATTTAACAAATTGCATGGCAGCGTTCCGCCTGAACTGAGTAACCTCACGAGTCTGAAGTATCTTTACTTAGGAGAGAACAATCTCACGGGTATCATTCCCCGTTCTTTTGGAAATCTGTCGGCCTTAGTTGAATTGACATCGGAAGAAAATAATCTCACAGGTAAAATTCCCCCCGAATTTGGCATGCTCATTCACCTGCAGGTTCTTTCCCTATGGGGAAATTACTTATCAGGCACCATTCCCAGCTCTTTCAAAAATCTTTCAAAATTGAGAGATTTAGAATTGTCAGAAAACCATCTGCAAGGCCCCATTCCCCCTGAATTGGGCATGCTCACTCACCTGCAATTTCTTCTCCTTTTTAAGAATAATTTATCAGGCACCATTCCCAGCTCCTTGGGAAATCTCTCAAAATTGAGTGAATTATATTTGTTCAAAAACCATCTCCAAGGCCCTATTCCTCATGAATTGGGCATGCTCGCTCACCTTAAAATTCTTCACCCTTTTACAAATAACTTATCAGGCACAATTCCAAGCTCTTTAGGAAATCTCTCAAAGCTGATTAATTTAGAATTGTCAGAAAACCAGCTTAGTGGAAAATTACCAGATTCTCTTGGTAATCTCCGACAGCTAAGAAATCTTTATCTAGAGCACAACAAGTTAACAGGGAGATCCCTGTGAGTTTAGAGGGATGTCAGATGTTGGGGGTCCTTCAGTTGTCAGAAAATCAGCTAAGTGGAAAAATACCAGATATTTTTGGCGGCCTCCAGAAACTAAGATATATTTATCTAGCACACAACAAGATAACAGGGGAAATCCCTGTGAGTTTAGAGAGATGCCGGATGTTGGAAAAGCTTTACTTATCTTACAATAACCTATGGGGAAGGATACCTCGTTAGATTCACCGAATACAACAACGTTGGTTGTAGTACTGCAGGTAATTTTTTGCGTTTTCTTTATACTGGCATTATCATCTCTAATAGAATTTTAAGAATTTAATGAATAAACTTGATTGCAGAGTATGGATTGGGCTGGAGTGTTTCTATAAAAGGAAATGTTTATAGCTATGGAATTCTGATATTAGAGATGGTTACAAGGAAATGATGAAATGTTTGTGGAAGACATGAGCTTTCAAAAGTGGGTGAGGTCAGTTTTTTCAAACAGACCGGTAGCTTTTGTAGAAGCAGCCTATTGAGAAGTTCTAGTCCTTTATGTTTGCTAGTTATGTAGAGAGCTTTATGCTTTATCTAGCTACTTGGTGCAGAGACTCACTATCATGTAATATTTTGGCTTTGAGATAAAGCTTCTAATTTTCTAGAATGGATTTGAAGTTCTGATGGATTGTATCCAATCTCAGTCAAAACTGTTGAAATATCTTTAACTAATCTCCACTCTTCTAGCAGTTAGGTTGTAGTTGCATTCATGACATTCTCAGTTAACTACAGTTTTCAGTTTTTTGGCTATATTTAGTTATTCCCGTTACACAGTTAGACGGTGCATTGTAATATATTTAAATGCTTTTGTTAATGATAAGAAGGCAGTTGAGATGCCCCTGTTTTTTCCCAATTTTGTCTCTGCTTCACGAATTTTGTCAAAAACAGATTTGTTAAGTAGGCCAGGCCGTGTTTAAGATTCTGGGTTTTGTATAAATCTCAATGTTCGAATATTTTCTCCTACGAAGTTAATACTGCAATGGTGTCCTGTAAAATATTATCTAAGCCCCAATGGATATTTATGGAGGAGGAAAATTTTCTTGTATATTATGATATATTTCTCTATATCTGCAACTTGCTCGAAATTCTCTTTCATTGCTACTGATTAAATTTAGCAGTTGCTCTGAAAGATGGTTCCATGGAATAATTCATCAGCTAACGGACAGTTTTTATAAATAGGATACGATTAACTTCTGCTACATATTTATATGTCTAGGAAAATTGTCAGGGTTACATATCGAGCAGCCATTAAAATTTCAGACAGGACTGCTTCTCTCCCTTATGAATATTGGCATTCGGAGGGAAATGGGGAATTAATCGACTCAATGAATCCCTGTCTCCCACCATCAGAATATTTTCACTGGCTTTCTCAGAATATTGCTGTGAATTTAAAAATTTGTCCCCATTATTGATTTCGTATTTTTAAGGCACGGGGAATAAATCGGGATAGCTTTGAATTTCAATAAACATCAAATTCAAACTATAAAAGTTTGTGAGAGGATTTGGAATGTAGATGTCTCGTTTAGATCTTACACCCACTCAGATGATTTGGAATGCGATGCTGTTGGTTTTCAGAGAGATGATCATGGATAGCAGGAAGGAACATAAAAGCACAAAAAATTATTGGAATATGGAATATAGCATAACAGAACATAATATTGAACAAGGAATGCTTCTGCAAAATTGTTCTTATTAGAACACAATTTACAGAACTGCAAAAAATAAATTCTTATCTGAGATCTGAGATGATCAGAGCAGCCACCGACATGTTTATTTATAGCTGCAGGGAAGGCGGTTTAATCTTTGCAAGCTGTGAACAGAGCGGTAAACGTTGGCGGGAGACACAACAGTGGAAGGGATAAACTAAATACATTACGAGAACGAGTTGGCATCCACAAAGAAGACGATAAATCCAAGAACGAATAAAAATCCGTCGGTGGATAGTCGGTGGCCAAGGTCGGTTTGCTAACGACGGTGGAGATGTTTTTAACATACACCGTGTGATCATTCTTCCTCTTAATCTTTTATACGTCGTAACTTCTAATATGTGTCGTATTCTTCTAAAATAATTTTGATAAATATATTATTCTAAAAAACTTAGCTTAATTTATCTTTCTATCACAAGATTTTAATGAAATGATGTTAAATATCTGGACATTTAATTTTATTATTAAAATTTGATTCTTTATTATTAGAAGTTTAAAACTATTGTCACATTAAATAGTTTATTGTTTTATTTCATTCTTTCTTTAAATTTGTCAATATTCTCTTCAAACAAATTGTTTGACATGTTTTTTATTAGGGATAAAGTAGGTTTTGATGGTACCCGAAACCCATTACAAAACGATTTTGAAGGGACTCGTAACTTCGTCAAAGCAAAGCAAGCTACCAACAAGATAATCTTCATACCAACAACAACAACTGATGACAGAAAAACATGACTACACAAGTTGCATCAGACAAGAGAATCAGTCAGGCATCAACAAACCAGCTGCTTAGGAAAGACACCACTAAGCCAAGAAAAATAGTCATCTTAATGGTGTAGAACACCATCAAACCCCTAAACAAAAACACTAGCAAATCCAAAATCTCCACCTCAATAGGGAAGTAAAAGGGCACAATGAAATAACAATGCACATCAGCCTTCATTCAACAGCATCCCACCATTGCCAACCCCACCTTCACCTTATAGGAGAGAGTTCCCCTTTGTAGGAGAGGAAAATATGAGAATCCCAACCTCCAAAGCCTTCACTCTTCTTCCCACACAAGCTCCACCTAGATAAGAGAAAGTAGAAGAGAAAAGTACTCCCCACCAAATCTACAACAACCACCTCCATCTCAATAGAAGAATGCTTCACCTCAATGGGAGCAGTCTCGACCTCCATAGAAGACACTAGAACTATAGACTCAAAGATAAAGAAAAAACTTCGGAAGGGAGGGAAATCACAGCCTCCTCTAGCATAGCAAGATACAGGTTCATGAAAGAAGTAGACCACACCACAAGTTTCAACAAAAAGAAAAATAAGCTTTTGAGCCTTTAGAATAAAAATTTGTAATAGCTCAACCCACGAGTGACCCTCAATCACCATCACAATATAACAAGAGCCTCTAGTCCTGTAACAGTAGAACACCACAAAGTCGAGACCAAGGCTAAAACAACTCCACCAAAAAACTTTGTGGAGACCAAGAACCACACAGAGAAACTTCACAAGGAAGATCGAACACAAAATAACAACCTCCAGAAAGAAATAGCATAAAAAATACCAACTTGCTTCAGAAAGAGAGGACACAAAGGCTAAGAGGAACGAGGGTGAACAACAGAACCTCACATCATAGCCTTAGGAAACTCAATAAAAACCTAGAACCAGAAAACTTGTGAAACCACCGCAAACAAGAACTAATCCCAAACTGCACCTAAGGAAAACAAGTCCTAAGCACCCAAAGCTCAGGAGAAAGCAAGTAACCAAACCGAGCTCATGTCCATACACCTAGACCTGGGGAAGAGCATCAAGCTCCAAAAGAAGAACAGGCCCAAGAATAGACCCCCAAACCTCCTGGAGGTGGCACCAAACAAGACAACAAACCCCAAACAAAATAGGATCTTCAAAAAATACCAGGGGCCAAACAACAAGCTCCAAAAACACCACAATAAAAAGGGTGTGTTAAGATCAAACCACACGTAGACTGTACTACAAATCCCTTCCAGAGGTCGTACCAAGCCAAAAAGATAAGCATCAAAGTCCACTAGCAACTTAGTCGACACACAAAGGCCACTAGCACTAGTCCAATGTGGGATAAAGGCTCCAAAAAGATTAGAAGATAGCGCATCAAACCCACCACCTCCAACAAGAACATCGCCCACTCCTCCTCCATCGCCCACTATAGAAAAAGAGAGCCCAAAACAAGCTCCAAATAAAGTAAGCACACCACACACACACAGAACAAAGACCTTCAAGTCCGTTGCTACCACAAAATCAACAATCCTCGTAGAAGCACCAACCATAATAGGCCAAGATACCACAAGGAGCAACAAAGAGGGAAAAAAAACAAAACCCCCTCCTCCAAACACAAGTAGTTGTCAAGGCTCTAATGCACCAAAAGAAAGCATGAGCCAATAAGTTGTTGAAAAAGATGCAGGCCAAGTTTCCACAAATCCAAACGATCTCATAGAACATGGGATAACCCAAAAAGACACCTCCCACAAACCCAAAATAGAAGGCCTACACCATCGAAATAGCAATAGAAAGGAATCATTGTCATCATCGTCTACTTCAGATCCACCATCACCAGAATCACTTGGGGATTTCAAAACCCCCAACCCACTCCTCTTATCGCACTCCATCGTTGAACATTAATTACTTGACATGTTTTTGACATTGTTACAATGTATTCTATTTCTATCGATGATGTGAAATAATTTATTGCTTCTTTAACACCAAAAAATTGCACTTGATCTTAAATTAAACACACAACCTAATATACTTCTTTTATCATCACTAGATCAAATGCAATCATTATTTATATATCCAACTACTTCAAAGTTGTGTAGATATATACAAAATACTAAAGTTGCTTCTACCATGAACATCCTTAGATAATTTTTTAACTACATATAAGTGAATCTTACATGGATTTTGTAGGCATATTAACAGTAGGCTAACAACATTTATGATCTCAAGTCTATTTGTACTAAGATGCATATAATTACCAACTAAACTTATGTATAGTGTCATAGGTATCTTTTCATTATCATCATCTTTAACCAACTTCACACTTATATATAATGGTGTGTTCATTGGTTTGCAAATTTTCATTCTAAATTTATCAAATAAATCAACAATGTAGTTTTCTTATGAAATAAAAATCCCTTCCTTCAGCTATGTGTCTTATATTTTAGGAAAGTAATGCATCAAACCCAAATCTATCATTTCAAATTTAGTCTTCATAAAATTCTTGAATTCGTCTATTAATATTTCACTATTGCCCATATAAATCAAATCATCAACATATAAGTAGATCATAAGTATGTCATTAGTACTTTTAGATTTGATATTAAGTGTAGGTTCAATTTCACTCTTATTGAATCCATTCTTATGAAAATACTCATCTATTCTATTGAACCAAGCCCTTGGTGCTTGCTTGAGACCATAAATGACATTATTTAGAAGCTTGTAAGTTTTAATTTGTATACAAACATTTCTTTATTTCAAAAACCATTTATAAAATATGATTTAACATCAAACTAATAAACTAACCACTTAGATTGTGTTGCTAATATCAAAATTATTCTTAAAGTATATAATCTTTCTATTGGATCATAAGTTTCATTGCAATCTATATGTCACTATTTTGAGAAGCTTTTCAATACGAATCTTTCTATGTGTCTTTCAATAGATCCATCAATCATAAATTTTATTTTGTAGACCCACTTTAGTTCAATAACATCCTTTTCTAGCGGAAGATATAATACAAAGCACCTACACAAACATGAATACCTACACACAACAGAGTGGGGAAAACTATTGGGGCTATTTCGAGGCATGCCATAGTCAAACCCTAGTTTCGGTGTTCCTACCTCCATGGACAACTAGAATAGCCACAATAGAAAATACGATAAAGTATGGAAAGAAAGTGTTACCAAGCAAGAGTAACAACACTATACTACGAAATCAAATGACAATGCTGAATGAAATGGATATCACCTCCCAAACACTTAGATGACCTCAAGCATGTGAAGGGAGATGTGAGCTCGCAAGCCTGAAAGTGTTGTCATTGTCACCACAACATGAGTAGTGAAACCAACAAAGTAACACCTTGGAGCTTCAACAATGGAGAATGTTGTGAAAACACTCAAGAAATATGTAGAAACATGAAGTGAAAGTATAGAAGCTTGAAGAAGTGTGTAGAGGATCCAATTAAATGAGGAATGAGGTGTTTTGAGATGAATAGAAGCCTAAAAGAGTTGTTCAAGGTCAGTCAAGGGTGCAAGGGCGTTAATCTTCATTTCCGATGGAGAAGTGTAACGCCTCTACAAAGTCCAAAGGTGGGAATCATGTCAGGACAACAATGTGTTGCGCAAATGTCTGCATGCCATGCTAGCATCCCTAATAAAAATTCCTCCATCGACACTACAGATAGCCGCCAAGTGGGTGGAATGCGAATGGGTGAGGTGGAAAAACATTGTTGGGTTTAATTTTTCTAAAGTGAAGGGATGCAAATGGGGAATTTGCGAGGGGTACAAATTCACTCCATTATAAATTGCAGGTTGGAAAACATGGTGGGAGGTGACTACATGATTTATGAAACCTCCAACCCACACAATGTTGTAAAACCCTCTACACACTAAATCCAAATACCTTACTAGGTGCTTATAAAACAATGCCTTTCATTACATTCCTACTAGCTAAATAACAAAAGCTTTTCAAGACATTCATACTGTTTTTTCAAATTCTAGGTTACAAAACATTGGGTTTTATGAAACTTGCAGCCCACTTAATGTTTGAAAACCCTTTACAAACAACAACCCACTTAATATTTGAAAACCGTTTACAAACAACAACCCACTTAATGTTTGAAAACCTTTACAAACAACAACCCACTTAATATTTTAAAACCCTTTACAAATAATGCATGCAACTCCCTTCCAAGCTTGATGACAACCTTCAAAATGAGAATGTCAAAAATGGTAACATTTTGGGATTATTTTCCATTCCAAATTATGATTTTGAAAACCCATCGACTCAGAACCCATATTACATTTTTCAACCTGGTTATATATTCAGAATGGTTTTTGGTTTCTCTAAACGTTATTCATTTAGTCAGTGAGAACATTAAAATGGAAAAATTAAAAACCCTCAACACAAAAGCACATAAATAGCTTTGCATTTCAAATGAAAACCCCTTTTCACAAGGAAAACCCTTGGAAACCCATCACTGCAAACCCTTCACAACAAATAGTTGTTCAATTCTTCACAGTTCCTAGGAAGAATGGCAAAATGACATATATTTCTAGTAGATATAAATACCTACTAGCTAGCTCCTTGCACCTGTCAAATGTGTTTTGGTAGGGAGAGTGTCTATGCTGCTTCAACCTTTGAATGCCTACAACTCCCTTTCACGTTCCCTAGCAACCTCCAAAATGTGAATGTCAAAAATGGCAACATTTTGGGATTTTTTCCATTCTAATTTTTTATTTTGAAAAACTCTTTTGCACTAACACATTTTTTTGACAATGGGATAGGTGACGGCACTCCAAACGGCACGCTCCAAAACATCCATTAGCTTGGTCCATCAAGTCTTTTGTTGGTGTGTTTTTCAGGAGGGTAGCATGGGGGATGGGGTGTTATGTTATAATTTCTATACATAGGTGTGTTTTTTCAGGAGATGAGCTTCTCCCCTTTTTATTCTATATATTTATAAATTATTAATAATTAATATTTTAGGTATCATTATGATTTATGAATTGATGTATCATAAGAGAAATAATCATTATGATTTTATCTGAGTTATTTCTACAAAGAGAGTTATTGTTTAACAAATTTAGACATCAACATAATAATTTATATCATAAATTTGATTGAGATATCATCACACTAATACCTACATTATTTTTAATTTAAATATCACAATAGCAAAAGATATCAAGTTCGTATTTGAGGTTACAAGACACTTATACATATAACAATATTATTCAAGCAATCACCACGGTGATAACTATTATGTTATTATGTGTGGTATTGTGATAATGATGCCTATATTTCATTTGAGGTATCACAACAACAATGTCTAATGTTTTGAACATTGAAAAAGTCTTTACTATAAACAAAATTCATGAAAAAAAAACTATAAATTAAAGGAAGACTTACTACTAGCACTTGCAGCTGGGGGAGCTGCAAGGAATACGCCAATAGTTTTATATAATTTGTTGAACATTATTAATCCTATGTTTGCAAATGATTTTTTTGGAGAGATAATTATATTCCAATATTGAAGCATAAACTTTTCTATTTATAACAAAACAAATTCATATCACCAATTCATCCATTACAGAGCATATTCAAATGTAAATTAGACAACCCATAACATAAAGACAAGAGATATATTACACCATACAATAGAGAATGCTAAGAGTTTATCTAGACATAAATTTTCCATGAGGATCCACTATTACTGGACATGTCTCCTTTCAAAGATAGAAGCCATCACAAGATTTTCCCACAAATTAATCTAACCATTATGTTGCCTGTACAGAATGATTTTTTGATGAAACAAATTATTACAAATCTATTAACATTTGTTAATTGAATTTAATGTCTGCATTGATAATAATATTCTATTCAATCACTTTGATATGTTGTAAGGAGTTTTTAAAAATTGTGAAACGGTAAAGATATAAGGGACATATCAATGTTATAGTTTGATTGCTTGCTATTTATATCAACGCTACTTTGTCCAAACTAAATGAAAAATAATACACATATATATATATATATATATATATATTTAATTCTTAAAGATAATATAACTAAAAGGATATTCAATTTTTAATTCTTAAACATAATATAACTAAAAAGATATTCATCCTTATACAATTATGTCTATTTGGATATTAAGTTGTTTCTACTTCATCTTCTATGTTATTTTGTCCTCATTTGTTTCATTGCCCCCACCTTAACTAGTAGTCTTCATGCTTTTATCTTCCTTGAATTCTTTCTGGGTTGCACACGCACGCTCTGCACTATATTAGCTAACTTTGTGTCTTCCTCTATTCTTCTTTTAAAAATACTTTACTTACTCATGAAATGTTATTATTATTGGTAGCTACTAATTTGAGAGCTAAGTCCATTGTATTGAACTTGTAGAGACCTTTAATTAGGGTACCATACATAATAATATCTAGAGAATAATGCTCTTGTATCATGTGATGCTTTGCTTTCTTGCCAACCACGTCTGTGTCTAGTCAAATCATTGATTCTCAAGCTTTGTGATCAAATTCATAAATTGGGTTAGAAGGATTGGATTTGGGGATTCCATGGGAATGCATTTTTATTTTTATTTTTAGAAGGATTTTGATTTGGGGATTCAAAGAATTGGCATGTTTAAAGAAGAAAAATATTTGTGAAGAAAAATCCTATCAAACATCATTAAAATGTCCACATTTTTTTGTTTCATACCTCTACAATATCAATAAAATCTTGTTTTTGATGGAATGCACCG
Organism: Sequoia sempervirens; assembly: GCA_007258455.2. NCBI lineage: Eukaryota > Viridiplantae > Streptophyta > Pinopsida > Cupressales > Cupressaceae > Sequoia > Sequoia sempervirens. The sequence continues at coordinate 504,346,341 of VDFB02281492.1, forward strand.
ATCCATTTAGTATGGTCTGGAGTCTTATTGAAGGAAGGATATCAAATTTTATGAAATAAAAACAAATTTTCTAAATTCTAGCAATGAATTTAGTAACCAAGTTGTAGCTGAATTATATAATGAGATTTACCCATTGTTGAATTCTAAAGGAATATATTTACGGTGGAATTTCTGATGATAAATATCTTTTTCAATCCAAATTACAAAACTGATTACCACCAACATATGTGCAGCATATTTTATTATAAGTTTTACTAACAGAGACAAAAAATACAACTCCAACAATATTGATTTCAATGAGGAAGTATGCAATACAAGGAATCCATCTTCATGTGGTGTGCATTAAAGAAGATCGTAGCAGGTATCAAAGAGCAATGTCTATCTACTTGATATAAACATGGATTTCCTCGGCATCCACATACACCAAATCTATTGATGCAAGTTTTGACACTTCACGTGCAGATTTAGCAAGCTGTAAGAACAGAGAAGAAAGATTGCAATTTTCATCAAGCTGCATGCAGACAGTATCTGTGGCCCTTCCAAAACAAAGAACCAAAACTTTGTCCAACATATCCCTCATGAGCTTGTAAACTTCCTATTTCCTTGTGAGATTTTGTAGTAAGTAGCTCATCTCTATAGGAAAAATAAAGAAATCCAATTTCTCCCCTTTTTTGCAAACAAGCACCTGGCTATTACCACAATGCAAGCAATAAGAGACATCTCAAGCTGCTAGATAACATGCAAAGCAGAGAATGGATTTTTAATTAAAATTGCATGCTACAGAGCTTTAGAATAAGGACAGAACATGAATGTAAAAGAAGCTCATTATGCCAGATCTAGCCCCATGTTTATTAGCATAACTTTTAAAAATTTAGATATCAAGTCAATCTATATGATCCATCTTTCACAAAAAATGTATTGAGTAGTAAAAAAGATGATAAAATCTATGATTTGAAGGGGGTTCCTAATGATCAAGCTCTTCAATTATTCAGTTGGCACACTTTTCTCCAAAAAATTCCTCATAAAGCATTTGAAGTTCTTTCTCTCATGGTGGTGAAGTACTATGATGGCTTACCTCTTTCACTAGAGGTTATTAGGTGCTTCCTTTATGGTAAGCGAGAGAGAAGCTTTTGGCTTAAAGCATTTGAAGCAGCTGGAGAGTGCCACGTATGATAGCATCCATGGAAGGCTCAAAATTAGCAATGAAGGTCTTAATTCTAATGAGAAGGAAATATTCCTTGTCATAGCCTATATATTTATTGGTAAAGAGACCGAAACGAGAATCACAATTTTGGGAAGCTTCAGATTTGGCTCCAAACATAAATGTGATGAATTTGGTACTCAAGTCCCTATCAAAATAAGTGATGATGGAAAAGTCACGATGCAAGATCACCTACGGGACATGGGAAGGGTTATTGTTGCAAACGAATCCAAAGAGCCTGGCAATCACAGCCGCTTATGGAAGCTGCATGAAGTGCAGCAAGTGCTAAAGAGCCATCAGGTAAAGAAAGCTAGTTGGATGCTTATGATTCTTGGTTTATCTTTGAGGACATAACCAAGTATAAATTTTACTGTGCTAATCCTAGTTGGATACTTAGTCAGGAAACCAAGAGCATCAGGTATCTTATATTAGATGGGGAATTGGATGTGGAAGATCTTGTCCTAGACATAGAATGTTTGGAATCAATGTAGAATCTGCAACTACTATGGTTAACTCGTGTGACAGTCCATGGTGGATTCAAAAAATTATCTCCTCATTTAAGATGGGTGAAAATGGAATTTTGTATTGGCCTAGATTGCTTGGATGTGGACTGGAATCTGGAACATCTAGCTAGCTTAGATTTGAATGGAAGTGATATCAAAGCTCTTTGGAGCCAAGGTTCACACCCAAAGGTAATTTTTGGATCTTGGAAGTATTCTTTTCTCTTTGTTTATTCGTTTCTTGAGTAAAAATTTTATGCATCTTAACTACTTCAACAGGTTCCTAAAAGTCTCAAGGTGCTAAACCTTAATCGCTACCAACATCTCAATAAATTTCCCAATCTATCATGCCACACATCTCTTATAGCCCTCCACCTAAATAATTGCAAGAAACTTTCAAGGATACCAACCTAACTTTATCTACTGCAATAGTTGAAATACCTAGATCTCTTCTCTTCAGAGGACTTAGAGGTTTTGCATGGCGTAACAAAGCTCATTTCACTTAAGCATCTTCACCTATCTTAGTGTTATGGTATAAAATTCTTGCCCAGCTATCTTGCAGATCTCAAACTCCTTGAAATGCTTGCTCTGTCATCAACTAAAATACAAGAGTTGTCTAATCTCCCTTCTGCAAATTTTAAAAAATTGATTTTACTAAGATGCTTTAGGTTAAAATGCTTGCCTGAATCTATAAAGAACTTGAAATATCTAACATATTTGGACATTAGCAAATGTCATGGCCTAACCACTTTACCACCATCAATGGGTGAACTTAAATGCTTGTCTAGTTTGTGGATGAAAGAATGCACAAAGGTATCTCATTTGTCAGCTGAAATTAGAAAGCTGGTCTGTCTGAAAGAATTAGTGATGAACAATTGTTGGAGCCTAATGGAACTTCCTCAAATTGGGAGCCTCATAAACTTGGAATATCTACTTTTGAAAGGCTAAAGTAAGTTAAAGCCTTTGCCATGGGATATTGGTGAGCTCGAATCATTAATCTTTTTGGACTTAAGGCATTGCAGTAGTTTGACAAGCTTGCCTAGGTTGATAGGTGAGTTGAAATCTTTACTCTCTCTAGACATGTATCATTGCATAAGTATAAAGAAGCTGCTAGTAGAGATATGTAATATTGTAACTCTTGAAAACCTTAGACTTGGAAAATGTTGTAAATTGGTTGAGCTTCCAAATCTGTCAATTTTTTTACACCTATGACTTCTGGATCTATCCAAATGCTTATGCACATATCGAATCTTCATGATAAATTCTCAGGACTTAAATCATTAGTGACCTTACAAACAGGGAAATGCAAAGTTCAGGAAGGTGATCTCACAAATTTTTCTGGAGATTTACAGTCACTGGGATACTTGAATTTGGAACACAATATATTTCACTCACTACCATCAAGTATTATTTTTCTTGTTAGATTGACAAAGTTGATCCTACATCACTGTCAAAATTTAATGGAGGTTGCCATTCTTCCACAAGGGTCGGTAGAAGTGGATGTTGGTGACTGTCCTCAGTTAAGAAAAGTAGGTAATTTTTCCCATTTGGAAAAACTGGAGATGTTGATTATATGCAACTATGGGCAGCTATTTGAGTTGTCAGGACTTAGTTGTTTGAAATCTTTAAAAGAGTTGAATTTAGCTGGCTGTAACAATCTCAAAGGCCTGGAGAAGGTTGAGCAGTTGCAATCCTTGGAAAAGTTGTATCTAAATGGTTGCCCTGCCTCTGTAATCAATTTTTATTGCTGGACTAAGATATGTTTTCTCGCTATGGCTGGGCTTCTTTTAACAGTGAAATCTTCTGTTACTTTGTTCCTGGAAAAAAAAAATTCTTTGTTCACATTCCACATTCTCTTATTTCAAAAATCCTTCTAGTGAAATGTATTGGGCCTGTCATACCTCTATTTTGACAGTTGGGGTTTTGGAAAATTGGATAGCATAGGATTTTTTTAGATTCCAATGATTTGTACAATAGCAGGAAAAATCCTTTGGGGAAAAAATCAGCAAACCAAAAGTATAAGATTTAAAAACCATGAAATTTAATTGGGAAAAAACTAGAATTAAAAAATGCAAAAAAGAGGAAGAGATACCTGCCGTTTTGTAAACTTGAAGGCCTTTCAATAGTATACAGATATAGAGCACAAATAAACTTGCCATCATCTGTACTTCAAACAAACATTAACTATTATCTTAAGTTGAAGCAATTTCTTTCTATTTGTGGGTGTAAAACATAGCATGTACTCTGTTTAAAAAAGGAATAAATGAAATTGTGTTTTAGGCTTTCTAACAGCACACTTCTAAAAATATTTAACTGCTTAAGACTATAATGTTTTCTTTCTCTAAATATGTGTCCTCTATCAACATTTCAGATTCCATGATCCATGGTCCATCATTAAGACGAATAGTTATTAGTTGGAATGAACAACTTGCTGTTTAAGTTCATAGTGAATCCTACTGATTGGCCTTTAGTCTTTCAATAGCTATCTAACAGAAAAATATATTGTAGACATTAATTCGAGGAGCAACATATATGTTAGTAGAAGGAATGCCTCTCACTAGTTGCCTGCCAATGGCAATGACTTTAGGCTCCACTGAAGATTGAGATCAACTTGGATGCATTAGAAGTGTGAACCAGCAAGCAGAGTCACATAACGCATTGTTGTAGCAGGGCTTGGAAGGACTGAGGAAAAAACATCCCAACACATTAATTATGTATGCAGATCATTATAATAGTGCACACAACAAGGTCCTCTTGAGTGTGACAATATGGTATGGTATAGTTATAAACTCATTTTATGTTTCAATCAACGTCTTATTATGTTTGCATGGTAAAAAAAACTTAGTCAATTTCAGTATATACACAAAAAATTCCATTTATTATCCACAACCTGGGAAAGGATTTTGAACATTACTCAGTGAAGTAGACTCAATCTTATGTGGAAATTATACATTTTGTCTTGCTATGTTTAACTCAAGAATACAAATGGAATGATTCAAGTAAAAATTACTCTCTTGAATTATTAGGCATAAAAAAAGACCTAATTTCAATATTTTTTAGACAAGTGATGAAACTTGAAATCTGCACATCCACTGTAGGCTACATTTGATGCAGAAGCGTGATGACAAGGTGATCACAATGGTGAGAATACTAATGTTTCCATGAACTTCACTAATATACTCCAGGAATTGATATTGACATAAATGAAGAACATGTCAGATCCCCAAATATGCAAAAGAGGTGAGACTGTCATACTAGAAAAATGCCCTAATTTCTCCCTAAGCTACATGATCTCACAAAGATAACAATTTATAATCTATAGAAAATATTTAACCGCTCAAGACTATAATGGATATTGCATCTTTTCAAGAATAGTCCCAAGCTTGCTAGATCATTGTAATAGCCATCTAGGCATTGGAACTGCTTATAATTCCCTGATTTCTCTTTTGTGGGGCATTGTTCCTCTGTTCCTTTTGGGCATGGTGTGCATTTTGCAAGCCATGGTAATCCAAAGTAGCAAGAAGAAGTAATGAGAAAATACTCTTTGATTTGTGTTCAAAGAAGTAAAATTCGAAACAATGTATAAATTGAAAAAAGTCTTGTTTCCTTAAGGGGAATTCATAAGCCAATAGGCATGCTAGCTGAGCCAGGACCTAAAATGTCACTACCTCTACCTTGTCTTGGGAGCAAGCAAGTTATATATCAGTAATATTTTCTATTGCTGGTGAATCTGTAAGTGATATTGTATTGGAAACTTTTAAATATCATGATGTTCTATCTTGATTGCTAGAATAAATTAAATTTGTTAAGTTCTGCAGTTGTTAAGTGTTGGTGATAATATGTTAAAGACTTACCTAACTGCTGAAAATAAGAAACTATGGGTAAGGTAAGCTACTTGGATTGGTTGCCCTTCATTGGGTGCTTGGTCCTTGACTGCATCAGACATTATGTTGAATACCATCAATAACACATAAACAGTGTAGACAGGTTTTACAATCTTTTGAAGAAAATAACTTCATATATAAAAGCAAGAGTTATGTTTTTTAGTTGACTTCTCACATAGAGGTGCTAGCTCAGAAGTAGATTCTTAAGAATTAACATTTCTGAAAATACTTGTTACATTTGAATATAGAATTTGGGTATTTGGAGCTAACTCCTAAAATAGGAAGCCTTCAACATCATCATCATTCAACAGATAAAAAATGCATAAGCATTAAAATATTTTCCATCAAAAACATTCCAAAGTAAGAATAACATAACACATTCAAGAGTCGTGGTGAGTTAGGGTCTACAACCAACAGTGGGGGTGTGGCCGAAAATCACTTTGGATTATAATGGCCCATGGATCCAGCTTATTATATGGAGTGACAGGGAGGACCAAGAGGGGCATCTGCTAGAGATGTCTGGTTACGTCGGATTGTTGAAGGAGCTGAGCGGAGCATATCAGGGAGTGGCGGAAGCAGCAGTGCAGGCTCTCCCAGCACCACAAGAGGAGGGGGTTTTAGAGGTGGAGGTGGGTGGTGAGGAATAGCACATGGTCAAATGGTTAACTTTGTAGGCATTTTGGCCATTCGAGCCTTTTGTAATTTCGGTTAAGTTTGTTTGGTTTAAACTACATTGTATTTTGGGGCCCCCTTAGTGCCAATTTAACTAATCGAAAAAAAAAAGACATTCAAGAGTTTCCATAACAATTATATCAGCAGAAATAACACAAAACGGTCCACAATAATGATCATATTCTACAAAAAGCAACATGAATGCCATAATCTAATGTTGAATAAAAGTTGGTTGTGTTAAATTGCCATATGCAAGAAATAACAAATCACATAATGATGCTAAGACCTAATTTAGGATCTGAACCTAAGACCTACCTAGACTGATCGCCTGCTCTATGCTGTGCTACTTGCCTATTTTTTAATAGACCTTACAAGATATCTCTAGAAGCTCCAATTACCACTTCCAAGATTGAAGCAAATATATGAATCTGTAGATGTTGAATATTCAAGCCAAAAAAACATAGGAGACAAATGTTAGCCCCAATCTAAGCAGATATATGAATCTATAGATGATGAATATTCAGGCCAAAATCAAACTTTGTGTTAACAGAAACAGCAAAATCCTTACCTTGTCTCGAGAATCACTCGAGATCCTGCACAAATTGCCTCTTGTTGTCAACGGTGGAGGTAGGTGATTAAATGAAAATACCGGTTATCAAAAATAGAACATAACCCAACCTTTATTTGTATGCCAACGCAAAGAGGAATATTTATTATCCACATTCAACAAGCAAATGGAACTACGAAACCCTACCAATGTTGAAAATAGAAAAATGCTTACCTCCTCTTGCTGTCAATGGTGGCCGTAAGCAATCTCGCTACATCACGAAACCTAAGAAAAGTAGAATATTTTCTAAACGTAGCAAGACCAGGAAGCATGTGGTGCATAGACAAACACGTGCTAACAGCGGTAAAAACACCCATTACCAAATATTGCTTTTACCCGTCACCAGCCATGTTTCCCCGACAAACATTGTCGGCGTCACAAAATTCAGCATGAGACAAATTCCTGGTCAGAAGCTCACGCTATATATAGCCTATCAGCTAAACTATCGACTAAATAAATAGAACATTGCTACGTTTACTTTGCACAGTATATTTTATAAATTATCTTTACAAATTAATTCAACTCTACTCTACCAAACTTTAAACTATATATTTAAATCAAAATTGAATATGACTTTTCTTTTTACCAATATTTTAATAATTTATTATTAATATATATTTTTAAAAAATATTTACAATTCATGTGTATCCAATACATTCATTAACAATACATGATGAAAATTAATGAATTTTCAGCCAGTCAAATGTCATTTTTTTCAAGAGCCAAGCATATATTTTGGGACTGTTTGCATGCTAAATGAAAGTGGAAATTTATTTTTACTCATTTTCCTACAATTTTTGATCATGTGTTGTATTAGAAGGATGTTGTTTTGAGTACTGGTCTTCAAAATAACTTGATCGTTGATTCTATAAGACAAGTCATTTTACTTAATATATGGAAAAGTAGATGTTTGTCAATGTTTTATAATCATGTTGTTCGTCAAGAAGTAGAAATGCTAAAGTTTTACTCTGACATCATTTTTCAGTTTATTTATTTGTGTTCTTGGCTAAAGAATGACAATATGAAAGATGCTAAGCATATCAACCATTTGGAGGCGATCAAACTTAAAGTTTTGCAATTGCATGAAGGGGATATTTGTTGCTCCAACAACTTCAAAGACTATTCAAATTCAAAATTTAAGAGTCCCTTCTATATAAGGATGTTGTTATGTGTTTTGTTAACTGTCGTATCGATGGTCTTGACTGGAAAGTATGTGTTGTGTCAAACAAGTTTACCTTTAGACTGATATATGTAATTTCTTCTCTCCTCTCCTATTTTCTAGACAATTCTTTATTGAACTACTATAAAAAAATTGTAATATTTCAAGCTTTGATTAATAAAAAAAATATAAGATAGAAAATTATTTTCATTAAAATGAATAATATTTGCTAAAACCTTCCATTGAACATTCTCAATTACTAGAGAGAATCTAAAGAAACCTAGATCAAGTTCATTCTGAGCTCAAACCAATTAGAGTATAAGAATCATGGATAAAAATTTCATAACAAGCAAATCAAGATTTAGTAGCAAATCAACGTGGAAACAAGATGCAAGGATAGAGAGAAATAAAGTTTTTTATTTTCTTTGACTTTTGAATTTATTTAAAACCCTAAACTTCACCAAAAAATTTAGATTGTTATTTATATGAAATATTTCCTCTACATGCCCGAAAATTTCACTTGCAAATTTATTGAAAGCTATTCATCTCATTCGTATGTACATTTAAAAAATTTAAATTTTTAAATTTAAAATTTAAACTCGTAGTTGAGAATTAGAATTTAATTTTTAAAAAATAAACTTAGAATTTAAAACTTTAAACACAAATCTAAATAAACAAGAGAAATTTTTAAATTAAGTTAAAAATTTAGATTTTTTAATTTAAGTTAATTTTAAATTTAAAAATCTATATATTTAAGTTAAAGTCAAACGTGTATAATTTAAAATTTAAAATTCAAATTTTAATGTTTCTTAAAATTTCAATTTTTTACAACTTAAATTTAAAATCTAAAATTTAAAATATATAAATAAATAAAAAATTTGAAATTTGACTCATGTAAATTTGTTTAACTCTAATTTAACATTAGATTCATTTATACTATTAATTTTGCTTCAATTACATTTCTAAATGGGACTAATTAAATTTCACCAACCCAAATATGATAAACTAATGCCTAAGCTCTAAATATTAACATCCTTATACTAATCCATCAACTATAAACCATAAACTTAAAAAGTCCTTATCCTTGAACTTCAATTCTTAATCCTAAATGGCCCCAAATATGGTATGGTGGGGTTTGATTATCTCTAATTGAACATCATATTGACTTGTCCTAGTACTTTCAATACAATTATGTTCCTATATGGGGTAAAACTATTTCTCACAAACCCATATGCAATAATATACCACACCTTAGTCATGGTTTCTAAACTCTAAACCCTAAAAACTAAATAAAAAGAATTTCCTCCTTGATACAAATCACTCAATTGCATCTCATGTATAGGTTATTGTTAGAGTAATCATGCATTAGCTAATAATTAAATAATCTTTAATTGATTATTAGGTTAATTTATTCTCATGCACTTAAGCTAAACTTAGGAGTGGTTTTTTTTGTTAACTAGAGTGAGCTTTTATTAGATCATTATGTCTTGTCATATAGGATTTTGACACTTGTCATGATGTAATCCATCTATCATTTAGGGTTGATCCTATGAACCACTTACCCTCATTGTATTATCTCTTGATCTCCACGAAGACTCTTGAGGTTTATTCTAGATTTTTTTCTTGTTGAGGATATAGCAAATCATCATTTGCAACTCTTGTGTGGAAGGTGTTTTTGATCATTGTTTGATCTTGTGTCTCATGTTTATTCAAAATTATAACATGGTATTAGAGTGTGGATTCAACAAACCCTTCTTGATTTTTGAGATTTTCTCAACTAGGGTTACAGAAGCAAATCTAGAATCTTCATTATTATGTTTTTGTAATTTTTTGATTTGGACATGATTTTTTGGTGCACTTTGGTTTGAAGAGGACCTCACCATTTCATTCAAGAGGCAGATTTGATGAATTTTGATATAAAATTTGTCTTATTTTGATGTCGAGAGATTTTGAGGAAAAAAAATTCTACACAATATGGTTGTACTATGCACAGATTTCAAAAAAATAAAAAAGTGTGCTACATGTGCAAGTTGGTGTACCACTTGTGAAGCATCACACCGCCCATGGAGCAATGCCCAATAGGTAGTGCCTCCAATGGCCCCGCCAAGAAGGAACTAGATTAGAGAGCAACCCTCATCACCTACATAGCTCCTGCAGGCTTCATGCACCCAACATAGGTCACATTAAGGACTGTGTGCCTTCATTGCAACCCACAAGTAAACAGTGTGTCCCACTTATGTGATGGGACCCACAAATATGAGTTTTAGAAATAAAATATTGTTAAACACCTTCAAATGATGGTACTTCATTCGGAGGAAAAATTCTTACCACATGTAAATATACTTTGAATGAAGGTTTATCTTTTCATCTTTAAATGTTGCACATTTAAAACACCTTTAGTAAGGGACCTTCAAAAAAAGGGTTCCTTCATTCAAAGCTTTCTTCCACTTGAAGTTCCTTCATTCAAATCTATGTATGTTTCCCTCCTCTTTTTGGTCATTTATATTTTGACTAAAAATGTATTTCAAAGAAAGGTTCAAACACTCAATTTATGGCCCTCAAGTTAAGCTTTCTAAAATTATAATTTACAAAAACAAATTATTATTATATTTATTTTATATTTTCTAGTGAAAATAGGCTTTTTACCAAACATAAATTTCCTTGTTCAATATCAATTCCCGAGAAAAGTTCCACCCAAAATGAATACCCAAATCAATTGAAAGCCTTTGCAATAACTTTTGGTAGCTAGAATAAGTGGCACCATAAGTGCATGTAATAGAAACAAGGTTTTGCATGCAATAATAATGCATACAAGTGGGGATGACCCCACAATGCAATGGTTGCAAGCAACAACTTCCCTACTATCTTGAGTTCGAATCCCACCAGTGGAAGGTAGGGTGAACTATCGCTGGCCAGAGAATGAAGGGAATATTGGATGATGCATGGATGATGGAGGATTCCCTGTGCAAGGGTGGTAGTGATCGACACACAGAGGAGGGGATGGGTGGCGTGGGCTACCGCAGGGTCTGGGAGCTGGAGGGATTTCAGAAAGAGGATTGGCATCAGGTCTTGGAGGGAGCTTGGCAGGAATTCAAGTAGAAAAAGCTGATAGGAGGAATGGCATCGGGTCTTGCAGGGAGCTTGGTGGGAATGCAGGCAGACACAACAGTTGGAGGAATGACATCAAGTCCTATAAGGAGCTTGGCGGGAATGCAAGCAGGCATAGGAATATGAATGGTGGGGATGAGGTCCCCCAAATGTGGCCCACTAGTTCATAGCTTCAATCTAAAAGTGACGGGTGTTGCCCCTTGCAATGATTTACCAAGAAAATAATAATAATAATAATGCATGCAAGTCATAATTTTCTTCTAGGAGCTATCAATGACAAATTGGGCATATGCAATCATTTGGCAATAATGATGGTAGCTGAAATAAAAATTCACACTTTGAAGTATTTAGTGCTCAAACACATTCATTAGATAGCAAAGTTGATCATGGCTAGTGAAAATTTTCATTAACAACATCCAAATTAATAGAGTAGGTGAAATACAAATGTCAAGCCAAAATGACAAAAATCCAAATATCTAGATGTTGTCATAGCCTTCTGCACATTGAAATGAAGTTTTATAGTCCACAAGGTGGTACAAGTTTTGTTCACTAATGTGCCCATGTATCTTCTTCTCTTCTTCTTTTTAGCCTTTAAAAGAAGTTAGCCTCCTATAGGATGTGGGTCATCGACCCTAATCTGTGTGTAAGAATAAAATCAAGCCCCTTTGAAAGATATTATCAACACCATCAGGAAAATTTGGTCTAATACAACTATGGAAAAAGTTTGGATCCTTAGCAAATATATATAGATGTTATTGGTATGCCCAAAAAATCATTCATGTGGAATATCAACATCCACTGAGCACATGCAAGAAGCTAACACCCATCAAGTTTCTTGTGGAAAATTTATTTACAAGTGAACTTTACCTTCTGGACAAACATTTAATTCACTTGGGCTTACCCACAAACCTTTCACTCAACTCAATCGACCTTCAACAAATCCAGATGGGTCAAGAAGTTTTATCTAAACCACACAAGTCAAAAACCTACAATTGAATTGCGCTAATCAAACCTAAAATGCTTCACTTATCCTTTGCAAAGGTTTGGCCTCCAACTACATCATGTAAACAAATCCATCTAAAGTAGATGAAGAAATTTGGAGTGGAAGTTCATATGAATTAGCAAATTCCACATGAGGAAGATGACATCATGATTGGTAGATGTTAGAAGTTGGACTCCATCCACCTACAAAGATAGCCAATGTTTGGTGTTAGATGTATTTGCAAGGAATCATCAACAAGTAGAAATATCGAAAAAACCTTGGCAACTAGAACTAAGAAAGTTCACATGTAATAACCACAAAACTAAATGAGAATAATTTTCTTGCATAGTGGAAGAATCCAAGAGAACTAGATAAACATTGAACATGGAAGTTCAATTGTGCATTGGGAATCTGCAAAACCAAATATGTAGAAGTATTTAATAGAACAAACTATTACAAGGGAAAGTTGACGTTCAAATGATCGATAGATTCCCACAAGATTGATGCTTAGCCATTTTTATATGTTTTCTCTTGCAAGGATCGACAACTGAATTTCACCTTAATGAGAGAATCCAATTGGATGGGACCTTATGGAAAAATATATATGTAGTAACAAAAAAAAGTAAGCCTTTTCCCTTGGTTTGATAATTGACATTAAAACTGAATTAATGATGTCTTGGAGTGGTGTTGTAATGTGTTGTGCACATTCACACTATTCTAGGACCTTTATTTGACTAAAATGTGCCTTAATTGATCCTTTACAAAGGTGTTGTAAAGTGTTGTAGCACACTTTCACACTTTTCTAGGATGTATTTTCTTAATTAAGCCTTATGTACCCCTTTCTAAATAAAATTTACCTAATGTGTACCTTATTTAAGTGTTGTAAAGTGTTATAAGGCACTTTCACATTTATCTAGGTGGCCATTCATTAATTGTGGGTAATTAGAGTAATTAACCCCCTTTTAACTCAAATTTAAGCCTTAATTTTGACACCTCCTGAAGATCTATCCCAACACCCATAATTTAATTAACAAATATTTCATTGGGCAAGGTTAGGTCCTGGAAAATGGTGCCAGGACCCATTTTCCCTAGGTGGTGAATAGGTCCTCCCTTAATAGGACCCCCCTTTTTCAATTGATCCAAAATGGGTTTTTAGCCTTCTTTCAATCCCTCGAGGTTAGGTCCTGGTAAACTGAGCCAGGACCCATTCGCCCTAGGTGGTGAATGGGTCCTCCCTTAATGAGACCCCCCTTTTTGAATTTCATTTTGGTGGTAATTTAATAATGTTTCTTTCCAGATCTGGTGTCGACCTTAATTGTTTGAATTTTGGGGTTAATCTCCTAATTTAGTATAAATAAGGGGTTAATTCACATTGTTTCTCCTAACAAACTTACATGAATTCATAAGATCAAGAGAAACAACATTATAGAGAATTTCAAGAGCATTCATAAGTAATTTCAAGGAAGATTTCAAGAGTTTATTGCAATAATTCAAAGTCATATCATCATGTCAAGGGTTTGAAGCATTCATTCATGTTGTTGAGCAAAAGAAGTGGATGTTGCATTGAAGATCTACTTGCAACCATTGTTCAAATAACATTCAAGGATCCAATATCTACATTCTTCATGGCCACTACATGTTAGATTTCAGATTGGTTTCACAAGACATCATCCAAGGTGACATCATTTACATATTTCATGTTTCATGCTTCATTTCACTCATTTCATCATTTGGTTTGATTACCTACAAGGGGTTTGACCGAGGAAAACCCCTATTCACTAACAATCAACAAGTTTTTCTTCCCTTGAGTGTGTGATTTTATGTTTCTAGGTTGAAGATCAAGTGGAGCAAGTTTGGAGCAAGATTGTCAAAGTTGCAAAGTTGTAAAAGTTGTCATCCATAGTGCAAGAATACAAAAACAAGGCTATGGAATTTATTTCAAATTTTCAAGAGCTGAAAACCTAGGAATTGAGAGTGCATATATTGAATTATAGAACCTAGAATTCAATTTTCTAAAACCCTAAAAGGACCCATTCGTCACTAAGGGAAAATGAGTCCTTAGTGTGCCATGAAAAGAACTTTTTGTGAGGTATGTAACGTTTTTCCTTCCATACTCTCCTTAAAGGCTATAGGTTCCATTAGTTTTATGTTCAAGCTTCCAAATGCACTTTATAGATCACAATTCGGGTTTTATTTGCTATGTTTAATCTTTCTCCCAAAGTCCATGTTCAATCATTTTTGTCAAGACACTTTGCACCAGAACATGACTGTTTTTGAGATAAGTTTTAAGTATCCTCCACTCATTTGATTTGCATGAAATAAATTGTGTTTGATAGCTCTATGTTTAATCTACTTAGTTCTGGTCTTAAATTTCAGTTTTGAGTTGGTTTTCTATTTTATTTCCATCTCCCAAAAGTGCATTTCAGTCATATTTAGCCATTTTATACACATAAGGGAAATTGCAAGATTGGACTCAAAGAATTCACTCACCCAAGGGTTGAAAGTGGGTTTTAACTTGAGGGATCCCATTTCTTGAATGAAATAGAAGAATAGTTATATTCACTACACTCACTTTCCCATTTCTATTTATAGTAAGTTTGGCAAAGTAGCCCAAATTTGGTATAAAACCCTATGTGTAGTGAACCCTAACCTCTTTTTCTATGTTTCATTTTGGTGAACCCAGTTTATTGTATTAGTGTTGTGTAGCTTAGGGAGATATTTTTTCTTTAAATATAATGTACCTAAGGGAGGTCAGCCTCATGCTATATAAACAATTATACATGTTTAAGGTTAGCTCTAGATGAAGGGTTGCCTAGCTTGTATAAATAGGAGAAGGTGTCTCCTCATTTCATCAATCAATAAAGAAATTAATTCACTACAATTTGAACTTCAATAGCAAGTCAAGTTTCCTAAGCAGCAGATCAACATCAAGGAGAAGAATTAATACTTAATGTATTCATGAAATTGCACCAGATATAAGTGCAGATCCTTGTATTGTATTCGCCCTTTCTAGGGCTTGTTATTCCTCTAATATATAAAGATAATATTGTTGTTGGGTTGTTCTCCCTTGAGTAGGAGGGTTTTCCCATGGTAAAATGTGGTGTTCATTGTCTATGTGTTGCATTTTTTGATTGCTTACATTTTTATCTAAAACTAACATGGTATCAAAGCGAGTTCAAGAAATCCGATCAAATTTGTCTAAGCTAACATTGCAGGTTGAGGAGAACTTCACAAAAATTAGAATTGTATGAGAAGTTATAGCCACAGAAAATTGTGGTAATTAGGAGAGAACAATATAATTCAATTACAGAAGCAAGAAGAATGGGCAAGCAACTAGTGAAGCAGGCAGGAATTTTTTAATAACATTTAATTTGGTTTCATACTTGGTCGAAACCCTGAACCAAAAATTCACAACATATAAGTTGTATGAAGCTCGTAATTGAGAAGCGTTCTTTGGCAAAGCATAGTCAATCTATCAAAAATGTGGTATGTTTTGGACTGAATGGGATGAATGCAAAGAAAATCGACGCTCTCCCTTGTTTAGATATCATCACCATCAGTGGCATCAGATTTGATAGGGTGGATTTGTCCAAGTGCAAGCAGCGCAACATTGTGATGGGAAATACTCCTAATGTGTTGACTGATGATGTGGCAGATTTGGCCATGGCTCTCATGTTCATCAGGCCCTGTGTCAGAATAAAGGAAGACGTGAGAAATTAATTTTATAGGAGGAAATGAAGCTTGAAAAGGGGAAGAATTCATTTATTAAAGAGTAATATTAAAAGCAAAAATAGTTGTGTATTAAGGAATTGTGGATGGCTTTTGTGGCAATTTAGAGAAGGAATCGTCAATTATTTATGTAGAATCCAATTAAACTTTAATTTGTTGAAGATATAAAGGCAATTCATATTTGGTAGAGGCACAATTTAATTTCTTTGAAGAAATAGCAACTTCAGGAAGTAACAATTGTATTGCCACCTAGTGTAGACGTGGAATCTATCGCTTGGCTGGGAAAAGACAAATCATATTGAGAGTCTAAATTAAGAAACTATGGAAGTGGATACATCACGATGAATATAATTTAAGAAAACTACCACTTGAATAATTATTACCACATAGAAATGTTTTCAATTGAGAGTGTTGAGTTCATCAAGAGGTCTTTGTCAAAGACATAAATTTGAATTAAATCTTTAGATATTTGGGTGCTACGTGTATTGAAGCAGTCAATAATTAGTCATTTGTCTTATTTGAAGGTTGTTCCTGGTTTGTTAGGGAAACTTCCTAATTTAAGTTACAGGACATTGATGGGAGGAAATGAAGTGATTTATAGTCGTATGGCACTGTTCGTGTATTAAAGATATATTCAAGAAATTTGAATACACCTCTATCGAGAACGATGGAAGATATATTCATTTTAGCATCATGACTAGTGGAGGTCGATAGAACAAACTCTAGGGATTATTATTAAGGCACCATATAGCAGAGTTGGAAGACATAATATTTACATCCAATACCATTTAGTGTTGATTGTCAAATTTTGGATAATTGACCCACTTCATATTTTGGCTACAGTCTTTAGGAAAGAGTCTAAAGTAATAGTTGAAGGAAGAGTGTCAAGTCAAGAAATTAAAGGATAGAGCACAACTATTGGCCAAATCGAGATCGAGCTATAAAATGGTTGCAATAGAATCAATAAAGAGATAAGTATTTTATGATGAATTTTATGTAGTTCATGCAATGACATTCGGAATAGGGAATCATGCATTGGTCTGTAAATTTCTCGTCAATGTAGTTTGATTCTATGAATTATTATTAATCTTTCTAAAATGCAGGATGGAGAGAGATTGCATAAAGAATCCAAAGGGAGGATGAGCTTGGGGCATCCTGTGAGGAATTCATGTCGGTTGGAGAAATGATCCTTCACTAGAGACATCTCTCGGGGCACAAGGTTGGGTCAAAATTGGATGGAGAGTTTTTCGTTTACAAAAGAAGATTGAGAAAGATGAAGACACTAAGACCTATACAAATTGTCATTGCAATCAATGACTTTGAAGAGGAGGAAATGACATTCAGAGGGGGTTAAATTCCAAGAATTCAAGACACAAGTTGAGATCATATCCAGGAAAAGGATTAAGGTTATAAGATTCGTCAATGGAGGGGAGTTCACTTCTAGAATATTTCTTTGCAATCTTTGAGGCAAGGATCAAGAGGGATTTTTGTGACTCACTAAGTAGAAGTGAAGGTGTCAGCTAAGTGGGTTGCAGTGTTGCAAGGCAAGGTGCTTAAGTCCTTGGAAGACCTCTTCAGTTGTAGAGAACAAAATTGCACAAGACAATCAATCTGGATTTGACATTGGTAGCTCTACAAACCTATTCAGAATAGGGTGATCTAGGATGAGGTTGAGAAGGGTAGTCCTAAACTCTTGCAAGTTAGTAGTGTCGGAGGTGTGTGTTGGAAACCGTTCCTCTAAGGAAAGAATTGCAGGAAATCTTGGACGAGGAGGTCAGGAGGCTGATGCAAGTGCTTGGAGCTTCAGAGGGAGTCACATCATCATGAATATTTGTTGTAATGTATATTTATCTGAGATGGAGAAATATGAGGTGAAATACCTTTTAATGTATATTTCTCTAAGACAAAGAAATATGAGGTGAAAGCCCTTGTAGTGTATATTTCTCTAAGACAGAGAAATATGAGGTGTAAGCCCTTGTTCATCTTTGAGACTATGATGAGACGTCATGTTGAAAGACTCCATGACAACATTGCATTGAGAGACTTTGTGATGAACATCTTTGAGACTGAGATGTGTTTCATTCCATACATGGGAGTAGCCATTATGGATGTCATTTTGAGAGACTCCATGATGAACATCTCTGAGACTAAGATGTGTTTCTTTCCACACATGGGAGTAGCCATTGTGGACATTATGTTGAGAGACTCCATGATGACATCACATTGAGAGACTCTATGATGAAACTTTGAACATCTTTGATATTGAGATGTGTTTCTTTCCATTCATGGGAGTAGCCATTATGGATGTCATGTTGAGAGACTCCATGACGACATCACATTGAGAGACTCCGTGATTAACCTTTGTACATCTCTGAGATTGAGATGTGTTTTGTCATGTTGAGAGACTCCATGATGACATCACATTGAGAGACTTCATGATGAAATCTTCTACATCTCTGAGACTGAGATGTGGTTTTCCACAAATGGGTGTAGCCATTGTGGGTGTCATGTTGAGAGACTCCATGATGAGGATATCTGGAAAAAATACTTCCCTAGCTAAGAGGGAGCATTAGTGTTGTGTAGCTTAAGGAGATTTTTTCTTTAAATAGAATGTACCTAAGGTAGGTCAGCCTCATGCTATATAAACAATTATACTTGTTCAAGGTCGGCTATAGATGAAGGGTTGCCTAACTTGTATAAATAGGAGAAGGTGTCTCTTCATTTCATCAATTAATCAAGAAATTAATTCACTCCAATTCAAACTTCAACAGTAGGTCGAGTTTCCTAAGCAGCTCAGATCAGCATCAAGGAGAAGAATTAATGCTTAATGTATTCATGAAATTGCACCAAATATAAGTGTAGTTCCTTGTATTATATTCACCATTTCTAGGGCCTGTTATTCTTCTAATATATAAAGAGAATATTTTTGTTGGGTTTTCCTCCCTTGAGTAGGAGGCTTTTCCTAGGGTAAAATGTGGTGTTCATTGTCTATGTGTTGCATTTTCTGATTGCTTACATTTCTAATCTAAAACTAACATATTGAACATTGTAGTTTTTTGATTTTAGAGTCTCTCCATGTATCCTATGTTAGATATTGCATTCATTTGCATCCATTTGCATTGAAGTAGATCTCATTTAGGGTTTCTTATTTTGCATTGCAGTCTTGCATCTCATTTAGGGTTTAAAATTGCATTGTTTTGCATTCTTTAAATCTAAAAAATACAAAAATAAATTAGTTAATTTTCATATCATTTAGATCACATAAATTTCCATTTGAAAATTTAAAAAAAAAATGCATTTCAAAAGGTGTTATATAGGTCATCATTTATCCTTTATTTCACTTGCATTAGGTCATCAAATTTTGGAAATTTTTATCATAGGAGTTACAGTTTGAAACTAGGCATAAAAAGCACATAAAACAACCTAAAATTTGTAGTTTTCACCTTTTTAAAACCCTGATTTGGGACCCATTGGGCTTAGGTGGTGAATGAGTCCCTGTATAGACATTTTAGGCAAGTTTTTGGGTAGTTGTTAGTCTCTGGTTTGCATTTCTATTACTGTGTTCATTTCTGAGAAATAAATTCCTGAAACTATTTGTTTTTGGATTCAATTTATTACTTATTTCGATAGATTTTGCAATATTGTGGAAAACATTCTCTTGCATATTTCAATTCAAAGTAGTTTTATATTTATTCATTTTTCTTTCATTTTCAGCATCATTGTAGCATTAGATAGATTAGTTTACATTTTTCAATCATTAGAAAAAGCAAAAAAGAAAAAACCAAAAACATTAAAAGAAATAAATGAAAAAATGATAAGCCTTGGAGAAAGCTTATCCTTCAAACCCTTTAGTTGTGATGAATTTGACATGTTAGATGAATCCCTTGAGGACTTCATCTCACCTAGATCATCTAATAAATCTTTGATGCAAGAGGATGTAGGCATAGACGATCATAACATTCATAATTTTTCTTCTCCCGATACCTCTCCCATTGGTGACGAAGTTATCTTGGTGAAAGAAGATACAATCATTGACAGTCTTGATTGTCCCTCTCCTCCTCCCCCTTGGGAAGATATTAGGAAACAAGAAGATGAGATCATTAATACAACTTTACCTGGTCTCCATTTATCTCCCAACACCTCCTCTACTTGTGAGAATGCTTTAGTGAAAAAGGAAACAATCTTGGAAAATCATGAAAAACACATTTGTAAAAAGGACATGTTAGTGTTAAAAGCTCCAACGATTGAGAGTTATAGCATTATTTCTCTCCTTTCTAATGTCCCTAACATTTGGAAAAATCTATTCAACCGAGATGATCCAATCATTGGTAAGCATGAAAATAATTGTTGTCCTTCCCTTGATGCCTCCCCTATTTTTGATGAAGTTACTTTACAAATCATGGAATGTGATGAACCTCTTGAAATCTCTCCCACTAGGATAGATATCATGGAACAAGAGAATGAAACCTTAGAAAACAAGGATGAAATCATGGGCAATCATAACAATCAAATTTGGCCTTCTCCTAATATCTCTCATATTTATGATGAAGATACTTTTGTGTTAGAAGATCCAATTGATGAGAGTTGTAAGAGTCCTATTTTCCTCTCTTCTCCTAGGAAAAACATTATCAAACAAGAGAATGCCATCATTGATAAGCAATAAAATCCAGCCATTGATCACTCCCTTACTTGTGATGAAGAAATTTTAGAAGAACCAAACAATGAATGTCATGAACATCTAGTTTGTTGCTCTCCTAAAAATTCTCCTACTAGGGAAGATATCATGATGCAAGCAAATGAGAAAATTGACACATATCTTTCAAGCAATAGTGATGTGACCTCCTTAGATGAAGATGATGAAGTGACATTAGACTACCCTTTGCTAAGCGATCATGAAAATAAGGACAAGTGTGTTGAGGTTATGAACATTAGAGATCATTTGAGTCCTCTCATTATCGAACCACCTAAGCCTCAACTTATCATTCATCCACCCTCACAACAACCAAAATTTCAAAATAAACCTGTGTATATCTTAGAACCGCCTCAAAAGAAACTTGATGATGATAATATTTCACAATAACCGAGTTACAATGACATTGCTCACATATATAACAAGGTGCACACAATCAAGACCGATCCTGAACCCCAAAGTTGTTTGCATGTTGAGAAAGAGAGAGAAAAGATTATTGAAGAGGTCACAAAATTATTGGAAGATGCTTTGAGTTCCTTTGATTTTATACCTACATCCATGGGTGAGTAAAATATCATAACAAAAGAGTCTACAAAGGGAAACGAAAAAGCGGTAATGTCACTACAAAATTCAAAAGCATCCACTTCAACCACTCTAGAATAAAAGACAACATACATGACTAACTTTGATAAAGGTGATTATGAGAAACCTTCAAACCCAAAACAAAAAAAATATTTATGAAAAAGGTTATGAACTTATGAGACAACTTGGTTATAGTGGAAACGGATGTGGTGCTAGAGAACAAGGCATCTGTATTCCTATAGAGCTTAACATGCAAGAAACGACTTGTAGTCTTGGTTATTGTCCTTTGATAGAAATCAAACCATCAAACAAACCTTCACTTAATATCAACAACCTTACAAAAGATTCTTCCAAGGAAAGTTTAACTTTGGTGCATCTTGAACTAATAGATACTACATGTGGGAACATTTTATTAGATGGGCATCAAGTTGATACTTTGTTTACTCATCATAATTAATAACAACAGTTACTGCTCCTTGCCATGTAATAGTTGTAGGATCCTATCATACTCATTGTTTCATGTTTTAAACTCATTGCAAATAATTTCCTTTTTGCAAGGAGCAGCATACCATCATCCATCCCTGACTCACCCTCGTCCTACACTCAGTGGGGGCAAGGGGTTAAGTAGCTTTTTCCTTGTATGTCACTTGTCATTGTCTCTTTTGGCTAGTTGGCCACTTTCCATGTATATGTAAGAGAGCGCTTGGGATGTGGATGACATTCCTTAAGTTGGCTCGCATGTGACATACTTTTCTTTCTAGGTTTAGCATTGTATTTGTGGGGGCAACCCCTCCTTCCTATTTCATGATGCAACTTACTTCTAAAACATATGACTTGGCATAGGGTTTTTCAAGGAAATTTCTCATCATTTAAACATTGGCTACTTTAAAGCAATTTCTCACAATGATGGTGTAACAACCGCTTTAAAGTGGGGGCATACATAGATGATATCTTTTGGAAAATTTCATGGCATGATTTTTCTTTTTTCTTGTGTTGTGTCCTCTTCTTGGTGGTGTCATTGGATTTGATGTCATCCAAGAGTATACGATCTATTGACATGGCATGATGCAAACAAGGCATCCCATGGGTGATGATCTAACACTTTTGACTTTTCCTCTCTTGGAGACATTAGGCACAATGCTCCCTAAGAGGAATACCATTACACGAACAAAGTGAAATCCCCTTTAACAAAATTTTTATATGATATTCAAAAGCATTTACATTGTGGTGCCTTATTGAAGTTATTAGGAGGATAACTTTGCTATGGTTAGTATGATGAGAATTCGATAAACTAGCATGAATTTATCACTAAACCACTTTGTTGGGACAACTCACCTAGTGGAAAGACTGAGGTTCGAATACCCTAGAGTGAGCAACATATGTTATGGACAAACAACCTCATTCTACATCACATTAGAATGGTTGTGCTTGATCCTTTGTTTTTGTTTATTTTTCTTGGCCTTTGACAGGGTATGATCATGTATCTTTGTTATTGTTGCATACTTAAGTGTCTTGGATGTCTACTTTAGTGTGAGTTTGGCATGGGTTCATCCTCTCACTAAAGTGGGGGAAAAATGTAGTAACAGAAATAGTAAGCCTTTTCCCTTACTTGGTTTGATAATTGACATTAAAACTGAATTAATGATGTCTTGGAGTGGTGTTGTAATGTGGTGTACACATTCACACTATTCTAGGACCTTTATTTGACTAAAATGTGCCTTAATTGATCCTTTGTAAAGGTTTTGTAAAGTTTTGTAACACACTTTCACACTTTTCTAGGATGTATTTGCTTAATTAAGCCTTATGGGCCCCTTTCAGAATAAAATGTACCTATTGTGTACCTTATTTAAGTGTTTTAAAGTGTTATAAGGCACTTTCACATTTATCTAGGTGGTCATTAATTAATTGTGGGCAATTGGAGTAATTAACCCCCTTTTAATTCAAATTTAAGCCTTAATTTTGACACCTCCTGAAGATCTATCCCGACACCCATCAAGGTTAGGTCCTAGAAAATGGTGTTAGGACCCATTCACCCTAGGTGGTGAATGGGTCCTCACTTAGCAGGACCCTCATCTTTCAGTTGATTTGAAATGGGTTTTTAGCCTTCTTTCAATCCCCCGAGGTTAGGTCCTAGTAAACTAAGCAAGGACCCATTCACCCTAGGTGGCAAATGGGTTCTCCCTTGATGAGACCCCCCTTTTTGAATTTCATTTTGGTAGGAATTTAATAATGTTTCTTTCCATATATGGTGTTGGCCTTAATTGTTTGAATTTTAGGATAAATTTCCTAATTTAGTATAAATAAGTAGTTAATTCACATTGTTTCTCCTAGAAAACTTATTTGACTTCATGAGATCAAGAGCAAGAGCATTTCAAGAGCATTCATAAGGCATTTCAAGGTAGATTTCAAGAGTTTATTGCAGAAATTCAAAGTCATATCATCATGTCAAGGGTTTGAGGCATTCATTCATCTTGTTGAGCTAAAAAAGGGGATGTAGCACTGAAGATCTACTTACAACCATTGTTCAAATCACATTCAAGGATCCAAGATCTACATTCTTCATGGCCACTACATGTGAGATTGCAGATTTGTTTCACAAGACATCATCCAAGGTGACATCATTTACATATTTAATGTTTCATGCTTCATTTCATTCATTTCATCATTTGGTTTGATTACCTACAAGTGGTTTGATTGAGGCAAACCCCTATTCACTAAAAATCAACAAGGTTTTTTTCCCTTGAGTGTGTGATTGCAGATTTATAGGTTGAAGATCAAGTGGAGCAAGTTTGGAGCAAGATTGTCATAGTTGTAAAATTGCAAAATTTGTCATTCAAAATGCAAAATCAAAGAATTGAAGCTACAAAATTATCTTCAAGTTTTCAGAAGCTGATAACCGAGGATATGATATTGCAGACATCAAGTAACATAAGCCATATCTTATTTTTAGAAAACCTAACAAGGACCCATTCACCACTGAAGGCGAACGAGTCCTCTATGGCCTGAAAAAAAGTTTTTGACAAGGTACACACCATTCTGAGCTCTAAAAACTCCCCTCACAGTTGCTATAATAGTTAGGTATCATTTCTTATTATTATTTGCATCTTTTGGCTCTCATAATTGAGTTTTTTAATAAGAAAAATAAATTAGTGGTTTATCATCTTGTTCATTCATGGTGGTAAACCCTACTTTTTCTACTAAACAATATCTAAAATACACTTGGTCCAAATGAACTTTCACCCCTTGGTGAATTTTTCAAAACTTCAAAAGGAAATTGAGACTAATTTTTTATTCATACCCAAAGTTGTGCTAAGAAATTTGGAAAAAGACCATGCATGATAGATATCTCAAATTGGTTATAAACTTGGGAAAATATGGTTAAGGCACAAAAGAAAAAGGGACTTGAGAATAAAGGATAATAGGAAATTGAGTCCCAACATGTTCAAGATTCTTGTTTAATGTTATATTTCAGTTTTGGTCTGGATGATGATAAGAATGCTCATGACTTCTATTGTGATCCATTTTCAAGCTCAAGACATTTTCATGAAGACAAACCTTCAAGATTAATTTTTCAAAGGTCATAGTTGACCAATTATGTTATCAACTAAGAAATTTTAGTCATCAACAATATTTTAGGTATTCTTATTTCTTGTTACATTTTATTCTACATCAAAATCCATGTTTCTTTTATTCAACCATGCATTTGTCTATGGTTGATGATTTAATGGACCCTCAAAGATACATCCAAGTGCCAACATGGACCCATCTCCTTTTGTGAACATAAAATTATTATAAATTATTGGATAATTTCCTTGCTCCAATACTAATTCACCTTAGTCATGATAATATTGTCTTCAAGATAAGTGATCAACACCAAGGTTTCATGGCCAACTATTGTTTCACATGAGACTCATTTTTAGGATCTCATTATATAATTATTAGAGTTCATAGTTTTAAGGAGGAGGATTTTAGACTCACAAAGGTCTTAATAGATATTATTTTGACCATAGACTTGTCTCACCAACTCAATATAATTGATTTTGAATATGGATCAAGGTGTAAGAATAAGGCTCATTTTGACCTACAACTTTCTAAAGGGGGAATCATGATAAACAAATGGAAGTAGAGTATTTCCTAGCAATGAAGGTATCCAACTTGGGTCTTAATCTCATTACAAATTTTTGGCCATATGATCCAACTAGTTTTATGGCATCTTGGATAGCCTAGTAGAAAATAAAAGAAACATTTATTCATCAATTTTTTCCAACCATCGAGGCCAGTAAATCTCCAATTATTGATTCACTTGACATGCATGTCGAGCTCAACGAGCCCCCCATAAAGCTAAAACCTACTTGGGAGACCTTCTACAAATATATGTGTGTATGATCCTTCAAGGATCATGATGCATGATCTCAAGAGAGGTATAAAAAAATGATTGGAATGAAGAGAAGATTAAGGCCTCTTGGAAATATAGGCAGGAAATAGTAAATTCAGAGAGAAATATTAAAGAAGTAGATACAAATGAAACTTGAGAAAGGTTTTAGATGAATAACATGATGAACTATCATTTCTATATTGTTGCAAGGTGTGACCCTTAGTCTTCTTTGTAGCACTAGTGCTTGGGTTTGTGACATGGTCTAATCACTTCCCGTGGATCTGTTAACTCTGGTAGTTGTATCGAGCATTGACAGGTCGATCTTTTGGTGCAACGACAAGTCCAACAATTGGTATCAGAGCTGGTCACAGGTTCAAACCCCATGCTTGTGCTAGGGGGGAATTGTTGCAAGGTGTGACCCTTGGTCTTCCTTGCAACACTAGCGCTTGGGTTCGTGACATGGTCTAACCACCACCTATGGTTCTTAACCAAAGCTTGTATCAGGCATTGACAGGTTGATCTTTTGGTGTAATGGAAAGTCCAACATATATGATATAACATTCAACCAGAACAAACTTTTGATCCACAAGGAGAAGAAGAAGGACTATAATTTGATGTATATAAGGCAAGATGTGCTTGATCCAAGAAGAATCTATGCGCAATGGTCCCTTCCATTATACCAAATGGAAGGATAGAGCTCACAAGCTCCTATTCACACATGATCGAGATAGATTTGGCACCTAGGGATATTGGGGTAGAACTCACACAATCTCAAGGAGCTATGCAAATAACAGAACAATAAGTAGAAGAAAGGGAAGAAGTATATGAGTATATTATAGTGGAATTTTTAGTCAATGTACCTTAGTCATTGAAGGTATAAGAAACTATTTGCTTATCATTAGACCAACCCTAGAAGAATAAAATAAGGCTCATTTTTCAAAGGGTGTCTAATAAAGAAGATACACAGGTTCAAACCTCCTCCAAACCAATATTTATGGTATCCACATAGGTAAGTATTTATTTACCCTCTTCTTTTAAATTTATTCTCCCCTTTTTTATCATCTCTCCCATCACCACTATCTATTTGTATTCCACTAATTCTCCTACAAATCCACCAATTTTATTGATATTTATTCAACCCTTTAATATCTCACAAATTCTACTTCCATTATCTTTCACTATCATGCCACATACCCCTCAAATTTTGAGCCTTACCACATCTTCACCAACTACACTCACAATTTCCCATCTCTATTACCCACCAACCCCATAGGCACCTACTCAATAATAGATCATTATTCCTTATAGGTTGTATTAGGGGTATCCTTTTGTGGGTGGTGTTATTTAATCACCTACACATTTTTAAAAACAAATGTAGGATGCACAATATGCACAATGGGGCCAAGAATAATCAAGGAGACAAAGAGATTGAAAATACTTAGTAAAGCCACATGTGGATGAGGCCTCTCTATGGTCCTGCTCAATAGTCACTGATGATTGCACATATGCATCTAGAAGATTACTTAGTTCATGCAGTTGGACCGAATCTTTACCAAACTCACATATAAGATAAGGTGGAGCTCATGGAAGAGGCCTAAAAATGTGTTACCTTAAATTTTATAAATTTAAGAAGAAAGTTGGAGGATTCTGAACTATTACATGTGAAAGAAACAATAGTTTGATTATGAAAAGAAATAAAATATCAAGAGAAAGAAGTTAAAATTTTGAGTTTAGAGATAAAATATAGAGTTTCAATTAAGACTCTCCAAGGTTAGCAATCTAAATAAACAACTTTGCAAATGGAGCGAGAAAGGACCAATACAACATTGGATTCTTACAAGAAAACAAAGCTTAGTATTAGAGAGTGGAGGAAATAACCTAGTTACATAGGAAGCTCACTAAGCTCAAAGAATCAATTCAAAAAATACAAGTGGAGATAGCGAAAAGATCAACAAATAGTGTAATTATAAGAGTATTGGAAAGAAGGTCAACAAACACTTGGGATATTAATGATGGTGAAGGAACGTATATTTCTTATTGGAGCATAATAGAAACAAACACATTAGAGATCCAACCAACACTCACATTCATTTTAGAATTCTAGGTGCTAAATCCTTTGAAAGCAAAGGTTGAGGTAGAGAAAACTCTATCATTGTTATCCTCGAAAGTCCCCTAGGATTAGGAATTAGTTGAGAATTTATATAATACTTCAAGAGAGGTTCTTCTCTCTACAAGAGTTGATAAAGTTGATAATAGAAGGGCTATTGCTATAAAGTGCAATGATATTTTGAGCCAAAATAAAGCTACCCTCAAATGTAAGGCCCAATTGATCACTTTAGGATAGACATTAACAGAAATGAAGGGACACATTAAAGAACTAGTCTATCTAGTACTTCCCTCACCATTTATTTTCAATATGTGACAACAAAAGAAGAAATAAAAGCAATATGGGTAACCAAACAAGAAGAATAAACATTTCTCAAGGTTGGGACTAGCCCCCAAGTATTGTAGAGGTCAAAATGGTTTTGCAGCTGTTAGCATAATTGGAATATCAAATTAAGGTTGTCGTCCAAAAGCTATAAAATATCTCCCACAAAGAGATAATAGACTTGGAGAAAGCTTTCCAAGCCTTCAGGAAGAAGGATCAACCCTCCAAAGGTGAATGGGTATCTTTATAAACTATCGTACAAAAGCTTAGAGCCCATAGCTTTTCTCTACAAATTTTTTTGTTTTTTTTTAATTTTTAAAATTTTGTTCCTAGGTTTTTTTTTATAAGCATAGATCCTTCAAAAATATTAGATTTCCACAGTCCATATCAATAAGAATTAGTTGCTTCTAGATTAAATTGTGTGTTTTTTTTTAATCCAAAAAACTAACACACGGTTTAATCCAGAAGCAACTAATTCTTAAGCATAGATCTTCTTCTAAGTCACCAAAGAACTGTATAGATTTTTTCTAATTTTTTATTTCACTAAAATCGAGTGACACTTTATTGTTTTCTTCATGTTGTTTCAACAAAGTGCAACCCAACAATTTTCAAAGCAGGGGTGATAGGTGTCAAAGTTAGCAATAGTGTGAAGGCCACGTGGTGATTTTCTACAATATTTAAACTTTGTGAATTTTGATAGGTTTATTCATTGCACCATTGGTTAGAGTATCCAAGTCAATCTTTGGTGAGAC